>BROE01000025.1:9884777-9911180 GCA_036571765.1 Plecoglossus altivelis
CCCCAACACACACACTCTACCCCAACACACACACTCTACCCCAACCCGCCCCACACTCCACCCCCAACACACACACTCTACCCCAACACGCACACTCTACCCAAACACACACACTCTACCCCAACATGCACACTCTACCCAAACACACACACTCTATCCTAACACACACACTCTGCCCCCAAAACGCACACTCTACCCCAACACACACACTCAACCCCAACACACACACTCTACCCCAACACACACACTCTACCCAAACACACAAACACTACCCAAACACACACACTCTACCCCAACACACACACCCTACCCCAACACACACACTCTGACCCAACACACACACTATATCCCAACACGCAAACTCTACCTCAACACACACTCTAACCCTAACCCTGGGTTCAAGTCCCCTGGCAAGCTGAGGGCATGGCTGTTATGTGTCTGCGATGCAAGCACATGCATACACAAATAACCCCATGCACATATCCTAGATAAACACATATGTGTACATAGAAACACACCCATGCACATCCCCTAGATAAACACATATGTGTATATAGAAACACACCCACCCTGCACACACCTCCTATCATGTACGAGAAAAGTCATCTGACACAACTAAGCCTAATGGAGATTACAAAGGTTGCTCACCAGTATACTCATTGATTTGAACTGTTTTACAGCAACTCTATGTCACAATCACCAACTGTACCTGAGGATTAAACAAGATTATCCATTAGATGGATTATCATAATTTCTTAATATCACAAATAGCGTGATCTCAAAAAGATGGAGGCTTCACCAGTAAATTACAAAAATGTTTCTTAAAAAAATGACATACAGTAAACTAATAACATCTCATTTATTCTATTTCTGAGTTTAATTCCTTTAAAATGAGAGGTCCTCAAATCTTGACTGAGGACCTGTAAAACCAGTCACTTTCAAATCTCCCTTTGATCAGTTGGTGGTGTAATACGACTTTGCACCTTCAAAAATGGGTGTGAATGAGTTATGTTCTCTTCTCCCCACTGATCAATGTTGAATTAATAAGGTCTATACTAGATATTTAATGTGGATTGGATGTGGTCATGAAGGCCAGCTGTCCCTGGAGCACCTCACTGGTACAGTGCTGCCTCAGAGGAAGGAGGAGACAAGGTGCTGCCTCAGAGGAAGGAGACAAGGTGCTGCCTTCGAAGCTAGCAGGTCAGCACCGACAATTCGAGGTAAGGAAGGGATGGACACCCATCAGGATGCTGGCCTCTAAAAGGTAAGGAGAGGAAGAGGCAAGTGCTGCTAGAGGAGAGGAGACTTACGAGGTGCTTGCCTCAGAGGAAGGAGACAAGGTGCTGCCCCAGAGGAAGGAGGGATGAGTGGGATGCTGCTGGATGTCTCACCCCCACACACTAGCAGCAGCTTGTGAGTTGTGTCCGAGCTCCGCTGCCCACACAGAAGCTGTAAAACACCCACAATGCTCCATACACGGCTGCTGTTACCAAGCCAATGGATTTTATTGATGCTTAACGACCATTTTGATAGATTTTTCCTTTTTCGTTTTTTTGCCCATTTTTACTTCAAGTGGGCATCTTATTTTAGACAATACATCCAATATTGTATAAACCCATCCACAGTAAGTATATCACATCTGCCATTAGAGACAACACAACACTGTAGTACTGTAAAGTGTACAGTATTGTTTACTATTCCACAGCTATTGTCTAAGTACTTTGAATGACTATAGTTTTACTAATATAACAAACTCAGGCACAATTTTCAAAGGTTGTTCCCAGACATAATTTAGGAGGAATGCAAAATTGACAGTGCGGTTATAATGTGTATGAGGCTGCCTTGAACTTAAACATGACTTTGATCATCCTTGCTGTGGGGATAACTTATTGGTCATTTTACTAATTTTCGTAACTTAAGATTTATTTTACCATCCCTCTGCAGAATTATTAAACATGTTTGATTATTTACAAATACATCTTTTTTCTTGCAATCAAGTCCTCCCAGCTGAGGAGACATAAAACACGTTCATTCACTTCCTGCTTGTTGGTGTCTCTGAGGGCTCCAGAGACCAAGGCAGCCCTCTCCTGGTGGGAGTAGGTACTGCAGTACTAGTGGCTCCCTCCCACATGCTCAACACAGATGCGTCCTGGGAAACACTCTGTTAGGACAGAACACAAGCTCTTGGAACATCATACTGTATAATCTGCAACATATGCAACCTCCAAGTCGTTTTTTCCATAAGCTAAAAACCCTAAAGAGGATGAATTTGAACCTTCCCCATCTAAGCTGCTTTCACTCGGCAGCAACAGCTGAATGAAAATGGAACAATTACTATATTGAGGTCAGAAGGTAATGACTGTGTGCTGCTGCCCATGTGCTGACTGCAGTCACTGCCTGTATCCATCGTATCAGGGGAAGTGATTGTGAGCGATCTGCCTGAACAGAGGTCTTTATCCAGGAGGGACCTGCTTAGCATGTTAGCACGTAGCTAACCTCCCCTGATACAGGCATTAGGGGGATGGGGAAACAGCTTAGGCGCTTCATTTGTTTTCAATTTCTTGAAACTCCTCTGATGCACATGGTCCTCATATCCCCTCATGTCATTCAATATGTCTGTTTTCACTGCATTCTTAATATTGCGTGCTCAGATTACATTGTTGTGGATTCTTCTGAGTATTTCATATGGAGGAGTCGATGGACTGCTTCAGATTTTCCTACTCGTGTCAGATGAATGGGAGCCCTCCTGTATTACTGTCCTTGTGACTTGTGGATGACAATGTTACAGTTTGACTAGACATCACTTTCTTCAACTCATAAAGAGATTCAGTTCCACGCTCATCAAGGGGGATCACTGTTCCAAATGTTCTACACAAAGACCTCAAGTCTCTCTCGCATATCACACAGAAAGACAAGTGGTCTGTCTCTCTCGCATATCACACAGAGAGACAAGTGGTCTCTCTCTCTCACATATCACACAGAGAGACAGGTGGTCTCTCTAGCAATTCACAGAGAGACAAGTGGTCTCTCTCTCTAGCATATCACACAGAGAGACAAGTGGTCTGTCTCTCTCGCATATCACACAGAGAGACAAGTGGTCTCTCTCTCTCTAGCATATCACACAGAAAGACAAGTGGTCTCTCTCTCTCGCATATCACACAGAGAGACAGGTGGTCTCTCTAGCAATTCACAGAGAGAGACATGTGGTCTGTCTCTCTCTTTCTCGCATACCACACAGAGAGACATGTGGTCTGTCTCTCTCTAGCATATCACACAGAGAGACAGGTGGTCTCTCTCTAGCATACCACATAGAGATAACTGGTCTCTCTCTCTAGAAGATCACATAGAGACAGAGGGGAATATAGAGACAGAGAGTGGGAGACAGAGAAGAGAGAAATACAAACTGTTCATATAGCATGTCACTGTGTGGTATGTGAGGAACTGTTCATATAGCATGTCACTGTGTGGTATGTGAGGATAATCTCACATGTACCTCAGTGAGGGGAGAGAGGAAGAGGGAATAAATGGGAATGAATCCAATCAAAACAAAAAATGACCAATAATTCAATTAATTAATGCCCTGGAGATTTAGATTAGAATCATTAACAATCTGCAAAAATGGGGTCTGGCCTGGAAGACCTGACGCGATTGGAGCTAGTGTCACCTTGCAATGATGAGCGTATTGCACAGTGTGAGATCAGTGGCTTTCCAGGCCACACAAACCAAGCAGATGTTTCGGGAGTCAGGGGTCAATGTGGAAGCTGCAAGGGCCTTAATCAACCATTTAAACAGCAGATAGCAAATGACATCATTAGAAACACAGATTTAGTATACGAGTTTGCTTATTTCCCTTCTAACTGGAATATGCTGAACACTGCTGTAGTGTTGTGTTGCTGTTGCTTACATCATAAGTTCTGCATGACAACTTAAAATGTAAAAAATACAGAACAATAGGGGATGTCATTACATGCAAATAGACGTATCGTCTGTGACACTTTCCGAATTATTTAATCATCAAGCTTGATATTCAGGCCATACTGTTGTCCAAATGGCTTTCATACAAGCAGTCTGGCGCCAGTCAAACATCATTTCTGCATATTTAAAAAGACAGAAATCTTTTGTGTGTTTATGCTAAGAGGCTTCTGTCAGAGAATAGACATTGAGGTTATAAACCCCTGTTGACAGCATAGTAATGCAGACAAAGGCACCACAGCACAACAGCAGAGTCATACTGCTAACCTGGCCTTAAACAGCTTTCCAGGAAGAACACCTGGTCTACCTTTAAACTATATTTAATATTATTAATGCTGCGTTCAGGATTTTTACAATGATGCCGTATATAAGGTTAATGATTCACAATTTTTTCTCACACAAGACACCATAAAAACCCCTTCAGACACAAACAGCATGGTCTCACACACATCTATTCTATGTTGTTATTACACCATTCTCTGTGACCTATTCTACATGTGTCTGTTTTCCAGCAGGTGTGCAGTCCTGCATGTCTCCTGGTGTGAGGCAGCAGACACGAGGCAGGGCAGTGTTCACATCCACCTGTGCTGTGAGGCAGCAGACACGAGGCAGGGCAGTGTTCACATCCACCTGTACTGTGAGGCAGCAGACATGAGGCAGGGCAGTGTTCACATCCACCTGTACTGTGAGGCAGCAGACATGAGGCAGGGCAGTGTACACATCCACCTGTACTGTGAGGCAGCAGACACGAGGCAGGGCAGTGTTCACACCCACCTGTACTGTGAGGCAACAGACACGAGGCAGGGCAGTGTTCACATCCACCTGTACTGTGAGGCAGCAGACACGAGGCAGGGCAGTGTACACATCCACCTGTACTGTGAGGCAACAGACACGAGGCAGGGCAGTGTACACATCCACCTGTACTGTGAGGCAGCAGACACGAGGCAGGGCAGTGTACACATCCACCTGTACTGTGAGGCAACAGACACGAGACAGGGCAGTGTACACATCCACCTGTACTGTGAGGCAGCAGACACGAGGCAGGGCAGTGTTCACATCCACCTGTACTGTGAGGCAACAGACACGAGGCAGGGCAGTGTACACATCCACCTGTACTGTAAGGCAGCAGACACGAGGCAGGGCAGTGTTCACATCCACCTGTACTGTGAGGCAGCAGACACGAGGCAGTTCACCAGTTCTGCTGTCTAGGAGATTAAACCTCCACTAGGCTGCTCCAGGACTCAGGGCGGATAACTGAGGTCTGTGAGAAGACATTTCTCCTGAACACCAGCGTATGCAGCTTGTGCCGGAGTGATCTGCTTCAACCTTTATTGTAATTGGCTCCCCCCTTTTAAACAGTCCTGATCCAGACTGATTGTGCTGACACAGCAGAGCTCTGCTTCATCCTGGCCCCATAACAAGGCTGGGTGAAGACTGATGTCTCAAAAACCAGGCGAGCGTGGGATCCGGGGAAGGGGCCCTTAGTTGGGAGAGAGAGGGAGAGAGAGACAATGACAGATAGAAAGAGAGAGAGACAGAGAGAGAGAGGGGAGGAGACCCTGGGGGTGTTCTAGTCAGTTTGTCAGAGAATCTCACTGGCCACCAGAGCCCCGATCAGCGTCAGTTTGGATTCCCAGCCTCGCTACATGATCCTGGGATGTAGCTTAGGCCTGGAGACAGATAGACGCCTGGATGAGGAGCCCTGCAACAACATGCAGCTCCGACACGTGATTGATACACTCCTAATTCACTCAAATAAGATGTATCAGGATGCGGGGGAGGGAGGAAGACAGACAAAAGGGGCAGAGAGGAGGACATGGGTGGGTGTGGAGGATAGTGGGGGAGAGGGGCCATGAGAGCGATTAAGTAGGCCACCCTGTGTCAGGTAAACTTTCTGCTTGTAGCTAACTGGACGTGTCAGGCTGGTTAAGTGTTGAGCTGTCAAGCTAGAACAATGGGGTTAAAGACGTGGCCTAGAAAGTATTCTGCTGCACCAGAGAGAGAGAGGGACAGAGAGAGAGAGAGGGACGGAGAGAGAGAGAGAGAGAGAGAGAGAGAGGGACAGAGAGAGAGAGAGAGAGGGACGGAGAGAGAGAGGGAGAGAAAGAGAGAGAAAGGGAGAGAGAGAGAGCAAGATAGAAAGAGAAAAAAGATAGGACACTTGAAAAGCTCTTTGACAGATCATAATAATTGTTGTGAGAGAGGAGAGGTTGCAGCTCAAAGGGGACAAAACAAAGAGTCTGCAGAGACAAGATAGTCGAAAAGCACTAACATAGCAAAGGGCTAACACAGTGCAGTGCTAACCTAAAAAGGGCTAACACAGTGCAGCGCTAACATAGCAAAGGGATAACACAGAGAAGCGCTAACATAGCAAAGGGCTAACACAGTGCAATGCTTACATAGCAAAGGGCTAGCACAGTGCAGCGCTAACATAGAAAATGGCTAACACAGTGCAGCGCTAGCACAGCAAGGGGCTAACACCACACTGTGCTATCACAGCACTGGGCTAAAACAGCACACTGCACAGCATACGGTGGATAGTACACTAACAATAACAACCTGGAATGAATCTGAGAACATCATAAAGACATCAATAAAATAGGCATCTATCTTTAAATACAATTGAGTCAATTTAATTAAAGAATGGTTTAGAATATCAATGATGGCATTTGGTCTTTCAAACTCTTCATTGTTTTTACTGGATAGATGGGTGTTACTATATCTGCTCATGTAGGAATGCAATCTACACATCCTCACAATTACGAGAATAAACGTTTAAATAAAACCATTGATAATCCAGCAAGCTATTTTATCCTTGCAGTCCTAACAAAGTAAAATCTCTAAACGATAATTGCTGGCTATTGTCATAAGCACCCTATTGTTTCTGCCTGAACAAACCCCAAACCTATTTGTTTTGCTTTGTCCGCCTGCATGTTTCTCTCTCTTGCTGGGGCCTCAGGGGCACACGACTAAGTGTTCTAATAAGTCATGTAAACGTACAGGGTAAACAAGCAGGAACCAGAGATCGTCTACAGAGACTGGGCATCTGCCTCCCTTAATCAACCCCCCCATACCAGTCAGAATAATGAGTCAATTACTGTGCTGAGAAGACTTTGGGAGGAGGGGTAGTATCACATCCAGAGGAGGAGAGAGGCAGGCAGGAAGAGGGAGAGGCAGGGAGAGGCAGAGAGAGGCAGAGAGAGGTAGAGAGAGGCAGAGAGAGGCAGGGAGAGGGAGCGAGAGGGAGAGGCATGGAGAGGGAGAGGCAGATAGAGGGAGAGGCAGGGAGAGGCAGGGAGAGGCAGGGAGTGGGGGAGGCAGGGAGAGGCAGAGAGAGGAAGAAAGAGAGGGAGAGGCAGGGAGAGGCAGAAAGAAGGCGAGCGAGGCAGGGAGAGGTAGAGAGAGGGAGAGGCAGGGAGAGGCAGGGAGAGGAATTTGGACAGAGGAAGGGAGATGTAGAGAGAGAGGAAGAGAGAGGGGGTAGAGAGATTAGGGAGAGGGAGAGGCAGAGATATATATAATCTCTCTCACTGTCTTTCACACACACGACTACTCACCACATAAATGCATAATACACATTCCCCAGTGAGAACGAGGGCAAAAGAGACACTACATCAGAGCCACAAAAATATTTTACTGCAATAAAAACAAGAAGGTGAATACTTCTGTTCCTGCTCACATTTCATGGCCGTCTTGCCAACACAACCAGTTCACAAAGCAAGAGAATTTACAAGATGACAACTAACCTTGGATGCCCCACGTTGGGCGTCCTTCTGTTGGGGAAGTCGTGGCCTAATGGTTAGGGAGTCAGGCTTGTAACCTTCAAGTTGCTGGTTCAATTCTCACACCGGCAGGAATTGAAGGTGGGGATTGTGAATAAACAGCACTCTCTCTGCCTTCAATACCATGACTGAGGTTCCCTTGAGCAAGGCACTGAACCCCCAATTGCTTCCTGGGCGCTGGAGCAATAGCTGCCCACTGCTCTGGGTGTATGTTCACTGTGTGTGCGTGCAGTTACCCACTACTCACTGCTGTGTGTGCACTTGGATGGGTTAAATGCAGAGGTACATTTTGAGTGTGGGTAACCATACTTGACAATACGTCACTTCAATAAAGATTTCTGACTAACATTAACTGATTATTACTCTCTTTGCAGAACATCGACAGGAAGTGCTCATTTTTAGTTTGCAAAGGCTTGAAACAGTCACTAGCCGAGAGAAACGATAAGAATAGGAGATAAAGAGAAGATAAATAATAGATGACTTGCTTGGATTGTTTCCTTGTCATGAATTGTAAAATTTCTTCACCTACTGAGCCACAATAATTAGCTCCCTTGTCTTTCTGTTCATTTAGATGACAGCATTTAGTAAGATGGCAAACGGGTTCGGGTCTAAATGGCATGAATGCATGACCATATTCTTGACATCTCATTACTGTAGTAGGTTTTGTGTGACAGATACAAGTGCATTATAAAATCTCTGTTGCATCTTTTGGATATATACTGATATGACTTGTAAAGTACCAACAAACATGTAGCCAGGTGACAAAAACAGCAATGTCAGTTCATGTGACAACAGGGAACATTATTAATGATCTGCAGATGTGTGTAATTACCCCTGTTGCTAATTGTTCACACTAACCCAAAGCAGCCTCCACCATTACGATTCTGTAACCTTACTGATCCATTATTCAAGGCCATTTGCCATGGCATCAGTCACTGACAGCTGGGGGCAAGCCTGTCCCGTCATCAGGACACACCAGGGGCCCACGTCCAGCTTCCAGAAGGATCCAGACACAAGCTCTTACTTTCAAACTGTCACTAGAAATCACAGATAACCCTTAAAACATCAAGTCGCCTTCTTCACTCAGTTCACATGAATTAGCACAAGTCTCAGAGGACCTAGTTTCAAACCCTCAGTTCCTGTAAAGGACAGCGTGTTGCGCGGATGCAAGATGGAAGGAGGTGTGTTCAGAAAGGTCAGGAAGTACTGGCTGGAAGGGTACAAGACTGGAGGGTTAGAGAGTACAGGCTGGAAAGGTACAAGACTGGAGAGTTCGAGAGTACAGGCTGGAAGGGTACAAGACTGGAGGGTTCGAGAGTACAGACTGGAAAGGTACAAGACTGGAGAGTTCGAGAGTACAGGCTTGAAGGGTACAAGACTGGAGGGTTCGAGAGTACAGACTGGAAGGGTACAAGAATGGAGGGTTCGAGAGTACAGGCTGGAAGGGTACAAGACCGGAGGGTTCGAGAGTACAGGCTGGAAGGTGATGGGTAGCACCAAACAGACCTACTGCACCACACACATGAACCCACACACAAAAAGAAGTGCTTGAGCAACATCGAGAGACAGAGGTGACATCTCCAAACGGCTGGACGTCTGGCGACATGAACACGCTGTGTGGGTCCAGCCACGACTGCAGCATTGCCATGCTGTGGGCCAGAGAAAGAAGGAATGGCCCAGTGCTGTGTGTATGCGTGAGTTTGTGTGTTTGTGTGGGAGGAGGGTGGCCAGTAGGGAGGCAGCATGAGGAAACAGTAGGAGCGTCAGGACGATGCTGGATCCATGGCAGCTGTTTCATTCAATGTTTCCTGCTCTCAGCCACAGCTGCTCCCAGATGGGGCTTCTCCTGCGGGGCCTGTCACAGGACCTGAGTCTCAAGCCTGGGCCACACACTGGTGGAGTGCTCTCCTTCTTATCGCCCTGCTCTTCATTGATGTGTCCTTCTGTCTCAAACGATCTGTTTACCCCGGACAGAGAGGGAACTGGGGTGTGTGTGGATGAGAGAAAGTGTGTGTGAGTGAGTATACCACTGTTAATGTCAGAATACAACATAAAAGCTCTTGACATGCTGTAGCCCCCATCTGCATCTCTGGTATGACCTTATGCTGCCATGATCCAGTCCACACTGCTGTCAGCGTGTGTGCATAGTAAACATCCGTGTACACAGTTATGAATATGCAGAAGAGCCCTTGAGTGTCTACTTTGGTGTTCTCTATGAGGGTGAGAACAATATTCCACTTCAAACTGCATGTGCACACACACAAACTAGTTGTGAGTATGCTTTGAAGAGTGTTGTCTGTTGTGGTTACAACTGAATAGAGAAAACAGATGCTGAGATGTCCCACTCCCCTGTCTCCAACAGCCCTGTGTCCTGCTGTCCTGTCTCTTACAGCCCTGTGTCCTGCTATCCAGTGTCCTACAGCCCTGTGTCCTGCTATCCTGTGTCCTGCTATCCTGTGTCCTGCTATCCAGTGTCCTGCTGTCCTGTGTCCTGCTGTCCTGTGTCCTGCTATCCTGTGTCCTGCTATCCTGTGTCCTGCTGTCCTGTGTCCTGCTATCCTGTGTCCTGCTATCCAGTGTCCTGCTGTCCTGTGTCCTGCTGTCCTGTGTCCTGCTGTCCTGTGTCCTGCTATCCTGTGTCCTGCTATCCTGTGTCCTGCTATCCTGTGTCCTGCTATCCAGTGTCCTGCTGTCCAGTGTCCTGCTGTCCCGGCCATCAGCCTCAGAGGAGGGCTGAGACCCAGACGTGGCCAAGATATTTCCAGACACACATCTCTCACATGACTAAACCTAACCGTCCCATACACAACCCTCAGACACCTGCTGGTGTCAACAACCCAAGTGCGAACACTACCAGATATGCCAACAAAAAGCTAACATTTTGCGGATGATCTGGACACATACCCACTCACAGTGACATAAGTCACTGAAGAGTGACTGTATAGGGATTTTGACATGATTGGATGTCACAGTGATCGTTCTCAGTGAGAGACCGTTCTGGGTGAGGATGGCTCTCAGTCTTCTCCAACAATAGCTCAACTTTGCAACAACAGTTTTGCTGCCCACAGCCACCACCTGCTGCCAGGGTCCTGTGGGAGCTCGAAGCCCTCACCTTCAGGAGGAGAACAAGGACAGGTATTTCTAAAACATGTCTCATATCAGGCAAATCTGGACTGGCTTCATTATGATAGACTGTGGAATTTGAATACAGTTCAACACATACTATAACGCAGTAGAGTATAAAAGGGTTAGCAAGCACGTCTATTGATCAGAGAGAGCGGTAGCAGGGTTCATTGGTAATAGTGAGAGAAGATTTTGTCCCCCCTTCCCCCACCAATGCAAACATGATGATGGAGGGATTGATGATGCACCAAAACTAGCCCTGCATGTCCTTTAGTGAAGTACCTGATGAATAAAACACAGAAGCTTGATGGAGCAGCACACAAACCTTGGCTTCATCTGCCATTCAGAACATCTGCTTCCTTCCTTCTAGGTTGCCGTGACCCACGGACGCTCAAACTCCACTATGAAATATACATGCTGCGAAATAAATAAGGAAATACCCACTGGAGGTGGATGATCAACTAGATTTATGACAGTTTAAGGTGGAAAATCTCAGAGTACTTTGTACAGTTAAAGGTGCAAACACTACAGGTCTGATTGCATGAAGGTAGATGTTGATTTACATTGTATAATACAACTATAAGGAACTACCTTTAATAGTGATGTACAAGACTATCATGAACAGCTGCAGGGTACTTGACTTAGATCATTACACTTAAGCCACAAACAATGTCTACAAATATATCTATTCTTGACCTAAATAACAAAACGGGAATCCGATATTGATTGAATCTTTGACCTTTTACAGTTATAGCGTCACATTCTTTGATGTTAGCAGATTGCTGTAGAGGATAGAGATATAGACTAACCCTAAGATTATAGAATGCATACTTCACAAATGAAAAGGCATGTGTAATACTCCTGGGGTTCATTTGAACTCTGACCTCCAGGCTGTCATGGTTGAGTTCCCAGAGGAAATTGAGAGCATATTTGTAATCAAGTCCACTGGCTTGTTTAGACACACTATTGTATGTAAGCATTTAGACTAAGTAACATTCAGAGGACAGGGGGAGATTTCCAGGACCTCACTGGTAACAACATCCATCCCACAAACGGGTTGGATTTGAGCCTTATTTAAAACATATACATCTCAAACAAACTCCCACTGGTATTCTCCCATGATAAATACTTTAAAGGTATTATCCTTTTGGTGCTTAGGGGCTCAAACAACTAATCCTGGGTGTTGATCAGCTGCAAAGATGAAACAGAGTGTCCGTGTTTTGAGCTGAGATATTCTCATTTATTTCACCAGTTTTCACATTCATAGAAACCTTGCAGTATATAGTATGATACAATGCCATGGTCTTGAAAACTTTGACACATAACTAATCTGGTATCCACCTTTGTAAGTTCAAAATGCCCCAAATAAATCAACCATCAAATATGTCCATTTAATAGGAGGTTGATCTTCTCTACCTCCTCAGTGTTGGTAGCAGAGACCCGTGTACACCGATCATCAGTGAGGGAATAAGACAGGCTTCAAATACAAGACACTTGGCACACAGCTAATTACAAGGTAATGCAAAGCAAGTTCATTAATTTCAAAAAGCAATTATTATAAGCTAATTGGGTTACATGTCATTACCTGAGTTGACTGCTGAAAGGTAGAGACCCAGAAAAAGAACACAATTCTATTCCTTCCTTGCACTACATTAGACAGCTATCATTTTGTGGATAATACATTGCTTACAAACAGTCAGCTTCCAAAGTAACAGAATGTTACAGGAACGTACAGTTAAATTGCTGATCCGAATATTCTGCCATCATGCTTTCTAGGAGACGGATTAAAAGTTTTGCATATTAAAGATGTTTCAGATTAATAGTTTGTTATATTAAAGATGTTTCAGTTACTGTCTTGGAGGTACTTTTCACTACCTGCAACCAGTTTCCTGGTGTGTGGGGTTTGTGTGTATGTGAGGGGTCTCTTTGTGTAGGGAAGGCTGGGGGTATGTGTGGGGGACAGTCTGTGTGTGTGTACAGTTTGGGGTCAAAGACTGCCCATGAGAGACCCCAGGTGAGAGAAACTGGCAGCTGAGGCGCTGCTGTTGGGTCGGGACGAGCCCTGAGGCAGACATACCATCTGAAGGTCATTCCCTCCACCAGAGACAGACACATGCAGTCTGGGAAGCCCGATGCGTGTGATGGACCAGCATGAAGGGTTAAACAGACATTGGAAGACAACAGCTCTTCTCAGGCATGGTTAAAGCTGACCTGAAGACCTGATTTATTCATGTATTTAACATCCATGTTGTGACTGATCCTCCTGGTAACAGAAGAAATGCAATATAGCTGTATTGAATGTTTTGATATTATCTTGATGTTGTGTTACAACAGTAAGGTAAATCCCCTGTTATTGTCCAGCTCTGTTTGGTCTTCAAACTCATCATCATAATCTGACTGTTGGTTTCCATACTGGTAAACATGCATGTTTCCCACATATATCCCCCCCATCACCTCATGATTGTATGGGTAGGATAATCTCTCTCACAGAAGGAAATGTGTGATTTCATAAGCAAAGGGTCACTTGATCAAAACAGATAATGTTCTTAGGAAGTTCACTAGAACTCAACATATTCTCGTTTCACAACAATATAAAACCATGATAGAATCCCAGGACATTTGAAGATGCAAATCCCATGAATCATTTTCCTGAAAGCTAGCTAACCTTAAACCTCTTCATTTAGTTTTAGGATTCATTCTCATGCAAATTGTGAATTTATTGTCACAAACTGTAACACAAGACCGTTAGGTCTCTAAGCTTCATGAATATCAAGTGTGGTTGTATTTCACTTCCAAGCAGGCTTACTAATGAACTTTTAGTTGAGATGTGATTCATAAAGAGACAATTCATGGCCCCTCCACTTATATTGGGGGTCTGCAGAAACTATATAATCAGGATTGATGAAGTCCTCTGTCAGATTGATCGCAAGCATTCTACCCAATGAAAATGATTATCGAATTACTGTAGCCCGGCCATTAAAGACTCCCTCTGCTCGTAAAGGAAGAAGTTAGGGCTCCTAAGAACCCACTCAATTAAAAGTATGAGTGGTAGCTCGCTAGCCATGTTAGCATGAGTTATGGGGGCTAGCATAGCTGATGGCCTGGCTCTGTGAGACTTCCCAAATCATCACCAAAACTGAACACCACATATAAGAAAGATGAGTATGTGGAGAAATACATCGCCTACCTTTGCTGTGTCTTCAACTGGCAAGAACTACAACCTCCATAATCCCATTTCCTCACCTGACACATAATTCCAAAAGGAGAAAATAGGTGCCAACAATTAATACCTATTTAATACTGATCTTAACCAAGTTTACATTAGTCTATCCCTTTTCAAATACTCATAAAACACAAACTTATCAAACACATTTAAAATGTACTTTTTGAATTTTCGAAAAATTTCTCTTGGACATGCAAAACAATATTTCATCCTGAACAATGGTTTTTCGGACACGAACAATTAAATAGAAATTAAACAACTACCACACCAAAAATAAACTCTTATATTAAAACTTAATTCTTTATTATTGTGCTCTTAATTATGGTGATTTTGAGCTGTTCAGAGCCTCACATAACAGCAAGAAAACATTTACCTTTTTCATAAACAAAAGCTTTAGCACTCACACAAATGATACTGAGTTAATACTCAATTCTCTCCTTTTGTTTTTGACAGCTACTCCAATCAGTGTCATATTGGGGAGGTGACAAACATGTTGTTATCTACATGCTTGTTTCATGCTACCAGGTTTCAATAATACCTGAGACGGCAGGACAACCCTGGATCCCTGACGTACCTCAGTCCTCTCCTCTAACTCACCTCCCATTACCAGAGGAGCCTTCTCTCTCCTCGTCCCTCTCCTCCCTCTCTCTCTCCCTTCATTCACTGAGGATCAAGCCTCTGTAATCCCTGGATTTTATATCCACCAAAACAGCTTGGGCCCATCAGCAAATTGCGATGGCATATGGTATAGGTTTATGATTCATCTGGCACATGCATAGCAATGAGGGCCCCATCATCCGTGGGCAAACACGGGGAAAATATCGTAATGTTAAACGATGCCAGCGACAGAGAGAATGGTGCTGGGCATGTGGGAGGGTTGTGTTTGCTGGGCAATGTGGCAGCAGTTGAGGTTGTAAATGGGCCTCCCAATTTCCCCCTCCCTCTTGTCTCCAGAACCCCTCTTCTCTCCTGTGGCCCAGGAAAGATTAGGGATTGGCTGTGGAACAGATAGTCTGAATTGGACCATTCTGGGGACGAGGCAGTGGAGGGTAAATATGAAGGACTGAGTGAGGGGAGGGGGAGGATGGGCAAGCCAAGGATGCAGGATCAGTTCACTACTGTTGACATCTCTGCTGTAGAAGAGCTGGACAGCATCCTAAAATAACTAATGCTTAGCCAGTTTAACTATTGGTCTCATCTGATTGATAAGATTAACTATAGCCTCAAAAAAAAGGTTGTCCAAGAGACTTATTTCCTGTGAAACATTTGAAGGACCTTCGCATGATGCTTCATGTATGAGTATCAACCTTTCCAAAACAAAAACACATTGCTAGCATCACAGAGATGTGGAAGACGTAATCCACTACATTAGTGCAATTCCCCAACATCTGCTGGAGTAGTCAAAAGCTATTTGCTGCTTTTTCCTGACAAGTCTTTGGGATGTGAAACATTACCAAACACCTCCAGTCACAGTTCTCCATGTTCATTAGACAGAAAGCAGTGTGCTGCTGGCAAGGTCACATGACCTCCCTCCACCAAGGCCCCACCCTGGAGTCCAAGCACATCCATCCAATTGGCTCACAGGCCTGTCAGTCAGCCCTGGTGCCAGGTAATATTGGTTGAGATAGACAGCAGTGCTCTGGGCCTGTCTGCACAGATAGGTGAGCAATGGAGGACAGGTCTGGTGTGAGCTGACAGTTGTATGTTGGAGTTTCATCATTAGCAGACTCCAGACGGCTAGCTGACCCTCCAGCAGGAAGGTGAGCGTGTGAACATGTCTGACTCAACCAATGCCCCCATGGTATTTCGCAGCACATATTGTGCTATCATTATTTCATACCTAGCAGGATGGACTTTCAACGCTGCACAGATTGAGGTGCTATATGCACCAGCCTGCTGTGAAAAATTGCTTTAAACTGGTATGAGAGGTGCGGGGGGAAATGGTGCAAAAACATGCTGACCACGACGTGAGGACCGCTGGACTCTTGGAAACAGTTTGTTGACCATCTGGTCTGAGAAAGTGCTGAAAGAATCACAAAAAACTATCTGAACACATTCCAGTATTTATTCAAATTAGGTTAAATGCTCTTTCTTTAAATTAAAGTATCATACACTGCTTGCAATTGATCTTAAGTATTTATGAGAATAAAGTAATAAAATGTAAAATAGCTGACAGCGACGTTTCCAAAAACCGAAAAGCACGAAGCTAAACTGTGTAATCTCTCACCTGCATCCTTCACATAAATCTCTGGACAGCAGCGTCTCTCACATATTTAGAGAGGAGATTTACTTATAAAGCTCTCTGAAATACAGTGCTTCAAATCAAGTGTTAACTGAAACAAGCTGTGCTTTGGGTGTGTTCCTCTGGTATCTAAGGGGAAGACCACACTGTGGAAGCTGAACACTGGTGTCTGAGAGGAAGACCACACTGTGGAAGCTGAACATGGTCCTGCCACTCATTCTGAGGTTGCTCATGTTTTAGAGACAGCTGTACACATTGGTAAACCCTGGACAGTGAGACAGGCTTGAAGCTGGAAAGTGAGACAGGCTTGATGCTGGAAAGTGAGACAGGCTTGACGCTGGAAAGTGAGACAGGCTTGTAGACTGGAAAGTGAGACAGGCTTGTAGGCTGGAAAGTGAGACAGGCTTGATGCTGGAAAGTGAGACAGGCTTGACGCTGGAAAGTGAGACAGGCTTGTAGGCTGGAAAGTGAGACAGGCTTGACGCTGGGCAACAGCTGCACTCTTTACTCTGACTGTTACTTTAAAAACACAAGGAAATACAGCTTCGATTTGATTATGGTTAAAACCTGATGTTATCCTTGTAAATGAACATAGATATTAAATTACTATATTAGGTTTATTATAGTATAGAATTATTAACAGTGAGAGACCAGTTGGCTGCTTGTCATATCATGTTTTGGTTGAAAAAACTGCAAAACAAACCATTTAGGTGCGTGTGTGCGAGTATATTAGCAATAAAATGCAGATCAGATGGAAAGCCCCACTTAAGATCTTGTTAACTATGTGTGTGAGTTATGATTTGACCCTATCACAGCTCCACCTGAGACAAAATGCTTTGAAACAGCCGCAACAGGCAGTCTTTAACCCTAACCCTACACTTCCAATTCTTTGTTTATCCCTTGGCACTGCTCAACAGACTGTCATATGAACCTTGACTCATCACATCAATGTGAGATCATCCACAGGATTTTCATGGGTCTGAATTACTGGTTTCCTGTGTGACTAAGTAATTTCACAATCACCATGGACACAGCAGAAAGATGATTTCATACTTATACTATTGCAGAAATCTTATCCATTTGACAGGTAGGATGTCATTCTTGTGCTATGACAGTGGTGTCGTGTTAACAGGTAGTGATGTCACTTAAGAGAGACTTCACATTAGCATCAGGAAAGTTCCATCCTGTCAGAATTCTCACATTCTTGGTGTCAGAATTCCTGATTCCTCCCTGTTATGGCTACAGTATATCGTTCTGCAGTATATCGTTCTGCAGTATATCTTTCTGCAGTATATTGTGCTACAGTATATCGTGCTACAGTATATCGTTCTGCAGTATATCGTTCTGCAGTATATCGTTCTGCAGTATATCGTGCTACAGTATATCGTTCTGCAGTATATTGTGCTACAGTATATCGTTCTGCAGTATATCGTGCTACAGTAAATCGTGCTACAGTATATCGTTCTGCAGTATATCGTGCTACAGTATATCGTTCTGCAGTATATCGTGCTACAGTATATCGTTCTGCAGTATATCGTTCTGCAGTATATCGTTCTACAGTATATCGTTCTGCAGTATATCGTTCTGCAGTATATTGTGCTACAGTATATCGTTCTGCAGTATATCGTGCTACAGTATATCGTTTTGCAGTATATCGTTCTGCAGTATATTGTGCTGCAGTATATTGTGCTATAGTATATCGTTCTGCAGTATATCGTTCTGCAGTATATCGTTCTGCAGTATATCGTTCTGCAGTATATTGTGCTACAGTATATTGTGCTACAGTATATCGTGCTACAGTATATTGTGCTACAGTATATCGTGCTACAGTATATTGTGCTACAGTATATCGTGCAGACAAGGAAACCAGAGGGAAACTCCCATTGTGTTGTCCATCAGGGTGAACCGTACTCACTGCCAGGAGGACATGTTGTGGCGGTCCTGTACTACACTACAGGCATCAGATTTACAAATCAGCTTTAAGAGTGGGAAATATTTAAACATGGATTATAACAGACTTTTCCAATGTTATAAAAATAAGAGAGTATAGTTACAGCAGCAGCAGATAAGAGGTTAATAGAGTGATAAGCAGATATATTGGTAAAGCAGTTTATCAACCATCGTGATTTAAAAAGCATATGAAATTGTGGCTTATATCTCCTGTAACCACTTTATGTTCTAAGCTGTGTAAAATGACCAGCAGTAATCAGCTTTTAAGGGAATGTTGGTTGGTGTCAAGTGAAACAGTGTGTGAGCAGGGATGAAACGCAGAGGGAAGTAGACAACATGTGTAAAGAGAGCAACATGTACTGTAGGAACCACTGATACTAAAGCTGATGTGACCTCACGGGATCAGCTTAACACACACACACACACACACACGCCGCATGCATACACACACACACACACCGCATGCATACACACATACACACAACGCATGCATACACACACACACACACCGCATGCATACACACACACACACACCGCATGCATACACACATGCACACACACACTTTAAAAACATCCCAACGCGCACACACACACTGTCAGCATCCCATTGTAAACTGTATTAAGACATGGTTTTCTCTCCCTCTTCAAACCAGGAATGAAAAGACTCCAGCGTTTATAACACTCTCTCTCTAATACACACACACTTACACACACACACACACACACACTCTCTCTCTCTCACACACGCACACACAACTCAGCCTTCATCCCATCACAGTATGCAAATGTTGTGAAAACAGAAGGTGCACAAGCGCATTTTTTTTAACTAAATGGAAGACCTCATTTTTGGGGCATTGTAAAACTCGAAGGGTATGTGTGTGTGTGTGTGTGTATGTGTGTGTGTATGTGTGTGTGTGTGTATGTGTGTGTGTGTGTGCAGAGTGCCTCCGGTGATGGCTTCAGCAGGGAGGGTCCAACTGTCCAGTCCTCTGTCCACACACACTATATAATCACATTCCCTGTCGGGCCTCATAAATCTACATGCATGGGCCCAATTAAATGTAGCCTTTAGCGTGTCCTCACCACCTAAACAAGTGTCAGGAGGACAGTGTCTATTTTCCATACAAGGTTTAATAAAACATTTGACACAATATAGTTGTGTGAAACATGACAATTAATTACACAAAACAATACAGTGTACAACACAAATGCAAATCCATTATTTTTATGAGAAAAGAAAAACAAAGGTGGTAATGTTTCACTAACCAAAACAAGTGGTCCCAAGGGTCCACAGAAGAACCAGCCCTTTACATTCAAATTACAACTTTAAAAAATATAATTTACTATTTTGTGCAATACATTCGTTGGTAAGTATATTTATCCAGCTAGTGATAAAAGCAGTTCACTAACCATGATTCATAATCAGCCTCTAATATACAGCAACACAATGAATGTTGAGTGAAACTTGTGTCAGCGGTGCTTTTGGAAATATTAAAGCACCTTTTCATAACCTATTTACGTTATGTGGGCCTCAAAACAAAATATATGTACATGTACATATATTTTTTAATTTTTTAAAATAAAAACATTTAGTAGCAAAATTATCAAATATCTCCACATTCAAAACGACAAAAGAGTATTTGGGGGATCTCAAAAAATAAGAAAAATTATGTGCAAAAATATTGAACTATTACTTAACAAAAGGCAATTGTTGGTGTAGGCTATTTCAAGAAATTCTATTTTGTAATTTTTCTTACTAATAAAAATAACGTCTTATTTTTTATAAGCTCTCCATAGAAATGTGAAGACTGCACAGTGAAGAAAAAGCTCCTATATTGAATGTGATATGTTATTAGTAAATGGATAGCTGTGTTTTGACTAGTATGTAAATATCTAATTAGCAGAAGTTAATAACAGCCTTGTGCTCTCAGTTGTAAGAGAGAAAACACAATATAAAAGTACCAATTATACCTCAAATGTATGGTCACGCTAAAAGCTGAATGGCCTATCAAAAATGTCATGCTGAAAATGAAGCAAGGCTAAGTGTGCGCTTGGGTTTGTAATAAACACAACTACACCCAAGGATTCAGATCTTGATGACCACTGGGATTATGCTCCATCCAGAGGACACAAAAGAATAATTAGACCGGTAAGACGTGCGCACACGTCTCCACTTGCATGCCCACCAAATGTGAGATGTTCGCCGATTCTCTCTCAAAGTTGATGGTTGTTGAACTTATTTTTAGTGTCATTTGATAAGCATCCCTGCTTGCACAGAGACATCCCACTGACCCAGCCACTGGTCATTGTCTATATCGGTTCCCGTCAAAGCCGGCGCGCTTTGTCAGGTTTCGACTCGAATATCCATTTTGCATCTGAAGTAGCGTATCGAAAGTGACTGGATCGTTCGAGCCTTTTTCTTCAGCGGCTGCCTCTTTCCTCCCCCACAGTGTTTCCGCTCTCACTAACATCATTTGGGATTGGCGTCATGACAGCATGCTTGAGAAATCTACAACAAATATCTATATATTTTCTGGGTGTGGAGCCATGTGGCCAGAAACATAATTTCTGGAAATGAACAATACTTATCCGTCCGTCGCATCCGTTACTTTGGCTTTGTGTTTTAGACCTGGTGCAGCGTCAGCAAGACCCTCTTTCACCAAATAACACCAGTACAGTAATAGGTCATCCAATGTCAGAAAGCATAAAGTAGACAGCCAAGTCTTCACAGGCTGCTGCTCGCTGTTGCTTTTAATTATTTTAATTAAACTTTGATATTGTGGTGGTGAGAGAGCTAGTGAGCTGAGACATGATAAGGCCCTGAGAGGACTGGAAGGGCCAACGTGGCTGAGCAGGTGAGACAGCTTGGTCTCTGGATCTTCAAACTCTGAACTGAGGAGCATGTTTATGTGATGTGCTGTTCGCCCAGACGAGCACGGAGCAGACTGCAAAAAAATAGGGGGCAAAAAACCCACTAAGCAGGATGTCAAGCTCTTGAGGCATCCATCCCTCAAACGTAGCCAGGAACTCGTAAGTGACGGGGTTGACTCGCGGTGGAATAACGCTCTATTAATTTTTCTTGTCCCTAGTGCATAATGAAAGAAAGGTGTCTTCTAAAAACGAAGGGCAAAGTCGTACTGCCTCCAAAACCTCAGGGCACCCTGTCTACAATTTGTCATGCGTGTGCACTTCTCAGTGTTAAAATGACAAGCTCTGCAGTCAAAGGGCTCCCGCCAGGCATTCCATGGTGGAGAGTTGGAGAGGCTTCGTGACGAGACGTTGCCAAGAGGCAGCGGACTTCTGCACTTGTGAGTCCCGTTGGGATTCGCTCTCCTTCCATGCCAACGGCAAACTGCCTCTCTCTCTCCCGCTTTTTAGATAGCTTCCGTCTGTGTCCATGAAATTAGGTTTTCCACAGAAGGCACAATATGGTCAGAATATGTTAAGCCTTTGGTGCACACAAAAAGATAACCCACCACGAATGGCATACTTTGTGCCGCATTGAATTTCTGGGCATTTTTAGCGCTTGCAAAGTTAAAAAGACAAGTTGGATAATACACAGTTCTATCCCTGCCATGATTATCTGAAATATTCCAATATTCGTTCACAACACAGTTTCCGAGTGTAGAGTCACTGTCTGGGAGGAAGATCGTTGAGCATATGTGGGAACACAGAGTAAAATATCTTACAAAAGGACATTCTCTCCATTGACCGCAATGGATACTTGTCCTTGGACAGGGAAGCGGGGCATTTTTTGTCCTTCTAATGATTCTGTGCTCGGCTGAAATTCATACACCTTCCCTGAAAAAAAGAAAGAAATAGTGTTACATTTTAATGAAGAACTTTAATTTGTAATTAATATAATAGATTTTAGCAATTCATGGCAAAAGTAATTCATGTTTAATCATTTATATATACAAATAATTTAAAAAGTGACAAACTTCTATGTCTTAGAACATTTTTATTAGTGTATTTGCATTACTGATATTTTATTGTGATTAAAATGCTTTTATTATGAATTTTTCTTTAATAAGTCTGTTAATTAATAGTTTAATTTAAGTTAAAATAAATGCCCAATACAAGTATACATGCTTTTCACTATGAAATACAGCTAAAGGGTTCTGATCCAATTCAATAAGTCCAATCAATCATTTTGGCAGCAACAGGAAGTCAAACACAAAGATAAATCGTCATTCAGAATGTAAAATGTGAATCTAATACAATCATGTGCAATCTGTAAAAAATCTGTAAGAGGCTCTGCAGTCAGTGAAGATTAGAAGCTTAAAGCACAATGCACCTTCCCTCTGCCTCGTCTGCACATACCAACACAACATCTCTCTTCACCCCCCACAGCAGCCCTGCCTCCAGCCCAGGGGGGTCCGGTCCTGCACCGTGTCTACCAGACCCAGGGGGGTCCGGTCCTGCACTGTGTCTACCAGACCCAGGGCCAGGCAGCTGTCTGAGCTGCCCGCCAGCATGCTGAGCTTGGAGGCCAACAGTGGGCGCAGTGGCACCAAGAGGGAGCTCTAGCACAGATAATACTCGCTAGCCAACAAGCCCCCAAACCTGCCACAGTTTCCTCTACACATCTATCTCCATCTCACTATACACATCTATCTCCATCACTCTCCCACATTTCTCTATACACATCTATATCCATCTCTCTTCCACATCTCTCTATACACATCTATATCCATCTCTCTTCCACATCTCTCCATACACATCTATATCCATCTCTCTTCCACATTTCTCTATACACATCTATATCCATCTCTCTCCCACATCTCTCCATACACATCTATATCCATCTCTCTTCCACATCTCTCCATACACATCTATATCCATCTCTCTCCCACATCTCTCCATACACATCTATATCCATCTCTCTTCCACATCTCTCTATACACATCTATATCCATCTCTCTCCCACATCTCTCCATACACATCTATATCCATCTCTCTTCCACATCTCTCCATAACTCTCTACAGTCTCCTCTACACATGTCTCTCCACACATCTCGCTCTCCATCTCTCTCTCTATGGTCACCTTCACACAACTCTCCCAACGTCTCCCCACACTTCTCTCTCTCTCCCCATATCTTTCTCCACATCTCTCTCCCCACATCTCTCTCCTGACATCTCTATTACCACATATCTTTCCACACATCTCTCTCCTCATCCCTCCCACCCTGTCCCCTTTCCACACTCCCCAGATCTATCGAGTTCAGCCACTGCTAGTAATTGAAGTAGTTAGTGTTATACGTCCTCATAAGCCATGCAATGTGTGTGGACCAGCTCTGTGGCTGCAGACGCATAGATCTTTCAGCATTGCTTTCCTCTCCAGCATGAGGGCTGGAGGGAGAGGGTTAGCTCCATGCCTGCCTGGTAAGTCCCTCGATGTGGACCCTCTGCAACTAATCTCACACAGTCAACAAATAAGGCACATCAGATGCTGTTTTGGCCGTGACCACCAGAGCGGCTAAGTTCACTGGATTTTCAGGGTTTAAGGCTTGGAAAGGGAGACGTTTGTAAAAGCTGGTCTCACTTCAGCACAGACTGCTGGGTAGTGAGGCTAAGCAGGTGCAGCACAATACGGTCTAACCCGTTCCAGTTCCCCTGCTCCCCGAGAGCCCAACTTGGCAGAGTGCACTGAGTTGTAACTGGGCCATGTTGCAGTGAGGCAGAGAGAGAAACTGCCCACCTGTGCCAGCCAGCGGGCTGAACAATAGTTTGAATATGTCAGCACAGGGTGTCGGGGAGATTTCAACCAACTGATGGACGGATGGGTGGCTGGCTTGGGATGGACGGGTGGATGACTAAGGTGTAGAGATGGAAGGTGAAGAGACAAGGTGTGTGTTTTTCTTCTTCTTAGTCAGAGAGTGGAGCAGAACCCAAGCTGATGATTAATAGACTCCATTAAAATCACTCCATTAGGTTTGGATTAAAATAAATGTGAATATATTGAAGAGTGAAGTTGCTAATGATGTCAAACAAAACTTCCGGTGCAATATATGCAAGTATCTTTTGTAAGGCTAATAGCTTATCTAAGACGTCTTACGATACTAAAGCAAGTGTCAACTAAGATGTCAGTGTAAATGTAAAGCAGAAATGAAATCAGGTACAAACTCTTCAACAGTGACAGGAGTGTCACTCTAACTAAATGTGTTGAACACTGGCAGGTGTGCTGTAGGGGAACACTGGCAGGTATGCTGTAGGGGAACACTGGCAGGTATGCTGTAGGGGAACACTGGCAGGTATGCTGTAGGGGAACACTGGCAGGTATGCTACACTGCTATCAGTGTTTCTGCTGATCCGTTTGTTTGACCGTTGAGATGTAGGTTGCAGAGCTAAAGCCAAGTTGTCTCAGTCTTTGCTTATCAGTGTTGACTGAGGCAGTTTCATTTTAGTCTTTGTTTCTCAGTGTTGACTGGAGCAGACCGAAGTCCACAGTCGTCCAGACTTCTAAGACATGTCTGTGTCTCTGCTTGTCCTCGGGCAAGGCTCCAGAAGAGGAGCCTGTGTGTGATCCTCTCTCCTCTCTCTGAACAGCTTGATTCCTCCTGCTCTCTGGCTCCCCCCGGAGCCGTCTTACACTGTCTCATTCCTCCACAAGTGAGATACGGGCATGGGGGCCGGCGGGGGGGAGGGGATACGGGCCTGAGGGCCGGCGGGGGAGAGGGGGCGCCATTTTGGAATTCTCTGCTTCCACAAAACTAAACTTGCCTTGAAATAATAAACATTTCACTTACAAATATTTGTGTGATGACATTTGAAAACTATAAAGTAATGAAAATGACTTCATTTTAAATTGACTGAGATAGTATGAAAAGAATGTTAAATTCAGACATCCATTTCACCTCTACTCTCATATTAAAGCAACAGTTCTCTTTCCAGATGACACAAAAGGTCTTTCTTGCAGCGTAAAGCTTCATGGTATCCCAGACACTGGAGAGGGAAACTCAGTCATCCACATTGCTCTGTGGAGTCTCAGACAGCAGACATGTGTTGTGCTTTACTGCCTGTCCTCTCCATGTCCTCTCCTCTGCCTGCATATTGAACGTGCAGAAAAGCATCCAGAATGAAGCGAGAAGCCCAGCTGCAAAGGGAGGCAATGAATGCCAGAATGTGAGCAATCTCCATCCTGGAGGCAGGCCCTCCTCTCACAGCCTCTTGTCCATGCTCTCACACGCTGCCCACATAGCACTGCCATCTGGCCTGTTGGGACAGCATCCTAGGCATAGCCAACAACATGATGGGCGCTGACAGACTTTTTCATTGTATTGTTAAGAGACGGATACAACTCGGTACAAGCGTAAGGTAAGAGTGTCTATGATGATGTCATAGAACCCTACAGCTTCCCAGAAAATGATGTCATACATGACATCATCATCACCTACAAGGCCACCAGAGGTGATTTGCTAAATAACTAATACAATCTCCAATGTGAAGTTTACATTTATAAAACACCACTCCTGTGAAACATAAAGACTTGATCCTAGAACTCAGATCTGAAGCTCTACTGTGTAAATAGAATGCCATATGATTTAAATCAAGCAGTCCGGACTTTCTGATTGAGCCATGAGATGGAGAGAGCGATGCTAGCAGGTAAATAAATACATGTCCATGTGTGTTGGAGGCTAAATGAAGTATGGGTGCAGGCTACGTATTATTGGGTAACTGGTCTTTTGGGACCGTGGCAACTGTTTCATTATTTGGCAAGACTTTATCTCTGCACATCCCTCAGTCCATCTAAATATTGCTTTAAGAGGGCTTGGGGATTACTTAATTCGGAATGGTTCAATCAAGACATTAATCACAAAAGTAGGTCAGCACATTAATGACCAAGGTTAGTCTAAATATGTCCCAATGTGCTAAGCTCTGTGATGCTAGAATAGCATGCTGACTATTGCACTAAGGTCAAACACACACACACACACACTGAGACACTCTCTCCACTGGAAGCTCTCGCACTTCATCACACCATCAGGAAAACTACCAACAATTACACCCCTGGATGCAGATGAGCACAAGGTTACAGTCAAGTCCTCTCTTTCAACAAGGTGGGGATGGAATCATTCTGGTGCCTCTACACTGGGGCCCTGCCTCTACAC
>BROE01000025.1:9911303-9997318 GCA_036571765.1 Plecoglossus altivelis
GGGGCCCTGCCTCTACACAGGGGCCCTGCCTCTACACTGGGGCCTCAGACACTTCCTGCCCCGCTGCTTCCTGGCCTGCTGCTGTCTCCTCCCTGGTTTTGTCAGAGTAAGTGCACATCACTGGCAGCTCAGAGCTCTGGGCATCATCCCCCTGGTTGTTCCTGAGAAATGCCAGTCGTTCTGGCGTCAACTAGGGCCCTCACAGACGGCAGAGGAAGGCACAGATGGCACTAATGGACGAGCTGAATCCAACTGAGGGAGCGGGCCGAGCCACACCAGAGCCTTCCAAATAGCTGCAGTGTGAACGCACCACCGACTCTCCTGCACCACAGCACTCCAGCATGAAGAATTCAGAAGGATAAAATAATCATAAGAGGGGAAGAGAAAGAGTGGAGGGTTTTGGAGGGATGCCAACAGGATCAGATGGTAATGGGATTGTTCTTGGTTAGAGACCTACTGGAGTGTGTATGTGCGAGAAGCCTCGTGTCCAAATCACAAAAAACAAGGCCTCTTCCAGTTCCAGTCAGGACTGCTCGTACTTTAGGGACTGGTGATGTCATTGTTACAGTATACAAAGACATGAGATATACACTTAAATATAATCCGAAGCATTGAGACAAACACTTTAATATAATCTGAAGCATTGAGATAAACACTTTAATATAATCTGAAGCATTGAGACAAACACTTTAATATCATTTGAGGAGTTGAGATATACATGTCAATATGATCTAATCGAACTCAGAGAACAAATAATTTTGACCTTCAATTGTACCACAATATGATGTGGGATGAAGAATGAGTAATTTCTCCACAATGAGGAGAAAATGTGTATGTGTAATATGTTTGTGTAATAGATGCATGTGTGTGCCTGTAAAGTGTGCAGTTGGTGTGTATGTGTGTATGTGTGTGTGTGTGTGTGTGATGTGTGTCTGCTTGTTCCTCCAACCAGCAGGGAGCTAGACGTGGTCACAAGGAGTTGCCTGTGTGAGGAGGAGCAGGACATGTGACAGGACGGCCGCTAATTGGAGAGAGCTGTCTGGACGGGTGCAGAGCGTGTGTGTGTGAGGGGCCGTTTGGACACGGCATGGGGCATGAGCCAGGGCGCCTGCACTCCCACAGGGTGGCCGTATTACCACCTCGATGAGGCTAACGCAGAAAGAACAGCCTCTGGCACACAGCCCAACCCTGGCTGCTCATCCTGGACACACAGCCCAACCCTGGCTGTTCATCCTGGAGACACAGCCCAACCCTGGCTGTTCATCCTGGAGACACAGCCCAACGCTGGCTGTTCATCCTGGAGACACAGCCCAACCCTGGCTGTTCATCCTGGAGACACAGCCCAACCGTGGCTGCTCATCCTGGAGACACAGCCCAACCCTGGCTGTACATCCTGGAGACACAGTCCAACCCTGGCTGTTCATCCTGGAGACACAGCCCAACCCTTGCTGTTCATCCTGGAGACACAGTCCAACCCTGGCTGTTCATCCTGGAGACACAGTCCAACCGTGGCTGTTCATCCTGGAGACACAGCCCAACCCTGGCTGTTCATCCTGGAGACACAGCCCAACCCTGGCTGACAATGAGCAACACTTGTAGAACCTGGTTAAAATACAGAATCTCTGGACTGCCATGTCTATTCACAGTTATTTTGATACATAATTGTTTTAAATTGTTGACGATCTAGATTTATGAATATTCATATTTTCTTTACTCAATAATTAGGGGGATGGTTTTCCATTTTCTGAAATATGAACACCTCAGACTATCAAAGCTACTGTAAAGTTCTTAATGTGCAATTAGCATGATAGAAATCTAATTTGTAGTTAACAGTTAATCAACAAATTATTCAAAATGCAGATTTGCCTGTTAATGATGTGCCAACGTAGATTGCCAGAAACATGCACTGTTTGTTGTACAGTTGACATGATTAACTACAATTAGAAAGGTAAAACAAAAGTAGTCATGTGCAATTATCAGTAATCAAAGCCTCAATGGGAGTAACTTCGACAGTTATACTCTAACTTCTACAGTCATACTCTAACCTCTACAGTTATACTCTAACCTCTACAGTCATACTCTAACCTCTACAGTCATACTCTAACCTCTACAGTTATACTCTAACCTCTACAGTCATACTCTAACCTCTACAGTTATACTCTAACCTCTACAGTTATACTCTAACCTCTACAGTTATACTCTAACCTCTACAGTTATACTCTAACCTCTACAGTTATACTCTAACCTCTACAGTCATACTCTAACCTCTACAGTCATACTCTAACCTCTACAGTTATACTCTAACCTCTACAGTCATACTCTAACCTCTACAGTCATACTCTAACCTCTACAGTTATACTCTAACCTCTACAGTTATACTCTAACCTCTACAGTCATACTCTAACCTCTACAGTTATACTCTAACCTCTACAGTTATACTCTAACCTCTACAGTCATACTCTAACCTCTACAGTCATACTCTAACCTCTACAGTTATACTCTAACCTCTACAGTTATATTCTAACCTCTAATCATCTGTGATAAATGATAACCAGACCTCCTAACATAACGACACCTTCTAACATAACGACACCTTCTAACCCTAACCACACCTTCTAACATAACCACACCTGCTAACATAACCACACCTCCTAACATAACCACACCTTCTAACATAACCACACCTGCTAACATAACCACACCTTCTAACATAACCCTAACCCCACCTTCTAACCCTAACCACACCTTCTAACATAACCACACCTTCTAACCCTAACCACACCTTCTAACATAACCACACCTTCTAACCCTAACCACACCTTCTAACATAACCACACCTTCTAACCCTAACCACACCTTCTAACCCTAACCACACCTTCTAACCCTAACCACACCTTCTAACATAACCCTAACCACACCTTCTAACATAACCCTAACCACACCTTCTAACATAACCACACCTTCTAACATAACCACACCTTCTAACATAACCCTAACCACACCTTCTAACATAACCCTAACCACACCTTCTAACCCTAACCACACCTTCTAACATAACCACACCTGCTAACATAACCCTAACCACACCTTCTAACATAACCCTAACCACACCTTCTAACATAACCCTAACCACACCTTCTAACATAACCCTAACCACACCTTCTAACATAACCCTAACCACACCTTCTAACATAACCATACTTTCTAACATAACCACACCTTCTAACATAACCACACCTTCTAACATAACCACACCTTCTAACATAACCACACCTTCTAACATAACCACACCTTCTAACATAACCACACCTTCTAACATAACCACACCTTCTAACATAACCATACTTTCTAACAAATGTAGAAGGTTTTTCCTACAGTACTGCCTCGTATCCCTTACTGGAACAGCCATGAAAGAGTAACTGCAACTAAGATTCTGCTTATTTAGCAAAAGCCTTCAAGATGACACAGTCTTAATTTACCAACTCAGTCTGTCTTCATGTTCAAGTTTAGTCAAACGTTAAAGCAAAATTTAAATATGCTATTTCACAACAGAAAAGCTGTTATTTATTCAAGGCTGTAAAGTAGAAGGATATAAATATGTGCAAGCAGAACACCCTGCTATGTTTGGAGGGAAGCCTTCATAATAAAACATCTTGTTATGTCTACTGAGGAAAATATGCTTATCATGCTGCATATTAATATAAGCAGTAAATAACAAGATGGCAGCACGGGGATGTTTAGACAGAGCAGAGCAGCTCTGCAGCAGGGGTAATGTGACCTAAACACAGACGGCTTGCATCAGAGGACAGACAAGCGCTCACACAAACGGCAACAGTTACACTACTGGTCAGGCAACTTGCCAACTGATATCCATAGATAATAAGAACAATTCTTAGAGCATTTGGTCTCCGAAGACATTTCTCAAACTGTTCCAAAGATCATGACAAACTAAATATCTCACACCATCCTTCAGTAGTCCTTACTGACATATCCACACCTCAAACATGCTTTTCGTCTCAGCACCTTTGGGTGAGAGAACCCTGCTATCCACCTTCACCACTGCTGAAGAACCGATGACTGGGTGACAGGGGAAGGGGTGTGATCACACTGAACCGAACAGCCCACCCTGCGCACATAGCTCACACAAGACCAGGGAGCCAGGAGCATGCATGTAGACAGACGAGACCAGGGAGAGGAGAGAGATGTAGAAGAGGAGAGGAGAGGAGGGGGGAGAGATGGAGAGAGGAGAAAAGGAGAGGGGAAGAGAAGAGTGAAGGGGAGAGGAGAAGAGCAGAGGAGAAAGGAGAGAAGGAGAGGAGGAGAAAGGAAGAGAGGAAAGGAGGAGAGAGAAGAGGAGAGGAGGGAGAGGAGAAAGGATAAAAGGAGAGGAGGAGGGAGGAAGAGAGGAGAGGAGGAGAGGAGAGAGAAGAGGAGAGGAGGAGAGAGGAGGAAAAGAGAGAGGAGAGGACGAGGGGGGAGGAGGAGGAGGAAGGATGAACGGGGAGAGGAGGAGAGAGGAGGTCCGGAGAAAGGAGGAGAGGATGGCAATGAACATCACCAATGTACAGAAAGCAACTATGACCTCAATTGAACTCTCTTTGACCTTGGAATCAGGGGGGAAAGGAATGGGTGGGTCTCACAGCAGAACACACTAAACGACCTGAGGCTTAATTATGAAATTAAGTAATTTGGCAGGTCAGCCTTTTTCAAGACAGGGCCGCAAGTCTCTGTGAGAAGGCGGTGTCCTCTGCCTTGACTCAGGGAAAGATCTTAAGCTGTTTGTTTGGAGAAGGGGTGTGAACTGCATGGAAGTCCATCAAATCAATTAGGGTTTCACACAGAGCGACGAGCCTGGCCTAGACTGAAGGACTTGGCTGGGTGGCTGGCAAGGGGTTATGTGACTCAAAGCTTGGCTGCGGCTAACACTCAGGAGTAGTGAGATGGAACACAGAACACTCAGGAGTAGTGACATGGAACATAGAACACTGAAGAGTAGTGAGATGGAACACAGAACACTCAGGAGTAGTGAGATGGAACACAGAACACTCAGGAGTAGTGAGATGGAACAACAAATTAATTGGTTATGCATTATTATTATTTGTTATTTTGGGGTTATGCATTTGAGGTATTTTGTGCAAAGCTGCTGATTGCCAGACTTTACTGTAAATGAGGGATGCTTTCTGTAAAAGAGGAACCTCTTTCAATGCATCTGCTATAGAGAACTGACTTATTTAGGGTATTTAGGAACTGTTTCTAACTTGCATGGTCTGGTTTAGGGTTAGATGTGTTTCCATCTCTCAGGGTATCCCTTATATGTCTTTGTACCACTCTGTTCTGGTCTCTCTCTCTCTTGTTCTGAGTCTGTCTGACATGGCTCTCTATGTTCCTTCGTCTTTCACACTCGCTCCATCTCTCTTTGTTCATGTTGAGGCGCGTGGCCGGGCTTCTGACAGTGGTCCTAATGAAGACGTAAAACTGTGGGCAGCAGGTTTGTGAAGGTTACACTGTCTATACTGGAGGAAGTGAGAAAGAATGAAGTCACTGATGACATGTGACGTTTCCTCTGAAGATGATGCAAACCACTGCTAATGAAGGCTGGAACGCACAGAGGCAAGGGACAGAGGAAGTGTGTGAGGGTGTGTGCAGCTGTGGTTGTGTGTGTGTATGTCACGGTGTGTGTGCTTGAGTGGCTATGTGTGTGTGTGCCTCTCCTCCATCAGTACGGCTGCATGTCAGTTGAAGTACCAGGGTGTAATATTACAGTCAATTAAATAGACAGGGGATCTGAGACACATCACTGGCACAACACCACCCTGACCACAACTCCTCTATGAAAGTCATTAATGACATGCTAGAATACTCTTGTGACATTCTCTTAAGAACAGTATAGTCACAGTATAAGATCAAAAAGAAGCTCTTAAAAAAAAAAAGATAAGATGCACTTCAAACACAATTAATATCAAACTGTCTGTTACCTAGCCCTGTAACCTACCCCCTGTTACATGGCCCTGTCACCTACCCCCTGTTACCCAGCCCTGTAACCTACCCCCTGTTACCCAGCCCTGTAACCTACCCCCTGTTACCCAGCCCTGTAACCTACCCCCTGTTACACGGCCCTGTAACCTACCCTGTTTCCAGCCCTGTAACCTACCCCCTGTTACCCAGCCCTGTAACCTAACCCCCTGTACCAGAATAGCCCTGTAACCTAACCGCCCTGTTACATGCCCTGTCACCTACCCCCTGTTACCGCAGCCCTGTAACCTACCCCTGTTACATGGCCTGTCACCTAACCCTGTACCTCCCCTGTAACCACCCCCTGTTACCCAGCCCTGTAACCTACCCCCTGTTACCCAGCCCTGTAACTACCCTGTTACCCAGCCTGTAACCTACCCTGTACCCTGTTACCCTGACCCCCTGTAACCTACCCTGTTACACTGTAACCTACCCCCTGTTACCCAGCCGTAACTACCCTCGTTACCCCAGCCCTGTAACCTACCCCCTGTTACCCAGCCCTGTAACCTACCCCCTGTTACCCAGCCCTGTAACCTACCCCCTGTTACACGGCCCTGTAACCTACCTGGGCTGGCCCACCTGGGATTCAGACAGAGTCAGACTGAGAAAGAGAGCGTGAGACAGAGAGAGAGCAGGAGACAGAGAGAGAGCGTGATACAGAGAAAGAGAGTGTGAGACAGAGAGAGAGTGTGAGACAGAGAGAGAGAGAGCGGGAGACAGAGAGAGAGAGCATGAGACAGAGAGAGAGCGTGAGACAGAGAGAGAGAGAGCAAGTGAGAGAGAAATGAAAGAGAGTGTGAGACAGAGAGAGAGAGCGAGTGAGACAGAAAGAGAGCGTGAGACAGAGAAAGAGAGCGAGTGAGAGAGCGATAAAGATAAAGAGCAGAGAGACAGAAACACAACTAACTCTAGCTAGACCCTGGGAGATAGAAACAGTTCCTAAATACCCTTAATAAGCCAGCTCGCTACAGCAGATGCATGAGATGGAAAGAGTGTGAGAAAGATGGAGTGAAAGAGTGAACAGGTCTTAAAGTAGGAGACACAGGAGAGCTTTTCCCCAGCCAGGACATCTGAGGCGTTAACAGGGAGACACAATCTGCATCTGTGCTCACAAAGACTAGGATTGAAGGATACTTAACATGAGCACTGAGCCTAAGGCACAGATAAATAGACAGAAGTACCACACACAGCAGGAAGTTGGAAATATACTTGTTAGTGGCATTTACTGTATAATCTCTCTCCACCATGTTCATTTTAATGGGTGTTTTTCCCCTCAGTGGAGGCTGCATATTTGAGCATGGAAACTTTGATAGGTGCCATTTTACATTAACAATTTAAACCCATTAGATTACAGATACATCAATTCTATCTGCATCATCATCACTCAACATACTTTAAAGGAGACAGACTATCAACTGTAAAAGATCACACTGTCATTAAGGTTAATAGGCTGGCTTATAAACTATCATCATTAGCATTAGAAACATCATTCATGATGATTAATTACATCATTTATACTTAAAAAGATAAATGCCATGCAATTTTGCTAAAATATCTTGCTGCATATTGTAAAGCACACAATGACTTATGTACAAAGGAAATGTGAATAAAAAGGCCATGCGATCCTGAGAGAGGACTGGCCTGTGTTCAACACTTTGGGTTAGTTCCTGCCAAGTAGGCATATCTGCCTCTTTCCTCTCAATCAATAATGAACCATCGCTTGTAAGGACCCACTCAGCACACCAGACCCTGGGACCAGTCTCTGCATCATGACCCACTCAGAACACCAGATTAAGCACATGGTTGAACAGAGAGTTTAAATAACTGGAAAATCAAGTAGTAAAAATAATTACAAAATAAACCTGTTGTCATACCTCTGAGGGGCCGGATGCAGGAAGTTGGTTAGTCGTGCTTCAACGAGTTAGTGATTTAGTGTTGAATATAAATAACAACAGCTTTGAATAGCTGTTGAGCTACAGTTTAAGATAAAAGAGCTGGGGACCGGCCCTATTTGCATGACAAAGCTCATTAGCATAATCAGGCTAATTAGAAATCTGTGTGAGGCAGCAAAGGAGTTAACGACATGCAGTCAGTAATTGGACCAGGACTGACCCTTTCACAGCTAGACAGGGCTGCTGCTCCTCTCTGCAGACCGTGGCTGTACTCTGGGTGGCCTGGAGGACTTACATAACCCACCCAGCATCGGAAGGAGGAGAGAGGGAGGGGGAGGAGGGGAGGGAGGGGAGGAGGGAGGGTAGGGGGAGGAGCGAGGATGGTGAGGGGGTGGGAGAGAGGGGTGGAGGGACAGAGGGAAGGAGGGAGAGTGGTGAGGGACAGGAGGGAGGAAAAGGGGGGAGGAGATAGTGAGGGAAGAGGAAGAGAAGAGTGAGGGAGAGGACCGAGGGAGGGGGGAGGAAGGTAGTGAGGGACAGAGGGAGCGGGGAGTAGGGACATGAGGAGGGGGGGAGGAGGACAAGGAGGAGAACAAGGAGGAGGAAGAAGGGAAACAAGAAGAAGAAGGGGGGAGAGAGGTAGAGAATTAGGAAGCTACAGGAACAAGGAGGGAGAGGGGAAACGAGGACACGAGGGACGGGGGGAGGGAGGGTAGTGAGGGAGGGGGGAGGGAGGGTAGTGAGGCGAGGGGGGAGGGAGGGTAGTTGAGGAGGGGGGAGGGAGGCCTACAGTCGAGGTGAGGCAGTTGGGAGGTGGTGAGGTGCTGGTCCTGTAGCCCACAGTGGGGTGTTTGCAGAGGAGCAGTTTAGGAGCCCAATCAACTGGTAGAAATGCAGAAATAGTTCCAATGATAAAAGCGTTACAGTAAAGTCAGAAAAAAGGTTGCTTGGTTTGTAAAGCTGATGCTGAACAATGCCAGTAGATGCAGTTCTTACATGTCCAACTACAGGCAACGCATAAAACACTAACAATTGTATTTTAATATGAAAGGTGAGCTGGAGAAAATTTGGCTCTTTCAGTGCTTCATTTGGCTAATAATCAAACAAAATGTACATATATATATATATAATACGTATTATAGTATATAGTATATATAAGTAGTTGGTTTATATAAACTAGGTTGAGATACCTCTTTAATATAAACTACTAAGTATTAGGGGGGTTAGAATCATGAATATTCTCACGCTAATGAAATCATATCTTAAAACTAAAATTAATTTCAATACTAGTCTCGTGATCCTGCGTACGTACATACTCTGTCTCTTTCCTAGGTAACGGCGATATCTTCAACAATACCGGAATCACTGTATACTAGTCAGGTTTCTATTACATTTCGCGGGATAGGAATCACGTTGCAATTTATCTGTCAGCGATAGATAAGCGAGAATATTTGCAACAGGGGATTGTAATGACAAAAACAACAATACAAGCACCGTTAAAAGATAAATTTAAGCATTTGATGTCAACCACGCACTAACATGCATGTATAGTAATGTATAGGCGGTGGGATAATTGACTTTATCTTCGAGAAGGAAACATATTCCCATGTGATAACAGAAGTGACATAGGCTACTTCCATCTTTTTTATAATTCCTAATGGAAGGGACCATTAGGACCAGAACTGGAGACATTACAATATGTGAGCGCTGCAGACACTGTCTGAGCCCCCTTCGCATAGTAGGAGATAGTAAAGAGAAGGAAAGGGGCATTGCGGTCAGCAACAGAGCCATCCTCGTGCAAAGGGCTGACATAACAATAATGTTAATTTAAAAATATAAGCCAAGTAGTTTCCCATCCTCCCTCTAGCCAACAAGGAGAAGACCCCTTTGATTGTAATACGTGTGATGAAGAAGGCTGTTCCACATCGGCACTAAGCCGGACAGCCTAGGGCTAGAGCAGGGTCTCGTGCCCAGACTCATCACAGTTCTCTCGGCCTCTACACAGCCTCTGACCACCATACGCCATCTACATCACTATGTCCTCTGGCCCTTTAAACAGCCACTATACACACGCACTAGCATCATTACACCAAACTGAAAAGCCTCTGGCTCTTAAACAGCGCACTACCACCACTAGACATCTGGCCTCAGTACACAGCGCTCATACCCACTACAGCCTCTACACACTAGACTCTGGCCTTTAAACAGCCTCTACACACTAGACTCTGGCCTTTAAACAGCCTCTACACACTAGACTCTGGCCTTTAAACAGCCTCTACACACTAGACTCTGGCCTTTAAACAGCCTCTACACACTAGCCTCTGGCCTTTAAATAGCCTCTACACACTAGCCTCTGGCCTTTAAACAGCTTCTACACACTAGCCTCTGGCCTCTACACAGCCTCTACACACTAGCCTCTGGCCTTTAAATAGCCTCTACACACTAGCCTCTACACACTAGCCTCTGGCCTTTAAACAGTCTCTACACACTAGCCTCTGGCCTTTAAACAGTCTCTACACACTAGCCTCTGGCCTTTAAACAGTCTCTACACACTAGCCTCTGGCCTTTAAACAGTCTCTACACACTAGCCTCTGGCCTTTAAACAGTCTCTACACACTAGCCTCTGGCCTTTAAACAGTCTCTACACACTAGCCTCTGGCCTTTAAACAGTCTCTACACACTAGCCTCTGGCCTTTAAACAGTCTCTACACACTAGCCTCTGGCCTTTAAACAGTCTCTACACACTAGCCTCTGGCCTTTAAACAGCCTCTACACACTAGACTCTGGCCTTTAAACAGCCTCTACACACTAGACTCTGGCCTCTACACAGCCTGCTAACGCACTAGCCTCTGGCCTTACAAACAGCTCGAGTGAGGCCAGAGCAGCAGCACTAACCAAACCCAACTTATCCCAAACCTGGGATCAGAGCTGCAAACAGAATTGCACGGCCACTTAGGATTAGCCCATCATGGACTCACTATGTACGCAACAGTTCAACTACAAACTTGATGCAAAACATAGGTCACGTGCAACTATGCACACCAAAGTCACTGCCAGCTATGAATCATACACCAAGTCACTTTGCAAACTATATGTCCACCAATGTTCAATAGAGCACTAATGCTACAAAAAGTCACTGGGCACTAATGCACACCACAACAACTGAGCACTACGTGCACATCAAGTGCACTGGGCATCTATGCACACGAATGCACTGCCTATGAACATTCAAGTCACCGTGCACCTATTAACAATCAAGTCACGGTGCACTAGTGCACATCAAGTCACTGGTCACTATGAACACCTAAAGTCACTGCAAACTATGCACATCAACATCCTGCATAGTGAAACTATACAGTCACTCAACTTAGGCACATAAGTCAACTGCACTGATGACCACTCAAGGTCATGCAAACCGTTGAACACAAGAGTCAACTAGGCACTAGAAGCACAGTCACTGCACCTCTTATGACAGCTCGAAAAGTCACATGATCTATGCCCACCATACTCACGTCAGCTCGCACGTCTATGACAATAGAACAAAGTCACTGCACATATGCAAACTACCAAGTCACGTGACGACTAATGAAAATACAAAGTCACTGCACAACGGGATGACGGCGAAAATTGGCATCAGACAAGTCACGGCACATATGAAACAACAAAGTCACGTTGAGCACTATGAACACCACATACCACTGCCACTAATGACAACACCACAAGTTCACTGCATCTCATGAAACACCAACGTCACTGCCATTCTTATGCACAACAAGTACAGTGCACAATTTATGAATTCTACCAACGCTCACTGCACTACTGAACGAATGTTCCTACAGAAGGCTACCGCACAATAAGTCGAACACCAAAGAGTTACATATCTGCATATGCAGCAACAAGTCACTGCACTACGTAGAACGTAGAAGTGTACTTGCACTAATGCACAACCTCGCTCGACCAAGTACCAGTGCCCACTCATGCAGTCTTTGGTAGTACTAAAGTACAGTATGTTCAAATTGGATTGATTTAGAATTAAAAATTTTTGACAGTCCATACAAACTTAATCCAAACTATAAAAAATTGACTTGGAAAAGAAGCATGTGATAGAATCTTAAAAATCAGCAAAAATAAATTAAATGAGTTTGTGAGCTGATGTTACAATCTAATAAACAGCTTATTGAGCTTGATTTAATTCAGCTTGTAGAATGTAAGGTGTGTGTAGACAGTATGCAGTCTTATATACAGACAGTATGCAGTGGGTAATGATATAGACAGTATGGAAAAAATATAATATAAATCGGGAGGACCAGTAATGTAGAGCAGAGAAGGCAGTTCTTACAATATAGACAGTGCAGTGCTTTAGGATGAGTAATGATTCAGTATTGCAGTGTGTTAGATTAAGACAGTAATAAAAACGTGCTTATATGGGCACATTAAGTGATAGACAATGAACAGCAGTCTTAACATATAGACAGTGATCGCAGATACAGTTAGATGATATAAAGTTTGTAGTGAGTGTTAATACTATTTAAAGCACTTATATTCAGACAAATCGTATGCTCGAGAAACGTCAATAGCTTTCTTTACACATAAAAATTTTAATTCAATGTGTTGTCGATTGATGTCCATAAGCCCCGTCTTACGCATACATTGTCTCAACACCATCACCCGGAACCGACCACGCTTGACCCCATACCCAGCCGGCCCGAACATCTAGCGCCAAACATTGCGCAGTGCACCACACAACAGACACTGAGGTGGGATAATGGGGGGGAGAGGGGTGGACTAGCTGTGAGAGAGTGTGTGTTTGGTGTTCACCAAGCGGAACCTCACAATGGTGAATGATTGCCAAGTTTACCAAGAGCCCCAGCCCCCCGTCCCACCCACTAAATAGACCATGCCCCAAGGCACAGATCTTGGCTGGGTCATTGGGGGTAGGCTTGTGACCAGTAATGCAGTCGGCCATTACATGCGAAATGTTACAACCGAAGACACACCGGCGGACATAGCTGTGGCCCATGCTTTTTCCCGCTGGAGTTAGGATGTAAAATAGTGAAACTACAAGTTTCTCCTAGAGTTAAGAGAGCAGGGGCCGATGCCTCATAAGTCTTGTGGCTCATCACTGTCCAGCGCAGTTAAAAGGCTTATGACGTCAACAATTCGCTTCTTATGAGGGATTGTTGGCCTAGAACGAGGGCGCCCTGTATCACTTCTGTGATTACTGGGCCTGTTAGGCTGGAACAACGTTACTGGTGACTACTTGATAGCACTAGACTGAGGTCCGTCGCAATCTGCTGTAGTTTTTTTGCTTCTTAAGAGCAGAATACATACTCGCAGTGCAAACCATCGGATCACACCTATTGTCTTCTCTCTACCCCTCCTACCTCCCTCGGTCGCGCCAATCTCCCTAACACCTCTCTCCCTCATATCCATCGTCTGCTACACCTCCTCCCTCCTTCCTTCTCCTATTTTGATATTCTTATCTACACCCCTCCCGTACAATTCTTTCTGCTAACGCACCTCCTCCCTTCCCTTCTCATACCTCGGCTCCCCCCTCCTTCGCTAACCACGGGGTCCCTCCCTCTTTCATCGTACCCTGCCCTCCCTCCTTTCTTACCCCCTTCCTCCTCCCTGCCTTCATCTACCCTACCTACTTACTACTACTACTTGATTACCCCTCAGCGTATCTCTCTCGCTCTATCTTTCCTCTCTCACTATCCTCCTCTCCACTCTAACCTAAGTTTAGATCGAGAGGACAGAGGAGTTAGATCAGAGAGGAGTTAGATCAGAGAGGGGTTAGATCAGAGAGGAGTTAGATCAGAGAGGAGTTAGATCAGAGAGGGGTTAGATCAGAGAGGAGTTAGATCAGAGAGGGGTTAGATCAGAGAGGAGTTACATCAGAGAGGGCAGAGAGGAGTTAGATCAGACGAGGAGTTGTTACGATCAGAGAAGGGAGTTAGCTAGCACGCACGCTTTGACAGAGGTCGTTAGAGTAGCAGAGGAGATAGATCAGAAAGAGACAGAGGAGTGGTAGACTCAGTAGAGGGAGTGTAGATGCAGAGAGGAGTTTAGACTAGAGAGGGCAGAGGAGTTCGATCAGAGAGGACATGAGCGGAGTTTAGATCAGAGAGGACGTTAGATAAGAGAGGATTAGATCAGAGGAGACAGAAAGGAGTTTTTAGATTCAGAGAAGAGAGTTAGAATCGAGAGGAGTTAGATTTTCAGAGAGGGGATAAGCTCACGGTAAGTTTAGAAGGAGGAGAGGACATTGAGAGGTTAGAAGTCAGGAGAGGACAGAGAGGAGTTTAGAATATCGAGAGAAGGAGGTTAGATCAGAGAGGTTAGATACAGAGAGGATCAGAGAGGGGTTAGATCAGAGAGGACAGAGGAGTTAGATCAGAGAGGGCAGAGGAGTTAGATCAGAGAGGACAGAGGAGTTAGATCAGAGAGGAGTTAGATCAGAGAGGAGTTAGATCAGAGAGGAGTTAGATCAGAGAGGAGTTAGATCAGAGAGGACAGAGAAGGGAGGGGCAGAGTGGCTGATGGATGATTGTTATTTAGGGGACTTTCCTGTCAACTCTAAATGTTGTCTCAGACCCCTTTCCAGAGCTTTAATATTGGTGACACTTTGGTTTAATTCTACTGACCCTGTTAATTAGAAACGTCACGCTCACTGATCTGGATGGGGTCTTTAGTAAGCTCATACCATTGGCCAGATTATTGACTCTTGATCAAGGACCTTTTTTGACAAATTGAGATGTGTATTTGCATCAATACGACAGTTTTATGATGGTCAGTTTGGAGGCCAATATTTAACCAAAAGCATTTTTTGTATTAACCTCGAAGCATACAACCAACACTGCATGCGAACAGGAAAGATTATAAGAGCACATTTACCAAAATGTTCTAGGTTCTTCCCTGGTCTCATAGGCATTCATGAGAGGCTGTCACAAACTAAGTCAACTACTGTCATTCAAGCAGTTAAGAATAATACCCTGAAAGACGTTTCTTTGCTCATGCATCTCCTGACACTCAGTAAGAGTTTGGGTTAACATGAGTCGGTCCAGAACTCCCCTCCTGGCTGCTGGTGACCCTGCCAGACCTTCTGCACACTGATACTGCATCAGCCTGTGTGCTATGAAGTCCCTTGGCTCATTGTATGCAAACAGTGAAGTCTGGTTGCTAGCAGTCCTGATCCAGTCCAGAGCAGTGTCAGGGCAAGCCTGCAGGAGGCTGTGAGCCTAAGTGTGTACAGTAGATCTACACCCACGGCATGCTGGCTGAGCTTGGCTGAGCCAGGCCATGCTGTCACATCCTCTCCACACCAGCAAACTCCAGCCAGCTCCAACACCACGCCCCTTTAATTACCCCCTCTCCCATCCTCCCCCCTTTCTATCCTCCCCCTCTCTCTATCCTCCCCCCTCTCCCATCCTCCCTCCTCCACCCACTTCTCTCTATCCTCCCTCCTCTCCCCACCTCTCTATCCTCCCCTCACTCTATCCTCCCCCTCTATCTATCCTACCCCTCTCTCTATCCTCCCCTCTCTCTGTCCTCCCCCTCTATCTATCATCTCCCTCTCTCTCTCCTACTCCTCTGTCCTTCCCCTCTATCTATCCTACCCCTCTCTCTATCCTACCCCTCTCTCTATCCTACCCCTCTCTCTATCCTCCCCTCTCTCTGTCCTCCCCCTCTATCTATCCTCTCTATCTATCCTACCCCTGTCCTCCCCCTCTATCTATCCTCCCCCTCTATCTATCCTACCCCCTCTCTCTGTCCTCCCTCTTCTCTATGTAATTCTCCCTCTACCTATCCTCCCTCTCTCCCTACTTCTCTCTATCCTCCCCCTTCTCCCATCCTCCCTCCTCCTCCCACCCTCCCACTTCTCTCTATCCTCCCCCTTCTCCCATCCTCCCTCCTCCTCCCACTTTTCTCTATCCTCCCCCTCTCTCCACTCCTCTGTATCCTCCCCCTCTCCCACCCTCCCCTCTCTCTCTATCCTCCCCCCTCTCCCCCTCTGTCCTCCACACTCTCACTGTCCTCCCACTTCATCCATGGGGGGGAGGGATGCAAGGATCTCCTCTTGCTTCCTGCAGGGAAGAAGACTGAAAGGGTGTCTCGTCTGCCTACCATGTTGTCTTTGTCTGGTGGGAGGTTCTGACCATGTGAGAAGCTCACAGCTTCTACAGAGCTGCCCTGAGGACTCAGCCTGTCTGTTAGGCTAATAAGCTATGTGTTTATCACTGCCATTGTTTTAATAGGGTTTAATGTATGCAGGGGCCAGGCTAAGTGAAATTGTATGTTTTGAACAATGGCCATAATGCTTGTGGTCATGTTTGTGTGTGTGTGTGTGTGTGTGTGTGTGTGAATATGGTGATATATCTATCAGTGTAAATTACTTCCCTTTTACATATTATCTGGCAAAGAGGTGTCAAAACAAAGTCTAAATATCATCACATTTTGTTCACCGGAACAGAAAATCAAAGCTTAAATGCTGTGTTAAAAACATAGTGGGGTCTAAATCAGATGAAATCATTTCAGAAGATAAACCCCCATACACCCATACATACGCACAAACGCAACACATTCATAAACACACACAAGCACAAACACAACACATACATATACACCCCCACACACACAAACACAACACATACATACCTAAACATACATACATACCTAAACACACACTTCTTGGTAACAATCTGAGGATCAAATTATACTTTTTTTTCTCAGTCAGAAACTCTGGAACTGATGTGTGTTTCAGACATTTCATCTTGTGAGAGGGTGCGTAGTGGTAATAGTGCTCATGAATGATTCATAGCACACCTTGTTTGTACATTTTGTGGATGGCTGCTTTTGGAAAACAATACCTGTGTCTGGTGTGTGAATGTGTGTGTATCAGTCGACAGCAAAGACACAGCCCTGCCCCTCTTCAAAAGAGCTGTAACACCAGAACAGAGCCAGGCCTCTCTCCTCCTCTAGCCTGCCACCTTCCCTCATACCTGCTGTCCCTCGTCACTCCCAGGCAAAACTTGGCGGCAGATGTTGCAGCACTAAGTTGGCTCTGAAGTGGCTCCCTGGCTCCCCGGTCTCCCCGACAACACAGTCAAACCACATTAGATCTCTTTATTTGTGCCTGGGGCCAGTGCAGCTGTGTCCACCCCCGCTCTACCTTTGGTGTTGAACGCCCTCGGGCACTAAATGTGAGACCAGAAAAAAGGAAAAAAGGAGAACTCTTTCTCCTCCCACTTCTCTTTCTACATCTGCTGACAATCCAGAAGCCTGGGGGAAGTGAAGGAGAGGCTAGAGGGGGAGGAGAGGCTGAAGGGGGAGGGGGAGAGGCTGGGAGGAGGAGATGCTAGGGAGTGAGGGGGGAGGGGCTGGAGAGAGAGAGAGAGACTGGAAGGAGGAGAGGCTAGGGGTGGGATGCTGGGTGAGGTGAGAGGGTGGATGGACGGAGAGAGGGAGGGAGGGAGGGAGGGAGAGGGGTGCCCTTTGCTGAACAGATGTCTGTGACAACCTGCTTCCTTACACCTGTACGAGTCCCAACACAGCGGATGCTGCGCCGCTGAAACATTCATTACCCAGGAGGGTTGCTGTCTGCCATCAAAGCTACACTGCTTCTCTCTCTTAGGCCCTCCCTAACCGCTTCCCTGCTACCTCTCCCTGTGTCTGTCCTCCCCTCATCTCACCTCCTCCCGTGTCTCTCCTCCCTATGCCTCTTCTCCCCTCACCCCCTCCTCCCTGTGCCTCTCCTCCTCACCTCTCCTCCTCTCTAACCTCCCCTCACCCACCTCTTCCCTGTGTTCTCCTCCTCCTTATGTCTCTCCTCCCCTCAACCCACTCCTCCCCGTCTCTCCTCCCTGCGCCTCTCCTCCTCTCATCTCCCCTTCTTCCTGTACCTCTCCTCCCCTCATCACTCCTCCTTTCTGTGCATCTCCTCCCCTCATCACTCCTCCTACCTGTGCATCTCCTCCCCTCATCACTCCTCCTACCTGTGCCTCTCCTCCCCTCATCACTCCTCCTACCTGTGCCTCTCCTCCCCTCATCACTCCTCCTACCTGTGTCTCTCCTCCCCTCATCACTCCTCCTACCTGTGCCTCTCCTCCCCTCATCACTCCTCCTACCTGTGCCTCTCCTCCCCTCATTACTCCTCCTACCTGTGCATCTCCTCCCCTCTTCTCCCCTCCTCCCTGCAGCCTGCTTCCTCCTCTATGGTCCCTGCTCCCTGGGCTGATGATGTGATCAAGGAAGGTGCAGTAACTGGGTGTTTGCTTACTGAACGAAGGGTGACAGAGCTATCAGACCTGCTGCTGTCATAGCACCATTTCCTGTCAGCAGGTGTAAACACACCTGGGCACTCAATGCTACCAGTGGGCATTACTTAATGTAATTACTTACTTTTTTCTTTGCTTGTTTAAGAAAACCCTGCAAAAGTTATTTCACCACAGCACATTCAATAAACTGCAGTAAAGGTTAGACTATATATATATATATATCCTTACAAATTCAAATTATTAAAAAAATAATTCCTTTAAAAGAAGGAAAATAATGATCATGTATAGCATAGGAAGCCTCACAGCTAGCTCAATGGCTCCATGTTCTAGCACAGTCTAGGTTATAAAAACCAAGTCCAAATATCAAGCTGTCATATGCTTCGAAGACTCAACAGTTAGGAGGAGGTGGTGTTAAAACCTGTTGTTCAACAACATGCCTAAAACTGGAATGTTTGAACAATGGTACAGGGTTGAAGGAACATAAAAAAGAAAATTGTTTTATGCTCAGTCCATTTAAATGAAATCTTTGAGAGCTTCTTTTGAGAATAACTAAACATGAGAAGTGAGAGTGAGAGGCAGGAGGTCTGAGAGACCTGGCCTTATTAGGTCATGCTTATCAGGATGGATACTTGAGAAGCCTTGCAGCTGCAGCTCCCACCCATATTTGGTAACCACAACACAACACTGACAGTGATCCAGTAACTTCCTGTGTGCTCATAAACTATCACGCCTTTTCTCATAAACTAAGACTGTATTATACAAGGCTTCCTCTAACCCAGCTGGCTAGTAAGCACACACATCAATAGAGCCTGACCCTGCCCAATGTTGTCATGCAATACCACTAGTGTCTGGTTCCTCAGTGGTGCCAAATTTAAAAACAAGATATAGTGATTTGAGGTTTTAAAGACATCCGGTTTCAGGTGGGTTTGAATATGGTTTGGGTGTTCTGGTTTGTGGGACCAAACTGATGGTTATGGTTTACCTGGTCTGCAGCAGTTGGCCGCATGAGAGAGACACGGTTGTACTGCCGGCTTAGCAGCGCCCACAAAGCATCCAGACGACCCTGGCAGACATAATGGCTCATTTGAACTATGACTCATTAACTAGGACTGTATTGATTATGACTCTGCATTAACTATTACTCCTACTACTATGGCTCCATATTAACTATGACTCCTATTAACTGACTCTGCATTAACTATGACTCTGTATTAACTAAGACTCATATTAACTATAAATCTGTGTTCACTGTCTTAGATACCTTTCATGGGCATGTGGTACGGGAAGATATATAGCATCCACATGTTTCAGAATACATAAACATACAGTTTACACACATGTTACAAAGTCTATGCAGCATCAATCAATTCAACCTAAAACTTTGAGAATGGTCTGTCCCAGCACAGACATCCTCTTCAGCCTACCTTGATGGGAGCGTACCACTTGGACTCCTGCTGTCGGTGTGAGGGGGTGGCCCTGGGGGTCCGTCTGATCATGGGTTCCTCTGCCTCCTCAGGCACAGACACTACAGCGTTCTTGGCCTTCTCCAGGCGTGCCCCCTCCTCAGTGGAGCCCTTCTCCCCCCAGCGCACCTGAGGGCACAGAGGGGTGGGTGAGGTCTGCAAGTGTCTGGGTGAAGCACTCATCTCTAAAGAAATGCTATGCTACAAACATCACATGGCTAATCCTGCCAGGCAGGAGGGATGTGGTAGATCTGGTCACATTTACGTTATTGAGTAAAGCTTATACTGTTCAAGTGTGGATGTGAGATGTAAACTAAAAACATTCTATCAAATATGAATGGCATTAATCAACTAAATACTCCAAGGTCAATAAATGAACAAATAAGTAAGTCTGTAGATAAAATAAACATATTTTGTTCCTCTTTAAAATGTCCAAATTGACCCAAATTGTTCTAAATAGGCTCCCAGAAACATTTACAGTGACCGTCTTTCGACAAGCTGTCCTGGTTTTAATTGAATAAATCACATCTGTTGCTGGGGAAAATCCTCATGCCACATGAATAGCGAGAGGTGATTAATTAGCAACACGTTCTTCAAGCTGTAGGTTAAGCTGCTACAATATAGAACAGCTTTTCAGAAGCAATCCCTGGGATATTCCTGCGGTGTGGTTGAAAAAGGGAGGAGTAGTGATGAATAAAAGAAGGTTGTGTATCGGCACTGGGGACCAGGAAGACTTCAGTGTCTTGAAGAAGAAAGAGTAGGAGGACAGGTTGATTTTAACACCTCCACCCCCCCCCACCCCCCCACCCCTCCATCCACTGACAAAGACTCTGAAGTAGTGAGCTGTCGTGCAGCATCAACCTGATCCCTGAGAAGAGGGAGCGAGGGTGGAGCGAGGGTGGGGGAAGGTGGAGCGATGGTGGAGCGAGGGGGGGGGGGGGGTGAGGGAGCTGCAGCAGAGGAACAATACTCCAGGGATGGTGCCGGAGGAACGGTTCCCCTGAAGTTGTCATGAGGTTCCCCTAAGGTTCTCCTCTACATCTTCCACGGGGTCAGGAAGCAGCAAGGAGGAGGGGTGGGGCTTGTTGGCTTTAAACCTGATTCCCAGAGGGGGGGGGGGGGAAACGGCTGAGCAAGTGAACAGTGATCTAACAAAGGGCTGCTGAGGTTGGGGAGTTTGGGGGTTGGGGAAGATGGATACATCAAGCCGACAGCAAGCGTTCATTCGTTCATCACGCTGCAGTGTGGAGCAAGATAGCCCTGTCATGTCAGAGTCCTCAGATGGCTGACAAGGAACGCAGACATCCCCATTCCTCCACCACAACCACCCCATTCCTCCACCACAACCACCCCATTCCCCCACCACACCACCCCATTCCCCCACCACACCACCATTTCCTCCACCACAAACCACCATTATCTCCACACACCACCCCGTTTCCCCCACCACAACCATCCCATGTCCCCCCCCCAGAATCCCACCCCATGCCCCCCCCCTTCCCCACCAACCACCACCATTCCCCCACCAACACCGCCCATTCCCCACCAGCAACCACCCCATTCCCGCCCCCACACGCATCCATTCCCCACCACAACCACCCCATTCCTCCACCACAACCATCCCATTCCTCCACCACAACCATCCCGTTCCTCCACCACACCACCCCGTTCCCCCACCACAACCACCCCATTCCCCCACCACCACCACCTAACTCCACACCTCACCACCCACCCAGCCGCCTGACATTGGCATGTTTCCATCCCAGTACCGTGCAAGGGATTTGATCTAAGACAGGCAACAGAGGAAAGCGTCCATGTTACAGCTAACTGAAACAGTAGCTTCACATGATTCCAACTGTGCTTGGCAGGGAAAAGGTACCAATGCATTGTGCACCAAAGGCCCCATCTGTGCAGTACCATGGTTTAGATCTGATATTCAACGTCCAGAGCATCTGTATAAACAGCATCTATGTACAATGGGAAAACAAAGTAAATGTAAACTTGAGAGAAGAACAACATCTGACCTCCATGCGCTTGATCCCCCCGGCCCCCCGCCCCCCGTAATAGGATGCATCCACTGTTGGCCACTTCTTCTTGGGTAGAGGATCCTCCTCAGGCTCCTGGAAGGAAGGAGTTCAGTTACATTCCTCACAAATACTAACACACAAATACACTAGCATGGCAAAAACAGACAAGGCAACTACAAACACACAGATATTTAAGTCAGTGATTGGCACATGGAGTGGCACAATTTTCTTTCCTTTAAAACATGTTGAGAACGACAATTTTAAGTGAGAAACAAAACCAAAAAAAAGAATGTTTTTTTTTTTTTTACAGTGGCTTCTTAAATGTTGCCGTTCTGGTCTTCACTCAAAATTGGCCACTTAAAAATAAACTAAAAAGATACTGGGAGGGAGGGAGGGAGATAGAGAGAGAGTAAGGGAGGGAGAGAGAGACAGAGAGAGAGAGAGAGAGACGAGAGAGAGAGAAGAGGGAGGGAGGGAGGCGAGGGAGGGAGGGAGGGAGGGAGGGAAGGGAGGGAGGGAGGAGGGAGGGAGGGAGGGAGGAGGGAGGGAGGGAGGAAGAAGGGAAATGGACTCACAGGTGGTGGCGAAGAGGGAGGAGGAGGAGGGGGGTCTTTGATAACCTGAAAAGAGAGAGAAGACAGTGTGCCATCAGCAAAACCCTGTCAGTGGATGTAGACACACACAGACACACGTCAGGGCAAGTACAGATGGGAACTGATGCAGGTGCCTGGTGGCAGGTGACAGTGGCTGTCACGCTGGCCTGGATATGTGCTGAGAGACAGCACTCTCTGAGGACACTCGTCTGACAACTGATTACAACTGATTCTGCTTGTAAACCAACATCAGCAGCCCCTGGTGCAAAATGAAGACTATCTCAGGATCATCTAGTTAATAGGAGAGCATGACTGCCCTGTTAACAGGGGAGTGTTTGGGGTGAGTGTGGCTGCCCTGTTAACAGCAGAAAAGTCAGTGAAGCTACCACAGGACAGTGTTTGGAGTGAGTGAGGCTACCACAGGACAGTGTTTGGAGTGAGTGAGGCTACCACAGGACAGTGTTTGGACTGAGCGAGGCTACCACAGGACAGTGTTTGGAGTGAGCGAGGCTACCACAGGACAGTGTTTGGAGTGAGCAAGGCTACCACAGGACAGTGTTTGGAGTGAGTGAGGCTACCACAGGACAGTGTTTGGAGTGAGCGAGGCTACCACAGGACAGTGTTTGGAGTGAGCGAGGCTACCACAGGACAGTGTTTGGAGTGAGTGAGGCTACCACAGGACAGTGTTTGGAGTGAGCGAGGCTACCACAGGACAGTGTTTGGAGTGAGTGAGGCTACCACAGGACAGTGTTTGGAGTGAGCGAGGCTACCACAGGACAGTGTTTGGAGTGAGCGAGGCTACCACAGGACAGTGTTTGGAGTGAGTGAGGCTACCAAAGGACAGTGTTTGGAGTGAGTGAGGCTACCAAAGGACAGTGTTTGGAGTGAGCGAGGCTACCGCAGGACAGTGTTTGGAGTGAGTGAGGCTACCACAGGACAGTGTTTGGAGTGAGCAAGGCTACCAAAGGACAGTGTTTGGAGTGAGTGAGGCTACCACAGGACAGTGTTTGGAGTGAGTGAGGCTACCACAGGACAGTGTTTGGAGTGAGCAAGGCTACCAAAGGACAGTGTTTGGAGTGAGTGAGGCTACCACAGGACAGTGTTTGGAGTGAGTGAAGCTACCACAGGACAGTGTTTGGAGTGAGTGAGGCTACCACAGGACAGTGTTTGGAGTGAGCGAGGCTACCACAGGACAGTGTTTGGAGTGAGTGAGGCTACCACAGGACAGTGTTTGGAGTGAGTGAGGCTACCACAGGACAGTGTTTGGAGTGAGTGAAGCTACCACAGGACAGTGTTTGGAGTGAGCGAGGCTACCAAAGGACAGTGTTTGGAGTGAGTGAGGCTACCAAAGGACAGTGTTTGGAGTGAGTGAGGCTACCACAGGACAGTGTTTGGAGTGAGTGAAGCTACCACAGGACAGTGTTTGGAGTGAGCGAGGCTACCACAGGACAGTGTTTGGAGTGAGCAAGGCTACCACAGGACAGTGTTTGGAGTGAGCGAGGCTACCACAGGACAGTGTTTGGAGTGAGTGAAGCTACCACAGGACAGTGTTTGGAGTGAGCAAGGCTACCACAGGACAGTGTTTGGAGTGAGTGAGGCTACCACAGGACAGTGTTTGGAGTGAGTGAGGCTACCACAGGACAGTGTTTGGAGTGAGTGAGGCTACCACAGGACAGTGTTTGGAGTGAGCGAGGCTACCACAGGACAGTGTTTGGAGTGAGTGAGGCTACCACAGGACAGTGTTTGGAGTGAGTGAGGCTACCACAGGACAGTGTTTGGAGTGAGCGAGGCTACCACAGGACAGTGTTTGGAGTGAGTGAGGCTACCAAAGGACAGTGTTTGGAGTGAGTGAGGCTACCACAGGACAGTGTTTGGAGTGAGTGAGGCTACCACAGGACAGTGTTTGGAGTGAGTGAGGCTACCACAGGACAGTGTTTGGAGTGAGCGAGGCTACCACAGGACAGTGTTTGGAGTGAGTGAGGCTACCACAGGACAGTGTTTGGAGTGAGTGAGGCTACCACAGGACAGTGTTTGGAGTGAGCGAGGCTACCAAAGGACAGTGTTTGGAGTGAGTGAGGCTACCACAGGACAGGGTTTGGAGTGAGTGAGGCTACCACAGGACAGTGTTTGGAGTGAGCGAGGCTACCACAGGACAGTGTTTGGAGTGAGCATGCTAACCCTAACCCAGGACAGCGAGTACAGCAGGACAGCAAGTACAGCAGGACAGCAAGTACAGCAGGACAGCAAGTACAGATTCACACAAACAGCCAGAATCTCTTACATCGTGCCACACAAAATGACTCCAATAACTCTGATAACTCATTTGAAAAGCAGTTAAAAAGCATATGACTTTCACAATCTGCACAAGTGTATAGAGCTGAAAACAGGATTCTCCTGAACAGACGTGGTGACTGCAACAGAGGCTCCTATCCAACACACACTGCTATCCCCTGCTCTGCATTGGCTAAATCAGTTTCTCTAAAAGGTGCAAAATAATGCTTACACATTGTATCATAGGGCAAACAGATGTTTAGCTCATGTTCAAGCACACATTATGCCCCTGATGCACAGTTGTCATTATTATAATGACAAAATAATCAATTAGACTGAAATAATTGCTCTTTGACTTATAACTGGCTGAGAGCAAATCCCATAATTTGGCAGGGGAAAGGCTCCACACATGATGATTAACATCATTTCAGGAAGACCTTACGTTAAAGGATTACCTCTTTTTAGTAAGTAATTATTCAGCAGATTTCCTGGACATATTGTGGAATAAATAAAGCATTATACGAATGATGGGGCTGTGCAGTTGTCCTAACGACGTACTGCCAGACAGATGTGCAGAGGCACACCCACCCATGTGGCAGACGTGTGCACAGTAATTAAAAAATAAAACCAAATTGCCGTGATACTTAGCCATCTGACTTTAGCACAAGCCGCTTGAAGCAACAACACCAAGTGGGACAAATCCTCATCCTATATAGTTCATCCCTATATAGGGGTATGTCTATATCCTCATCCTATATTGCTCATCCCTATATAGGGGTATGTCTATATCCTCATCCTATATTGCTCATCCATATATAGGGGTATGTCTATATCCTCATCCTATATTGCTCATCCATATATAGGGGTATGTCTATATCCTCATCCTATATTGCTCATCCATATATAGGGGTATGTCTATATCCTCATCCTATATTGCTCATCCCTATATAGGGGTATGTCTATATCCTCATCCTATATAGTTCATCCCTATATAGGGGTATGTCTATATCCTCATCCTATATTGCTCATCCCTATATAGGGGTATGTCTATATCCTCATCCTATATAGTTCATCCCTATATAGGGGTATGTCTACATCCTCATCCTATATTGCTCATCCATATATAGGGGTATGTCTATATCCTCATCCTATATAGCTCATCCCTATATAGGGGTATGTCTATATCCTCATCCTATATTGCTCATCCCTATATAGGGGTATGTCTACATCCTCATCCTATATTGCTCATCCCTATATAGGGGTATGTCTACATCCTCATCCTATATTGCTCATCCCTATATAGGGGTATGTCTATATCCTCATCCTATATAGCTCATCCCTATATAGGGGTATGTCTATATCCTCATCCTATATAGTTCATCCCTATATAGGGGTATGTCTATATCCTCATCCTATATTGCTCATCCATATATAGGGGTATGTCTATATCCTCATCCTATATTGCTCATCCCTATATAGGGGTATGTCTATATCCTCATCCTATATAGCTCATCCATATATAGGGGTATGTCTATATCCTCATCCTATATAGCTCATCCATATATAGGGGTATGTCTATATCCTCATCCTATATTGCTCATCTCTATATAGGGGTATGTCTATATCCTCATCCTATATAGCTCATCCATATATAGGGGTATGTCTATGTCTTCATACGGCTCTCTCCAGGTGACATCCAGGTGATCATCACTCCTTTCTACTCCCTGTTGTTTCAGGCTGTTTCGTGATTTAACCTCAGAGGGATTTGTGGCAGGTAGCATATTCAAATTAATAATGCTCCACTTTTCATTATGAGAAATATGAACACCTATTGCATTATGGGAAATATGAACACCTATCACAAGAAGCGGAGCCTAACCCAAACCCTTTCCTTCTGAAGCGCATGATGGGGGAAATGTAATGAAATCAAAATGTAACTTTGGCACTGAAAGCACCACTGTAAAACTCATTATAGAAACTTCCAGAACTTATTATAGTATTTATAACAGTATTTTGGATTTAGCGTGAACATAGAACCCCAAGGATAAAGGGAGAATGATGAGAGGAGGAGGGGATAAAGTGAGAGGAGAGAGAGAGGGATAAAAGGGAGAGAGAGAGGCAAGGGATAAAGGAGAAGGAGAGAGAGGAGGATAGAGGAGAAGGAGAGAGGATGAGGGATAAAGGGAGAAGGAGAGAGGAGGAGGGAATAAAGGAGAAGGAGAGAGGAGGAGGAATAAAGGGAAAAGGAGAGAGGAGGAGGGATAAAGGGAGAAGGAGAGAGGCAGGAGGGAAAAGGGAGAAGGAGAGAGGAGGAGGGATAAGGAGAGAGAAGAGAGGTATTGAGGGATAAAGGTAGAAGGAGAGAGGATGAGGGATAGAGGGAGAAGGAGAGAGGTGAGGGATAGAGGAGAAAGGAGGAGAGGAGGAAGGGAAAGGAGGAGGAGGAAGATGGATGGAGGGATGGAAGGAGAAGGAGAGAGATGAGGAAATAGAAGGGAGAAGGAGAGAGGAGAGGTAAAGGGAGAAGGAGAGGAGGAGGAGGTAAAGGGAGAAAGGAGAGAAGAGGAGGATAAAGGAGAAGAGAGAGGAGGAGATAAGGGAGAAGGAGAGCAGGAGAGGGAAAAGGGAGAAGAGAGAGATAGGGATAAAGGGAGAAGGAGAGAGGGGAGGATAAAAAGGGAGAAGGAGAGAGGATGAGGGATAAAGGGAGAAGGAGAGAGCGAGGGAGGGATAAAGGAGAAGGAGAGAGGGGAGGGATAAAGGGAGAAGGAGAGAGGATGAGGGATAAAGGGAGAAGGAGAGAGGAGGAGGGATAAAGGGAGAAGGAGAGAGGAGGAGGGATAAAGGTAGAAGGAGAGAGGATGAGGGATAAAGGGAGAAGATGTGCGGACTGAGAGTGGAAGACCTTATTCTGATTGCTGCAGACTGGCAGACTGGGGTTTAAATATTAACAAGTACACATGGCCCTCCTCTGCATCCCCGGTGGAGGCCAACAGCGGCTCTGCCACCAACACCAGCATGGCCACAGCCAGACATGCTGCAGGGCCTTTACATTTTAATGTCTTTGTTGGTTTTCCAAAATATGCTTCTGGATGGAGCCCTGTCAGGTTCTCAAAGAGGCCATGTATCTGCAGAGGCTGCTGACACTAACCTAACATAACCTAGGCCTAACCTAGCCCTAACCTGTACCCACCCTAACCTAGGCCCAACCTAGCCCTAACCTGTACCCACCCTAACCTAGGCCTAACCTGTACCCACACTAACCTAGGCCTAACCTAGCCCTAACCTGTACCCACCCTAACCTAGGCCTAACCTGTACCCACCCTAACCCAGGCCCACCCTAACCTTACTCTGATCCAGACTCAATCCCAATGCTGGCCGGGTGGTGATGGTGGAGATTTCCTGGTAGTGTTAAGGTTAGTCTGCACAGATATATTGTTCTGGCCGTCTTCAACTCTATCCAGCACAGCCGGCCTCTTGTCTAAGCTTCAGAAGATCTTAGCTCACAGGAGATGTGCTCTACAGAGTGATTGCTAATGGAAATGGTCGCTTTACCTGGTGGTTGGAACAATAGAAATTACTCTTAAAACAATCAAACTTCCTGCCATGATGTCATTCATGGACCAACTGTATTTATGTGCTGTGTCCTTATATGCTGAACAACAAATATCTGTCTCCTCTTTTCAGTCAGAGTGGTGTGAGTGGACTGGAGGGTGGAACCACTTACCACAGTGCAGCACAGGGGCCAGAACCACCACATGAGGGCCAAGGCCAGGATAAGTAACAGCACCAGGAACACGATGGCCACCACCGACCCATCCGACTGCCCGGAGAGAGGGCACACATTACACACTCTTCACACACACACTACACACTCTTCACACACACATTACACACTCTTCACACACACATTACACACTCTTCATACACACATTACACACTCTTCATACACACATTACACACTCTTCATACACACATTACACACTCTTCACACACACATTACACACTCTTCACACACACACATTACACACTCTTCACACACATTACACACTCTAAATACACACACATTACACACTCTAAATACACACACATTACACACTCTAAATACACACACATTACACACTCTAAATACACATACGTCATACACACTTAATACATAGAATCACACATCCTCAGGTAGTCATTTTTACAGCGAACAGCCTATAACAAGACAATGACACTTTAGTATCAGTCTGATAGTCAAATCAGGCAGATTGCAGACGGTAGACAGTTTGGCCAGATCAGAGCTGGACCGACCCAGTCAGATGAGTGACGACTGTAGAGTGATGCTAGAGCAACACTGCTGTTTTACTGGACATAGAGCAACACTGCTGTTTTACTGGACATAGAGCAACACAAAGGGCATAAAGCCTATCAACTAAACAAAAAACTAAACAATAACTCAACTAAACATCGACTCCTTATAATACCTACCATACTCCTTCTAATCACTTCCAGAGAACATTCCCTCTCACAAAATTCCTTTCCAAAGGAAAGGCTTTGCAGTACTCACACATGCTGTGGCAGTGATAGTGAAGGCACTGGAAATGAAGGACTTGCCCTGGTTCAGGCTGACCAGAACATCCATCGTCCTAGAAAACAGTGTGATCAGTGCTTAGAACCAGAAGAACAAGTGCAACCAGCAAACTGTTGAATTCTAGATCAACTGCTTCCTGTTACTGAGCACATTCAAAGGAATCACAAATGCCATAATCTTGATTATTACTTATTTATCAAAGAAGATAGGTGCAATTAAAAGCCTAATGATGAACGGCACCGTAATTTCCATATGTCTATCAGGCCCAATCCAATTACCAAGGGCTTAATGAGAAAACCCAGACAGGACATGGAACCATGCGTAACGCCTGACATCCTCCATGCTTAAAACCACTGTTAAACACTATGAGAGGGCTTGGAGATGAGTGTGTGGTTAGGATTAGAGAAGAGTGTGTGGTTAGGATTAGAGAAGAGTGTGTGGTTAGGATTAGAGAAGAGTGTGTGGTTAGGATTAGAGAGGAGTGTGTGGTTAGGGTTAGAGAGGAGTGTGTGGTTAGGATTAGAGAAGAGTGTGTGGTTAGGATTAGAGAGGAGGATGTGGTTAGGGTTAGAGAAGAGTGTGTGGTTAGGATTAGAGAAGAGTGTGTGGTTAGGATTAGAGAGAAGTGTGTGGTTAGGGTTAGAGAGGAGTGTGTGGTTAGGGTTAGAGAGGAGTGTGTGGTTAGGGTTAGAGAGGAGTGTGTGGTTAGAGAGGAGGATGTGGTTAGGGTTAGAGAAGAGTGTGTGAGAGGAGGGAGGGTGTGTGGTTAGGGTTAGAGAGGAGTGTGTGGTTAGGGTTAGAGAAGAGTGTGTGGTTAGGGTTAGAGAAGAGTGTGTGGTTAGGGTTAGAGAGGAGGATGTGGTTAGGGTTAGAGAAGAGTGTGTGGTTAGGGTTAGAGAAGAGTGTGTGAGAGGAGGGAGGGTGTGTGGTTAGGGTTAGAGAGGAGGATGTGGTTAGGGTTAGAGAGGAGGATGTGGTTAGGGTTAGAGAGGAGTGTGTGGTTAGGGTTAGAGAGGAGTGTGTGGTTAGGGTTAGAGAAGAGTGTGTGAGAGGAGGGAGGGTGTGTGGTTAGGGTTAGAGAAGAGTGTGTGGTTAGGGTTAGAGAAGAGTGTGTGGTTAGGGTTAGAGAAGAGTGTGTGAGAGGAGGGAGGGTATGTGGTTAGGGTTAGAGAGGAGGATGTGAGAGGAGGGAGGGTGTGTGGCAGCCTTCAGGGGAGTCCTGGATGAAAAGGTAGAGCAGTGGAATAATAACAAGAGGACTCTTTGCTGTAGCTGCAGCCTGAGGCTCTGCCCTGGGCGGGTATTCTCCTGTGAGCTTCAACAGATGAGAGACCAGACCATGTGTTCATTACTATGCAGTGGATTCTAAATAGCCTTTATTGACTTCTTGCACTTTCTCTCATTTTTCACACTAAATACTTCTTTATGATTTCAGGCACGTTCAAAATGGGATGAACTTGGGGTGAGGTATTTCAGACAACTTGTCTTTGTTAACTGTGCCACATATTCTCTTTTTAATGCTCCTGAAGAGGCATTCTAAAAGGATCTTAAATGTTGAGATTGTGGGCGGTTGGCGGAAGGCCGTTACAGGTTCTTGCATGTTAACTAAGTGCTTCTGCTGAATGGATGAGGGGAGAGGCTAATTTAGCTGACATCCTCAATACATAATAATGGTGGGCAGGTTGTTAATCAAGCTGGAGTTGTCTGCCTTGCCAAGCTGGGGGGGGGGCTACTGGGGGGGGCTACTGGGGGGGGGCTACTGGGAGGTACGCTGACAGACGCGCGCCCCTCTCGCTCGCCCCTCTCGCTGACATCGCTGGACATCCTTAGCGCAAGGCAACCCAACCATGGTGAGCAAAGCATTATCCCCCTCCATTCCCCAACAGCAGTAAACGTTTTGTGTCATATATTTCAGACCAGATTTTAACTTAGTCCCCGTGACCAGTACCTATAAAATACCAAACAAATACTGATGACTGTGTGGCTATTTTGAACATACTTATTCATATTTTTCAAGAATTTTGCACCTTTGATATATATATATACTGTATATATACGATGTTTAAATGCATTTGAATTATATCCTGTACGTAGAGTATATATTTCAAGCACAAGATAAATTGGCTGAAATAGCAACAGGAGTTAGTGGGTGCAACTTGTCCCAGAAACAAAAAAATCGAAACGATAAATTATTCATTGGGTCCCTTTCCTCGTAACTTTAACACTATAAAAGAGCGAAAGAGCGTGAGTGACAGCGAGGAGAGAGTTCCAGCTGCTTGGTCCAGCTTGATGTATGAGTGATGGCTGGATGAGACGACGGGTTGTCATGGGAACACTCAGAACTCCTTTAAAACTGACACGAGTTCTCATGGGCTCTCCAGCCAAGCTGAAGCCTTCTCCTGTCACTGGAGATATGGATGGCCAACATAGGAACTTTCCCCTCACACGCGCGCACACACACACACACACACACACACACCCACACACACACACACACACACACGATGAGAGACCAAGCTCTCTTCTTGTGACGTTAGTCACTGATGATGTGATTCAGATGGACCGAGTGACACTGTTTTCACTTACGGCTTTTGCTTAAGGACGTGGAAATTGAGCAGGTTGAATAATTCACAGCTGAACATATGCAAAGACTGTCACCTAGAATCCAGGAATAATCACTCTGCAGAAGTCTGCATGGCTGACAGAAGTAGCAGAACTTTCCTCAAAGAGAAGGATGGTGTGACAGAGACCCAGGCTAGGTCATAAAATGTTAACACCCCTTTCAATCTGGAAAAGAAAACATCTCTCTGCACAGTACATGTGAGTATGAGAAATTATAGCTCATTACTAAGGTTTAAAAGCATTGGAGCAAGCCTATATCAAATCCCTTCTTTCATTCACGTCTCAGAAAATGGTATTTGATGTAAATGATCGCCAAAGAGAAATTAGAGACCAACAGGACAGCAAGGCACAATGTCTCAGTAGTCCTCTTTTATAAAGCCAGATGGTGGTTGGGGTTAGGTATGTCTAGGCCTGGGCTGGGGTTCTGGATTAGATGGGTTAGGGCTACACCTGGCCCAGGCTATTGATGAGTCCCACTGGCAGTGACACCAGCTGTGGTTAAGGTTAGGGTTCCCTGCTGTGTTTAAGGTTAGCTGCTCTGATTAGGGTTAGCTGCACTGGCTAGGGTTAGGGCTAGCTGCTCTGGTTAGGTTTAGGTTTAGCTGCACTGGCTAGGTTTGGCTGCTCTGGTTAGGGTTAGGGCTAGCTGCTCTGGTTAGGCTTAGTGCTAGCTGCTCTGGCTAGGGTTAGGCCTAGGTGCTTTGGTTAGGATTAGCTATTATGATATGTCAATGCATAAGCAAAAGCACGTCAACTCCCTATCCAGTGCTACATGGGCGGGCATTTCCTCTAAAGGGGGATGAGATAGATAGGGAGGAGGGATGCCAACAGATGCTATGTTAAAACCCAATGCAGCTGTCCACACAGATGATGCCCTGGGCCAAAGGCAGGGGGAAAGCGTCTCTTGATGAACGGCAGGACAAGGGGATCCCAGACATTCACAAAGGTGAACCCAGTCCTAAATCCCAAGGAGTTACATATTTGATTCAGACTCCAGAGGGTTCATACTAGTTGCAACATCTGCAGGACAATGTCAACTGCCTGTCCTGTGTAGATTAATGTTTACATGTATGACACACCAATATTCAGCCAGGGCATGGTCTCCACTGACTCCAGACCACAGGGAAACATACATATATATATATAGTATTAATTTAGTAATCTACATTGAGGGGAAACTATATTTAAACACATACAATAGAGAGAACAACATGTCCACATCTACACCACAGGGGAACAAGTCTCCGTCAGATGTTGGGAAGGCCCTCTGGCACCTAGCACCGGCTGAGGGACAGGAAGCAAGGCCAGATGGACTGAGCCTCAGATTCCCGGGCTCTGATGTTTCATGCAGGTGGTCCGGCCGTACGGGATGTTAGTGCTCAGTGAATTATTTAAATGAGGGAAGCGTGGAAAGGGAAAGGCTGCATCTGTCACACATCCTTTTAAAGACCCCCTCCACCAGATGGGTTTACTAGCCTCTCAGTACCAGCAAACAACTTCATGGGTCACCATCGCCGGACAAAAGTAATTCAGCAATACTTTTTGCAAATTATGGTACATTTTGAACTTGGGGTAACTCAGTCTATTTTTCCAAAAGGGTGGCACAATAGGTTCAAAAACATGTTATCATAGCAGTTTGGATTAAAATTGAGGGGATTATTTGAGGTGGTGTTAATTGTTGATTGTGAATAGATTGCATAAAGCTTCACAGACTACCTTAATCTCCCTTGAGCACTGTGAGACCTTAAGGCCCTAATATATAATCACTTTCCAGGATTGGATTGGTGTTAGCCAGGGCATTACTATCTGATGTTCCATCAAAATGTATCAGGGATCATCTGTTGTGATTGGGATTAAATTGGTGATGCCGGAAAGACAAAACTGATATCCTGATGGAAAAATACTCAAGACATTGCTGACATCTGAACACATGCATATGTGCAAAATGACATCACCACACAGTCTCTAACTCTAACCCTTATACATCTACAATGCACAGGGTTACGGTTAGTATGCACAGGGTTAGTATGCACAGGGTTATTAGGTGTCATTAATAGATGTCAGTTGTTCTGTACCTGGGTAGGGCTAGGGTGACTAAGGAGTCAGTTGTTCTGTACCTGGGTAGGGCTAGGGTGACTAAGGAGTCAGGTGTTCTGTACCTGGGTAGGGCTAGGGGGACTAAGGAGTCAGTTGTTGTGTACCTGGGTAGGGCTAGGGTGACTAAGGAGTCAGTTGTCCTGTACCTGGTTAGGGCTAGGGTGACTAAGGAGTCAGTTGTTGTGTACCTGGGTAGGGCTAGGGTGACTAAGGAGTCAGTTGTCCTGTACCTGGTTAGGGCTAGGGTGACTAAGGAGTCAGTTGTCCTGTACCTGGTTAGGGCTAGGGGGACTAAGGAGTCAGTTGTCCTGTACCAGGGTAGGGCTAGGGTGACTAAGGAGTCAGTTGTCCTGTACCTGGGTAGGGCTAGGGTGACTAAGGAGTCAGTTGTTCTGTACCTGGGTAGGGCTAGGGTGACTAAGGAGTCAGTTGTCCTGTACCTGGGTAGGGCTAGGGTGACTAAGGAGTCAGTTGTCCTGTACCTGGGTAGGGCTAGGGTGACTAAGGAGTCAGTTGTCCTGTACCTGGGTAGGGCTAGGGGGACTAAGGAGTCAGTTGTTCTGTACCTGGGTAGGGCTAGGGTGACTAAGGAGTCAGTTGTCCTGTACCTGGGTAGGGCTAGGGTGACTAAGGAGTCAGTTGTTGTGTACCTGGGTAGGGCTAGGGGGACTAAGGAGTCAGTTGTCCTGTACCTGGGTAGGGCTAGGGGGACTAAGGAGTCAGTTGTCCTGTACCTGGGTAGGGCTAGGGTGACTAAGGAGTCATTTGTCCTGTACCTGGGTAGGGCTAGGGTGACTAAGGAGTCAGTTGTCCTGTACCTGGGTAGGGCTAGGGTGACTAAGGAGTCAGTTGTCCTGTACCTGGGTAGGGCTAGGGTGACTAAGGAGTCAGTTGTCCTGTACCTGGGTAGGGCTAGGGGGACTAAGGAGTCAGTTGTCCTGTACCTGGGTAGGGCTAGGGTGACTAAGGAGTCATTTGTCCTGTACCTGGGTAGGGCTAGGGTGACTAAGGAGTCATTTGTCCTGTACCTGACAGCGGTTGTAGCTCATACTGCAGCTATTCCAAACCTTTCAAAACTCCTCAGACTTAGTAAACATTAGTACCTCTAGTGGAAATTTTTACATTTCAAATATTTAGAACAAATTATTAATGTACACAATCATACACATTAATCATTGATATTAATGATTTGCATTAAATATGCATTATATGAGGTCTGCTTGTGCTGAACAGTCTGCATGGACTGTACAGTTGTCATGGACTGTACAGTTGGCATGGACTGTACAGTTGTCATGGACTGAACAGTTGTCATGGACTGTACAGTTGGCATGGACTGTACAGTTGTCATGGACTGAACAGTTGGTATGGACTGTACAGTTGTCATGGACTGTACAGTTGGCATGGACTGTACAGTTGTCATGGACTGAACAGTTGGCATGGACTGTACAGTTGGCATGGACTGTACAGTTGTCAAGGACTGAACAGTTGTCATGGACTGTACAGTTGGCATGGACTGTACAGTTGGCATGGACTGTACAGTTGGCATGGACTGAACAGTTGGCATGGACTGTACAGTTGTCAAGGACTGAACAGTTGTCATGGACTGTACAGTTGTCATGGACTGTACAGTTGTCATGGACTGAACAGTTGGCATGGACTGTACAGTTGGCATGGACTGTACAGTTGTCATGGACTGAACAGTTGGCATGGACTGTACAGTTGGCATGGACTGTACAGTTGTCATGGACTGTACAGAGGGCATCTACTCCATTAGCATGGAGTAGTAGCCTCATTGATACTTACTGTCCCACTTCGTACAGCACTGGGGCAGGACACAGAAGATAATTATTCTGCACCACGCTCGGCTTCGTATCTGGAAAATAATTGGACACTAGCATGAGCTGTCTGCGCATTCTGCCTCGCAAAGGCAAAGAGACCCTAACCCTAAGAGAATGAACCAGAGGAAAAAGCAGATGTATTAGGCCAGCATGTGTTTGGATAAAAACAGAAGTAGATTTAAGGAAATCATACAAGTTACGCCTACTGACATTGGAAGGGAGGATAGACGATAGATTTGTGTTGTGTGCAGTATGTATACTGAATGTATCACTTTGTGTGTGTGTGTGTGTATGAATATACAGTGTGTGTCTGATAAACAGTCAGCAGCCTGGATGGTGACAGAAACGCATTGGGAGATGTGCCCTGTCCTCCAGCTGAGATGACAGTCTCACAGAGCCCTCCTGGCCTGTTACTGCTAGCTCGACTGTAGAAACCATGGCAGCATCTGCTTCACATATGTGGCGCATGTTTTGTGGTTGTGGTCATGCCTGTACATAATTATAAGGTGGCCATCTTGCTACATAAGGTTGAGGGAAAACACGCGAAAAAGCCCGTTGGAATAAATAGGCCCTAAGTGAGAGACTGACAGACACAACTTAAAAGGATCAGCAGAGAGACATCTGCTGGTGCACGTCTCTTGATTCAGATAAATAACTGAAGACTATTTCAGTCAACTGAGTTAACTTTGGAGCAAGAGAGCCGTATTGGCAGCAATCCGTTTTAACCAAATGGTTTCCTGCAGCCAAGCAAAAGATTGAAAAGCTTCTGCAAGTGCCAAATCCACTATGCTTCCTGCAAAAATCTATTTCTTGATAAAACAGACTGCAGGGTGGAAATGATAAAACCCAGTGACCCTAAACAGCTCTGTTGTAATCAAAATCAGATCTCGTAGGTCTTATTTGCATTTTTTTCTCCCGTTGCCCGTTTTTTTGACGATACAAAAAAAGTGTACCGGAAATGGCATCAAGGTCTCGTCTAAAACAGTAATACTGTTTCACACTGCTTCATACTGTTTCACACTACCTTATACCGCTACACACTACCTTATACCGCTACACACTACCTCATACCGCTACACACTACCTCATACCGCTACACACTACCTTATACCGCTACACACTACCTCATACCGCTACACACTGCCTCATACCGCTACACACTACCTTATACCGCTAAACACTACCTTATACCGCTACACACTACCTTATACCGCTACACACTACCTTATACCGCTACACACTGCCTAATACTCTTTCACACTGCCTCATACCGCTACACACTACCTTATACCGCTACACACTACCTTATGCCGCTACACACTACCTTATACCGCTACACACTGCCTCATACCGCTACACACTGCCTTATACTGTTTCACACTGCCTTATACCGCTACACACTACCTTATACCGCTACACACTACCTTATACCGCTACACACTGCTTTATACCGCTACACACTACCTCATACCGCTACACACTACCTCATACCGCTACACACTGCCTAATACCGCTACACACTACCTTATACCGCTACACACTGCATTATACCGCTCCACACTGCCTTATACCGCTACACACTACCTTATACCGCTACACACTACCTCATACCGCTACACACTGCATTATACCGCTACACACTGCCTTATACTGTTTCACACTGCCTTATACCACTACACACTGCATTATACCGCTACACACTACCTTATACCGCTACACACTACCTTATACCGCTACACACTACCTTATACCGCTACACACTGCCTTATACCGCTACACACTACCTTATACCGCTACACACTGCCTTATACCGCTACACACTGCCTTATACCGCAACACACTGCCTTATACCGCTACACACTGCCTTATACCGCTACACACTACCTCATACCGCTACACACTACCTTATACCGCTACACACTACCTTATACCGCTACACACTACCTCATACCGCTCCACACTACCTTATACCGCTCCACACTGCCTTATACCGCTCCACACTACCTCATACCGCTACACACTGCATTATACCGCTACACACTGCATTATACCGCTACACACTGCATTATACCGCTACACACTGCCTTATACTGTTTCACACTGCATTATACCACTACACACTGCATTATACCGCTACACACTACCTTATACTGTTTCACACTGCATTATACCACTACACACTGCATTATACCACTACACACTACCTTATACCGCTACACAAAGCCTTATACCGCTACATACTGCTTCATACTGTTTCACACTGCAATATAAAGCTACACACTGGGTCTGGTAAGTCCTTTTCCTTCTCTCTAGCACCAACAGTGTAAAACAGTGTCAAACAGCAGAACACTGTCACATCCAAGGGTACGTCACCTCCAAAGTTTTCTTTCCAGTTTAGTCTTCCTGTGTTAAAAATCAAGCAAGATGTACCTGAATCTAAAATTATGTTGAACAATGCTAAGCTTCACTTTCTGCTACTGAACAACCTTAACCCTCACTTCCTGCTGTTGGACAATCCTATCTCTAACTTCCTGCTGCTGAAAACCTTAACCCTCACTTCCTGCTGCCGGAAACCTTAACCCTGACTTCCTGCTGCTGAAAACCTTAACCCTCACTTCCTGCTGCTGAACAATCCTAACTTCCTCCTGCCAACCAACCGGAGCCCTAAGTTTCTGCGCCTGAACAATCCTAACACTAACTGCCTGAAGCTCGACAGGACTGATACGTACCAAAGGTCTGGTGGTTGACTATGAAGCTGCACACGACCCCCTCGCTGCTTCTGCCCAGGGTGAAACCGTTCCCTCTGAGGACAATGTCGAAGGACTCTGATATGTAAACAAACAAGATGGAGAAGATAGTAATGGAGAAAGCCTTTGCTGAGTGCCCAACCCATTCTTAGGACCTCTGATGAAAGGCAGTGACCAGGCAAGACTGCTGACACGTACGGTTCACACACACGCTGGACGGCTCCACTCGCAGGATTTCTGTGCACGACTGCTTCAAGATCTGCAGAGCACAGCAAGAGGGTGTGAAGAAGGTGTGTTATTGTGTTGAATCAATACACCAGGCTAGACCGTTATCACCTGTCACATTAGGAACCAGATCAGGACACCTGAGTGTTTGCTGTGGCCTCACTAGACAAGCAGCATAGACATGTGGAGCTCTGTCAGCCTTTATGGAGAAATTATGCATGACTATTACATCCCTTCGTTCTATTAAACCCCAGCGAGTCTACATTATCATATAAAGAGGCCTGTGTGAGCCCACTGTCAAACCAGCACACTATCTCCTATGATCCAATAAATCAACAAAGGACAAACTATGCAAATCCGCGTACACAATCGGTAAAAAGGAGCATATTAACTGCAATATATCGCACTTGGACCTTTCATTTGATATTGGGCAAAACTTCAATCTGAAGTGGAGGGAACATTTACAGTGAGCTTATTAAATCTGATAGCTTGATATGGCATCGTTAAAAGGGCTGAGGAGGGGCGGTTAGTCAGTCGAGGGAGGAAGAGGCTGCTGCTATTCAACACTATTTCTGTGTCTAATTACAGATCAGAGGTGCCGGCTGGACTGGAAGGAAGCTATTCCATATCTCAGAGCCCTGATGACTTCATTATTTATAGGCTGAGGTGGCTGCTATCCAAATGTGTTGGCCAGGGTTGCTTGGGGATTTTAGTGGTGTCTGTGGATGACTCTTGGATAACTCTATTTTGAGGTTCATATGTATGTTTTTTTTAACAGTAGAGTGTCGGGTAAACTGGATAAAGTGTGTGATGCATAGAGTTTCGCTAACCCTAACCTGAATGCATGGAGTAACACGGATATATGAAGTTTGACATCGATTCATAGAGTTAAACTTAATCATCTGTCCTTGATGCTGTGTCAAGTAGGGAATCTTCTAGAGATGGAATTAGTTATGTTATTATGTAAATGTAAATACATGGTAACAAAACACAACATTTGTCTGAATAACCGCACTGATGATTCAAGTTTATTATTTACTACAAAAACACACAATTGTTTGGTTAAATAAAGTAAGACCAGAATTAGATCTTGATCTCTCCAGACAAATGCAACATCATGACAAAGCACAGCACTGAACGACTTCATAAATGATCTCAATCCCTAGGAATTGCAGTGAGGATCTGGGGAACTAGCTCTTCTTCCAGGATTACTGACCACACGAGAGGTTTGTTGCTCATTTGGACACAATCCAAGTTGTTGTCCTCAACAGCATGAGTTCACGAAGAACATGTGTTACACCCTGCACTGTGAAGCAACTCCTCCTTGTCATATAAGGCCTTGTTTCAGTTTGATGACAATAAATACATGGCAGTGTCAGTTTCTCAGTGGTAACTTAGTGTCTCAAAACAATCTCTTTCCTAAAGATTGTTTCAAAGATCTAAGATAAGAGAACTGACAGTTCCTTCCATGCCTCCCCACAACAGCAGAGATCATTTATAATTTACTTCATATGCTACTTTGGAAATCACAAGTCCATTTTTCATCCTAAACCACAGTGAATTCAGTGAATATAATGAAAGAACATGTATGGTGCTGACTTACTGAGTTCACAATGCCTTTGAGTGCATGGAAGCCATCTTTGACAGGGAACACTTGATCTTTGGTGTCAGCTACTTCAGCAAGCTGTTGGTAGAAGCAACATTGAACTAAAATGCAGAACTAACATATCCTCACTCCTGTTTGCATCAAATCTAAAGTTCAAGTCAGGATGTCTGATTGACCCTAAGGACAGATGGCTGAAAGAATACTGAAAAACGAAACCACTGTTGGCAAAAGGTCAATCATACTGTACAAACACAATTTACAGAACCTTTTATTGAATAGCATCTGAATTATTTATACCTGTTGCTCGTCAAAGTCCTTGATTCCAACACAGTAAACTCTCGCACCATATTTACGAGCTTCCTCTGCCTGCAGAGAAATGTGTTGAATGCAGGAAAAACATTATTCTTCTGTATAACACATTCCGTATTTAATGTAAAATTGATAAGAATTAAACTTTAGATCAATGAAGAATTCCTCACCTCTTTTATAGTGAGCTCATGTACGTAGACGTCAAGTTTTCCATCAGTCAAAGCAAGAATGATACTGGAAGACTTTTGGGGCTGTGCTTTGATCTGTTCAGAGGCCTGATAGATATTGGAAAAGAAGAAAGAAAGCAAACTGATAATTGGACAACACAAAAACAACTACAGTGTGTGGTGTTCTTGCAATCGATTACATCAATAGTGGGACTAGGATTGTTATAGCTAACCAGTACTGCTGGGTGGGACTAGGATTGCTATAGCTAACCAGTACTGCTGGGTGGGACTAGGATTGTTATAGCTAACCAGTACTGCTGGGTGGGACTAGGACTGTTATAGCTAACCAGTACTGCTGGGTGGGACTGAGATTGTTATAGCTAACCAGTACTGCTGGGTGGGACTAGGATTGTTATAGCTAACCAGTACTGCTGGGTGGGACTAGGATTGTTATAGCTAACCAGTACTGCTGGGTGGGACTAGGATTGTTATAGCTAACCAGTACTGCTGGGTGGGACTAGGATTGTTATAGCTAACCAGTACTGCTGGGTGGGACTAGGATTGTTATAGCTAACCAGTACTGCTGGGTGGGACTGAGATTGTTATGGCTAACCAGTACTGCTGGGTGGGACTAGGATTGTTATGGCTAACCAGTACTGCTGGGTGGGACTAGGATTGTTATGGCTAACCAGTACTGCTGGGTGGGACTAGGATTGTTATAGCTAACCAGTACTGCTGGGTGGGACTAGGATTGTTATAGCTAACCAGTACTGCTGGGTGGGACTAGGATTGTTATGGCTAACCAGTACTGCTGGGTGGGACTAGGATTGTTATAGCTAACCAGTACTGCTGGGTGGGACTAGGATTGTTATAGCTAACCAGTACTGCTGGGTGGTACTGAGATTGTTATGGCTAACCAGTACTGCTGGGTGGGACTAGGATTGCTATAGCTAACCAGTACTGCTGGGTGGGACTAGGATTGCTATAGCTAACCAGTACTGCTGGGTGGGACTAGGATTGTTATAGCTAACCAGTACTGCTGGGTGGGACTAGGATTGTTATAGCTAACCAGTACTGCTGGGTGGGACTGAGATTGTTATGGCTAACCAGTACTGCTGGGTGGGACTAGGATTGTTATAGCTAACCAGTACTGCTGGGTGGGACTAGGATTGTTATAGCTAACCAGTACTGCTGGGTGGGACTAGGATTGTTATAGCTAACCAGTACTGCTGGGTGGGACTAGGATTGTTATAGCTAACCAGTACTGCTGGGTGTGACTAGGATTGTTATAGCTAACCAGTACTGCTGGGTGGGACTAGGATTGTTATAGCTAACCAGTACTGCTGGGTGGGACTGAGATTGTTATGGCTAACCAGTACTGCTGGGTGGGACTAGGATTGTTATAGCTAACCAGTACTGCTGGGTGGGACTAGGATTGTTATGGCTAACCAGTACTGCTGGGTGGGACTAGGATTGTTATAGCTAACCAGTACTGCTGGGTGGGACTAGGATTGTTATAGCTAACCAGTACTGCTGGGTGGGACTAGGATTGTTATAGCCTTGCCAAAAGCAAACATACTCAATTAAGAGTTTATAGAGAAACCGTAAATATTTCCGGTATGAACAGGGAGCTAGAAGGTGTTGCCATACCTCTTTTATGCCCTCATGCATGAAAGTTTCACCTGCAGGCCTCACTTCCTTTAGTCGTCTCAAACCCTCCTCGATTTTGTAACTAGAAAAACAAAAATGAATCACCCGACACCTCTAACTGCAGAATGTCACTGACTATACACTGACTGACACCAGAATGTCACTGACTATACACTGACTGACACCAGAATGTCAAGATCATAACAATGGAACTATGTCTCATTAATGTCCATCAGTTAAGTTGTTACTATTCTGTCTCATTATTGTCCATCACAAGTTATTACTATTCTGCTAAGCGGAATATGTGTCATACCATACCTGTCTCCAGTTAGAGGTAGCAGGACCTGTGCTTGTGCTGAGAAAACTATGAAGGAGACCCTCATACTTGGGCTGGAGAGGGAAAAAAAACAAATTATTACGTTGAAGTGGTGAGGAGAAAAGTATGTGTAATTCAGTATTCTGGTTCCTACTGCAAGTATATATTACAGCAAACAAGCTCCTACTACAAGTATACATTACAGTATACCGGTTCCTACTACAAGTATACATTACAGTATTCTGGTTCCTACTACAAGTATAGATTACAGCAAACCAGCTCCTACTACAAGTATACATTACAGTATACCGGTTCCTACTACAACTATATATAACAGCAAACCAGCTCCTACTACAAGTATACATTACAGTATTCTGGTTCCTACTACAAGTATAGATTACAGCAAACCAGCTCCTACTACAAGTATACATTACAGTATACCGGTTCCTACTACAAGTATATATTACAGCAAACCAGCTCCTACTACAAGTATACACTACATTATTCTGGTTCCTACTTCAAGTATATATTACAGCAAACCAGCTCCTACTACAAGTATACACTACATTATTCTGGTTCCTACTACAAGTATACATTACAGTATTCTGGTTCCTACTTCAAGTATACACTACATTATTCTGGTTCCTACTTCAAGTATACATTACATTATTCTGGTTCCTACTTCAAGTATACACTACATTATTCTGGTTCCTACTTCAAGTATACACTACATTATTCTGGTTCCTACTTCAAGTATACATTACAGTATTCTGGTTCCTACTACAAGTATACATTACATTATTCTGGTTCCTACTACAAGTATACATTACAGTATTCTGGTTCCTACTACAAGTATACGCTACATTATTCTGGTTCCTACTTCAAGTATACACTACATTATTCTGGCTCCTTCTTGTTGCATCACTTCAATTCCACGCATCTCTTTTGGATGCCAACAAAAACAACCTCAATAAAGATGTGAGTTCATCTTGGCTTTCAAAATCACTTTTTAAAACTGTAATCAAAGACCCCTTATCCCTCAGAAACAAGTTAGATTAATACAATAAAAAAATAAAATACAGTTTTAGTTATGCTTTAATATAACATTAGTTTAGGCAAAGAAGATTTTCCTTCTTCTGCCTACAAGTCCCTCTATCTGTCTATCTTCCTGCATGTCTGCATGTCCCTCTATCTGTCTGTCTGTCTGTCCCCCTGACTGTCTGCATGTCCCCCTATCTGTCTGTCTGTCTGTCTGTCTGTCTGTCTGTCTGTATGTCCCTCTCTCTACCTGCCTGTCCCTCTATCTGTCCGTCTCCCTGCATGTCCCTCTCTGTCTCCCTGCATGTCCCTCTCTGTCTCCCTGCATGTCCCTCTATATGTTTCCCTGCATGTCCCTCTATCTGTTTCCCTGCATGTCCCTCTATCTGTCTCCCTGCATGTCCCTCTCTGTCTCCCTGCATGTCCCTCTATCTGTCTCCCTGCATGTCCCTCTATCTGTTTCCCTGCATGTCCCTCTATCTGTCTCCCTGCATGTCCCTCTATCTGTCTCCCTGCATGTCCCTCTATCTGTCTCCCTGCATGTCCCTCTCTGTGTGTCTGTACTTCCTTCTGCTGGGGAGAAAGGAAGTGGTAAGCTGAAACATGGACAGGAAACAGGTTGTCATAGGGATGACTCATACATCCTATTACAAAATACTATATATTTGTACCTGTTGCTGACTGAGGGTGTGAATAAGCAAGTGCACACTCGTGTTATGTCCCAAGAAAAGACTACTGGCCAACGATCTTTCTATGCCTTCAGACAACTGTCTCTCATTGGAATCATTTCTCAAGTTACAAATGTAGGAACTGTATTGATTTAACACAGTTGAGAATAGTTTAGCTTTGGTGTAATACGCATCCTAGAAACGTGTAAACTTTGTTCATGTTCCTTTTTGTTTCTATCTAACTGACTATAGTACTAACCAAAGGTGAAACAGCCTTTTATGTACAGTAAACACCCAATTATGTTTGCTCAACAAGCTATACCTATAACAAGTCCTTTTTTTAACTTGATGTTCTGCTCAATTTCTCAGTTCTTCCCCTTGCTTTTACTTAAATGTTAAGTAAACTGCAGTATTTCCTGGAGCCATCCACCTCCACACACCTAGCCTCACACACCTAGTCTCACTGCCATTCACCTCCACACAGCTAGCCTCACACTCCTAGCCTCACACACCTAGCCCCACACTCCTAGCTTCACTGCCATTCACCTCCACACAGCTAGCCTCACACTCCTAGCCTCACACAGCTAGCCTCACACACCTAGCCTCACACACCTAGCCCCACACTCCTAGCTTCACTGCCATCCACCTCCACACACCTAGCCCCACACACCTAGCCCCACACAGCTAGCCTCACACACCTAGCCCCACACAGCTAGCCTCACACTCCTTGCCTCACTGCCGTCCACCTCCTCAAAGTCACATGGCCTTGGTCACGAGAAGACTGCTACAGCAAAGTATTCATGCAGTGGTGTGTCAATTCAGCTTTTGTAAACTACAAATGTGCAAAACGACATACTTAAAGAGTCAAATCGGTTGACCATACAGTATGTATATATTTCTCTGAATGGTTGTTGTGACACATTGGGCTAAAGCTTTCAATCCTGATGAAAAACTTGAGTTTTTTTCCTTGCATTCACCACAACGAGACAGCCATGCCAAAGAAATATCCGGTAGTGAAGGAAGAGAGCGGTCCAGCCGGCTACCCCACAAGGCAGAGCAGAAGTGCTCCTGATAAACACTGTGTAGCAGATTGTCCTAGTCTTCCTATGTTCCTTACTGTACATTCTCTGCCTCCCTATGTGGCAAGGGGATGTGTGTGGATCTGGACCCCCCTTCCTGTGCAAATGGCCATTCTCACAGCCCAGAATGATGACGCTTCTCTGCCACCCACTCCCACCTGGTGCATTTGCTATTTTCTTCAACAAACCGCTTCATTCTGGCAGGGTCGCTAACCGTCTGTACTGGCATGTACCATTGAGTCAAACGTTATGCAAGCTCAAAATTCAATCTGTGAATCTAGTTGACTTTCCTTGATTGCAAGCGGGGTGGACACATGGAGGTTTACTACGAGACACTTTATGGTGCGAACTTGGCACTACATATCATCCAACGGGTGGAGGAGTTGACTGAATGTCACCAAACACACGGTGTAAAAGGCCCTGTATGCCCAAAATGTCCTTGGACCATTCTTGTGGTCATGACAAACATACTTACCTCACAAACCGCTCAGTAAGGTTCTTCACAAAGGCGTATATTTCTCCCCAGTCATTGGCCACACTTCCAGACCTGCAACAGAGGCACTGTACTCGTCATTCTGACTTGCTGTGCTGGGTTAGTATTTCCTGCGGTTCAGTCTGAAGTATGCTGTTAATCCAGGACAGAATGGATCAGATAAATATTAGACCAGCGCTCTGCAATGGGATCAAAGCTAACCACACTGGCTTTGAAGAACCCTGCATGGGTTGGGTTAAGGGGTCAGGAGGGATATGGAGTTCAAAGTTAATGGAACTTAACTTTTATGAGTAGTTTGTGCCATGGAAGTAGTCTAAACAATAGGCAAACAGTACTGTCTACTAGACCAATCCCCAACCTATCAAATCTAAACCACAAATCTAACCAAAAATCTCAAACTAACAAGAATCAAATGTCATTTGTGGTAATAAATATAGAGTGATATAACATTTTAGGAACACTCAAAATATATATACATAAATTTAACTCAGGGAAGGACTTAAAATGTTGGGTCCTATATGCCCGTCTATCTATCTATAAGTCAATGTGACCAATATGAACATAGTGAGTAAAATGTGCCCTTGATGAAATGACGGAGAGGTAATTAAACTAATAATTACAATTCAATGTATGTGCAGAGAACATAAAACACAGGAGTTAGACCATTAGGACTCCCATCTTTCAAACAGCCCCTCTCCTCCCTTTCTCCCTCAAGTCCAAAGACAAGGTCAATGTCTTTATGAATGACTAGAGAACTCTGCTGAGGGAGGCTCAGGGACCATCCACCCTAATACTGGCTAAGATGACCTAGCTAACACTAGTTAAGCTGACCTAGCTAACACTAGCTAAACTGACCTAGCTAACACTGGCTAAACTGACCTAGCTAACACTAGCTAAGATGACCTAGCTAACATTAGCTAAAATGACCTAGCTAACACTGGCTAAGCTGACCTAGCTAACACTAGCTAAGATGACCTAGCTAACATTAGCTAAGATGACCTAGCTAACACAAGCTAAAATGACCTAGCTAACACTAGCTAAAATGGCCTAGCTAACATTAGCTAAAATAAGTTAATCTGAGCTGCAAAAGTTGTAGCTCAGATGAACAGTCTTACTGATTTAGGTTATAGGCTACACAACCTTTTACTGATCACAAGCCCACCTTGCCTAGGCTAGTCCCCAGGCTAGTGCTTAGGCTAGTGTTTACCCAACTGGATGTGACACTTCCCTGGATGTGACACTTCCTGCCTGAGCAGGCCTCATCCAACCGCTAAATCAAGGTCAGGCTTTGGTTTTTACTGGAAAATTCTGCATTTCCGGAGTGAACTCTAACAGGTAAACAGTGTATTAGGTTATCAAACAAGCCGTACTGATCAACATTAATTTCAGTGCCAGCAACACTAACATTTGATTTTGAACAATCAAAGACGCTATCTGGGCAGGGTCAGAGTATTTACAGAACCAGCATTCAATCCCAAACAGGCTGGAATGACCTACTTTGTCAGTTGTGCCAACACTATCTCTGCCATAATCGAGTAATTGTATAATTTAGTTTGGGGTGGAGGGCTTCACTCTGGGCAGGAAATATTTACACTGAACAGCTTCAGAAAAATGTCATGTTCCCAAGTTGATGAAAAAGGATAAGAAAGAGCATTTGCCACCAAGCATGTTGGCTTCCTGTTTATGCATTGAGTGAAAAATAAACGTAATTAGGCAAATGGTGAATTTGACAATTAATCTGCCATTAGGGTGCAAAGTAGATATGAGTTGGAGTTAGGGTTAGTTAAATTCCTTTTTGGTTTCATTGTTTCTTTTTCTCTTTCTGATCAATCTTGGCTCTCTGTGAAACCCAAATCAACAACTATCGTGGTTTATCCAAATCATGCTGTCATGGACCAGGCATGACTGCAGAGTGCTTGAGTTGTCAATGAAGAGAGATGATCATTCTACTTTTATCCTCAGTGCATTTAGAGATACACTGTTAAGCTTTGTCTGCCGACATCACCATTTTACCCTGTGTTCAACTTCAGCGTGACAAGTCACTTCAGCCATCTCAGTGATGCAGGACCGTCGCATTTAACCTAATTCAATCATTGGCTGTGCCAGCAACGACAAATCACGTTAACTATCCGACTGCTGCGATAGCTCAACGGACACAGCTGTATTCAAATCTTACAATTTCTGCCGTTGAAGTGGCATTCGTTACAGGACACGATTTTGTTTTTGAGAATACATCAGTAACTAAATATATTGTACCGACTTACCTGTCTAAAACAAAGTATAAATCGTACGCTCCGTGACACGATGCTTCCTCTGTATGACAAGACGAGGCAAACAAAGTAAGTAGAATTAAAACTGCTGTTGCTGAAGTCCGGTGAATATCCAAGTAAAAACGGTTCTGCTTAGTTGTCGAGGTGGATAGCTGTTGACACATTTTGGCTCGATATAAGATATTAACTTCTCATGCAGCCCGAAAAACGTCCAACAATCCCACGAGTATGTCGACTGGTAGACAATCAAGACAGACCTCAACTTTCCTAGTAAGCAACAACATGTCACAGATCCACTCAAACTAAGTAACTGCCTCTTGCAAAATACAGAAAACCCCCAAGCTGACGTCAACGACAAGATTTCTTCATTTTTATTGACGTTCGCGATGATGATTACAAACCTTCATCTACACGTCTTAATAATCAAAGTGGTATATTATAAAACATTCCTAAAGTATTTTTCACACAACACACCCAGAGAAAACGTTATTGAATACGCGCATGCGTGACAATGCTCCAGATGTTGGGTCCCGAGGCCGCACCAAACAGCTTTACCGAGGCTTATGAGGTTTTCCGAGGTGCACATAATAACTGTTATATACACAGATTTCATGAACTCTTTTGTATCGAGATTTGAATTTCCTTTATCAAATATTTGTTTTACAATTAAGACTCAGTTGTAATATTGTCAATTTAATGGCGTGAAACAAACTGTTCGGTTACGGAATGAATACAAATGAAACCACAACAGCTTCCTATTTCAACTCTCATATACGCCTTGCGAGTCACTTCAGATAGTTTACTCTACCTGTCTCTATCACAAATTTTGAAAAGAAAGGACGCAATCATCAACAATAACGTCATTGCGGTTATATTGCAATGTGGCCATTAAAACAGTTCTTGATTCTGACCACGAAATACTGTGGAACTATACACTTATCCTTAGTCTCATGCCGTCATGTCTATACGCATTTATCACTAATCTCATACTGTCCTGTCTATATGAACTGTTTGGATTTGGATAGCCTCTGCTAAATGAATAAAATATGAGAAATGTTCGTTCACCAATAAATGAAAATGAAATCTGCCCATACTTTGCACCATATGCTGTACAGCAGCAGTTTTTAGGCCTGGTCCTCAGGGTCCACTGGCCTGTATGTTCTAGATCTGCTGGATCATTAGCTCTGCAGAGGCTTGACAGCCTTTCATTTGAATCAGGTGTGCTGGAGCAGAGAAACATCCACTCAAAGCTGAAACAATATCAATATCTTTCCTGCAGGTGTTTTTACATCAAGTGGTCCTTTCAATACACCAATAATCACAATAAATACATGTATGAATCTGTGTAAATACATATCTGTGTACATACAGCATGTATGATGTTGATAGAGATTGCATTAACCAAGCTAACCATGAACACACACATCTCCTATGTGACAAAAAACATTTCTTTTGTTTTGTAACTGCAGAGCGCAGAAAATCCATAATAGGAAAAGTAATTACAAATAACGCACCCCAGCAAATTAGAAAATTTCTAAGAACAGGAATGCATGGGTATAATTATCTGGTGAATCAAAGTTGAATTATATTTTAATTAATGGGTTGGAAGAATGTTAATTTATTTACACGCCAGTTTGGCTTCCATACATGGTAGATCTTGCTACAATGCATTCTGAGCATCAACAACAAGTATGCATTGAAAATGTTTCTAGTTGCTGGGAGATATAAAAATAACATTGAATTGATCTGTCATGGACTTTTAAAGTTGAAGACAAAATCAAATGTGACAGTTAAAACGATACAAATAATTGTGAAATGCACTGAACTGTTAAGGAAGAGATGTCCTTGACTAAATACCAGGTAAAAAGTAAACATTGATCTATTGACAACCACGTATTTCAAAGAAGGAACTGGACCAAATAATGTGAAACAACATTTTCTCACACACAGTTGGACTTGTCATGGAGGAAATTACACTTTGGGAGATTCCAAGGACGTCAGGTTTGGGAGCCACAACTTCCTCTCACTAGTCTAAAACCCACAAATCCCTAATCAGAGACACCACTACAAAGGGGTAACACTTCAAAGGGGTAACAGTGCAAAGGGGTAACAGTGCAAAGGGGTAACGCTACGAGGGGTAACACTTCAAAGGGGTAACGCTACAAAGGTGTAACACTACAAAGGGATAACAGTGCAAAGGGGTAACACTAAAAAAGGGATAACAGTGCAAAGGGGTAACGCTACGAGGGGTAACACTTCAAAGGGGTAACAGTACAAAGTGGTAACACTACAAGGGGGTAACACTTCAAAGGGGTAACACTACAAAGGGGTAACACTTCAAAGGGGTAACACTACAAAGGGGTAAGACTGATCATTTGAGCACCGAAAGTGTTCAATGGAAACAATTTTCAATTCAGAATATGTCCTTCATCTACGCCTCCACCTCAGGAAAGAGCTATTCAGGCTGGATGTAAGGCAACAAACTCACGCTTTACATAATCAGCCTGTGATACCCGTGCTGTAGACCATCTCTCGCTCTTTCTCACAGACTGGTCCTCTCAAATCCTGCCGGCTCCAGTGTTCTGGAGAGACCTGCTGATTAGGGTGAAACATCTCAGGCCTTACAGAGCAAGTCTTAGTGGGGCGAGGAGCAGGCAAAGTGAGTGGTTAAGATCCCTGGGCCATACAGGGCGAAGAAGACTTGTCCTCTAGCGATGTCACAACACACAATCAGCCCATGATTTGTTGACATCGCTACAACAATTAGATAGTGAAGACTGTATGGGTAACTACACAAACCTCCCTCCTCTGAGAGACCTTGAAGTTGAAACATTGCAAGTGTTTATGGCAGCAGTGTTACAGCAGAAAGGAACAAAGCTTAATTATCAATAATTGGGGAGAAGAAAATCAAGCAGCCTCAAGGAAAAGGACCAAAGAAATATTAGTCACAATAACAGTGATTCATCGGCCTCTAATTGCATCTATAATTCATAATTACCTTAATAACTGTTATTTTAGCTTGTTTTTCCGCCTTTGAGAAAGCATTGTTTGTCATGAGTGGCATCCTTAGTTGAAATTGAGTGTCTTGTCCAGATTTCAGCACTATCTATCTATCAGAATTTGGGGTGGCCATGTGTCAAAAGGTAGCAGTGTTTACATGTATGTTTAAAGGTAGACCCTCAACTTGCCTGTGACACTGGCCTGCATTTAAGGGCAGGGCTGTAGTATTGTGACAAGAAATGCATGCCCTGCAAACTCTAACAAGGAAGGTGCCACATACATGAAACATACTCTGGCTACTCATACTACCTTGCCTTGCTCTTTAATTGTGAATTATTCTCTTTTTGATTTGAGGGTGAGTCACTCCTCAGATTAGAAGCAGGATGGAGATGACCTCGCTATCTCCATCACTGACAGCAGAGCTTGGTGATTAAGAATTAAGGATCTCCTAATTAATCTGTCTTGAGGCTTCTTTTCAGTTAGCCCCCTGGAAACATGTTTCACATGGACACGACCTACACTCTGATGTTTAATTGGATTAAAGAGAAGTCAGAATTAATCCTCTTTCAGAAGCAAAGAGGCCCAAAGCAGGTAATGAAGTCATACCTTTTTAACTTCCTTCATTTCAGCACTGCTGAGATGTCAGGATTTCAGAGGCACAGTATCATTGGATGAAGGGCGCGTGTGTGTGTCGGGTTCATGGTAATGGAGGGAAACGTCAGTTAGCAGAACAGATTAATGTCAGCGAACAAGCAACAGTCTCAATCATGCCGGTTAGCATGCAATCCTACATGACAGGCTGAAGAGCAGTAATGTCTCTCAACTCTTTGTGAGTGTAGATTTCTACTTTCTACAATGTGGGAATTAAATTAAGTTCAAACTTTCAAACTGATTAAAGTATTTGTTTTTCTGTACAGTCTTCATGTCAAGTACTTTGTCATACCTTTCATTTGGTACATGAACAGCCCACAGACCAACACATCATGCACTCACAATGTATTGTCCTACAGTACAATCATTTCCTCTCTCAGTACACACTCACAAACATGCATACAAACACACACATGTGGTTTCTTGTGAAAAATCAAAGTGGACAGTAGTGTTGATTGATTGATTGGTGTGGCAGGTTCAGTGGCACTCACCTACACATACAACACAGAACAGTAGAAGAGAATTATCATCAGTTTGGATATTCACCCCAGCCAAATAGAAAGTCAACATGTAGTATACTGCTTGTAGCTCGTCTAATTTAGCAAGGTACTTCTTACCCATTAAGCAGTGTCTGTACTAAAGGTAGTGTCATTTTTTGTCTCCAGTGACGCAACAGAAACAGAATCAAGCCTTACAGTGTCCCCACAGACCTGCAAAAATGATAAGTAGCCTTCTGAATGTGTCAAGAGCTGTCTCTTGTCTTCCTCCCCTCTCTGCCTGTCTCTCTCATCTTACATCTCTGGCACTTGTTTTTTCTTTCTATTTACTTGCCTGACAGGCACTATCACGCTGGCAGCTTTGTCCGTCAAATGGCACCTGCTCCGCCTGATTGTTTTCTCTACTTCCTGTCCTGAGCTGTCTACTTCCTGTCCTGAGCTGTGTAGATTAGTGTCAGTGTTGTGCTCCGACCAGCTTTGTTTCCCCCTCTGATGAAATGTCTCTGGACCCAGAGAGGCTGATGGGCTGAGTGTGTAAACACCAGCTCTGTGGCAAATACTGTCACACACACACAGACACACTCCAACCTCGTAATGCATGCTTGCTTCATATTTCAACCCTCCCCCCCACATACCATTCATAAAGTTATACAAACACAAAACAAAGTGCACACATAACTTCACATGTAATTACATATGAGGTGATCACGTTATTTCTGTTCCAGAGAAGCTGTACACATTGGCCTAATGCATAGTGTTAATACTAGCTCTTAGTACCTGGATCTAATGCATTGTCATTCACATGTTTGCAAAAACAGACACACTCACATACCCACAGACACACACAGTTGGCTGATGGGTTACTTGGCTGAGATAATTATGTTGTATAGGGTGGGAAACAACAGCTCAACAATTTTGACTCACCAGTGAAATCAAACTAGAAGTAATTTCAAATGACTGTTGTTTCAGATGTAATCTTTCCAAGCCCTGGGATTGGCTACAGTTGATAACAGAGAAGCGTCACTTCACAGTTTGATGCTTGCTGTGCAGAGTCTCATCCCTTGAGGGAAAGACACTTTCAAAGAAAAAGTCCATGCTTGATGAAAAATCTCGTAACCACTGCCGTGTCCAATACGACCCACATTCCCATCCTGCGTGCCCCCCCTTGGCCCCCCCTTGGGCTCAGCCTGGAGCAGAGCCTTCTTCTGAAGAGCAATGGCCATTGTCGGGTTTGGCCTTCATTGTGAGTATGTTTATTCCTTTTTCATTCAAGCCTGTCGTGGGGAGATTTGTTGAGCTTCCACTTTTTATTAGTATTTGAAACTTTGTGGAACATGACTAACTCTCAATTGGGTGGTTACTGTCTAACACGACAACCCAAAAGTACAGGTAGTGGCACTGGCCTCTGTCAGGGTTAAAGCAGTGTTTGCTATATAGAAGGCTAATGCAACATTCATGTGTACACAGCTAAAGAATGCATCCTCTGCAGATCAGAGTATCAAATGGCACTGCTGGTCACATGCAAGCTTTCTATTATTCGTCATCCCTTAAATATGTCAGATACAACATCTATCACACACTGCTACCAGGGCCCATGTTTGTGTGTTCAATTATCTTGAAAGAAGTTATCCTCTATAACTGAAACAAATCCGAATTTCACCAGAGGGAATGCACTGGGCTACGTTCTCAGTGCTCATTTGAAATGTGTTCTGCCTTTTGATGTCGTAGTCTCACAATATCCATCAAGTGTATTTGTCTCCATTATCAATTTGTTGTATATCTTTTTTATTGTATCCAGCACCCCAATATTACATGCCTGCCATACATACAGCAGCCTACTTACATTTGAAATCTTCTGGGCATGACGGTGGTATTTTTCCAAGATGAGTGCTGGGCAAATTAGAGCTTAATAGATTACAGTTAACTAACCCTAAATATCCATAGATAAGATAGGTAATCATCCATAACTCAGATCCAACCCTATTTCATAGATAATGCTTCTTGAGTTGCCTTACACACCCCTACATTGTGACTTTTCATCGGTGCCCTGGGCTTAAATACGGCCCAATAAAAAAAGAAAAAGAAGCGTTTCCCTTTTTTAATGGATGCACCTAAGCAGTCACACAGGAGTTCACACGCCAGCATACCTCCTCACTCAGTCTGACAAGCTTGCCGCCCCACATCTAGTCTGATGGCCTGGAATATCTGGGGCTTCCTCACATCTTTTGACAGCTGCCATTTTCAGTACCAAGGCAGCGCCTGCGCCTCTACGCCACCGACCGCCACGTCGCCATCAGCTTGACTCTCCCTCCGCCTTTACTACTCGGCTTTTCAGAGACTTGGGCAGCGAGGGGAAAAGGCGCCGTGTCATGCTACGTTAACGACGAGGGCTTGTAAGGGCTTCGCCTTGCCTGAGGTAAGAACAGAGGGAAGCAGGGGAACAAAACCCTCCTATAGTTTAGGGTTTGATGAAGATGTCACACTCTTTAAGGACAGGGTTATGGTTCTAGAGTTGAGGAGTTTGGGTCCAAGTGTATAGGATAAGTTAGGGTTAGGAAATACAGACAATATGTTGATGTTTTGACTATATGTATCAGACTGGTAAACTAAAACCACCTTAACTTTAATTATACATTATAATATTTATGCAAGGGGTTGGGAAATCAATAGATACTTGATAAAGAAAAAAGTTGATACCATACTACGTACAGTACTTGTGTCTCTATATAATGTAGAACAACAAGAGTGTTTTCTTCCTAGAAGTTAGAATGGAACGCCCTTTATTATTTAATGTGTTTACAGCACATGTTCTAGAGTGGGGAAACGAAAAGATGGATCCAAGGTCAGTTTTTGAAACCTTGAATACCAAAACAAACACCAAACCTACATGTCTGCACTTTATAACAGGCCTGTGTTTCGCTGAGTTCTTGTGCCTATTACAACTTTGTCTTTCTCTCTTGTGGCCTTTCCAAATTTGCTGTTGAATCGAAGTTAAGGTTAACCCTCACGGTGGGCAATATATTCCTTAATTAATCAAATATTGGAAACTGGATCATATCACACACATTGGTTAAGGAGTCGGGCTGTAAATCCAAAGATTGCTTTTTCAAATTCTAGCCATGCCAAAGGACGTGTCCTTAGGCAAGGTACATCACCCTTCTTTCCTTGAAAAGCATGTTCCTGCACTTAATGTAAGTTGCTCTGGATAAGAGCGTCAGCTAAATGTAAATTTAAGAACTTAACAAGCAAAAAAAGATCCTGCTTCTCAGACAACCTTTCTGTTCTTGTAGGGGTCAAACACTTAGGGTTGGAAAGAAGACTGTTGAAAAGACTACAATGGCTGTTCTTGTAGGGGTCACTTAGGGTTGGAAAGAAGACTGTTGAAAAGACTACAATGGCTTGCCTATCAATAAACCTTTTTGATCCTGAAAACTTTCACTGAAAAGTTCTAATTAATGCACCAACCCTTTATATGCCCTGGACTGCTTGTTCAACATCTTCCTAGTGATTGATTCAAGTAGGGAGATGGTGTTCATGAACTTTTAATGTGATTACTGAGTCTAGGATGGCATGACAGAAGCGGTTTGGATGGATGATGGGACAGTCTTCTTAAACCCCTCCTGGCTATTGCACTGGACCCTTCGCTTCCATCGAATACTTTTCAAAGGGTCAGTAATACAAGCTTAAAGGGCTGTGACAGTAATGAGCATTACGGATGTGCGGTCCACAGGTCAGGGATTCAACTGACTACACTGACAATACCAGGAAACTCTGGCCAATCTCTGCAATATTTAGCTGGACATTGAGCTGCAGTGGCTGGGCCTCAACCTGTGTTAAGCTGATGCGATGTGCCATTCAACTATGATGAATATCAGTGCTTGCTTCTTCCACCCAAAGTTGACAGTTTAACTGAGGACATTACCTCTGGGAAACCTTTCAGTGAGTTACTCATTTTGGCAATATTTGTTGTTCATTCCTGACTGGTCGTCCTTGTGAACTAGCATCGTTTCTGCATAGAACAAAGGGACCACCCTAACCCTTCCCGTCTCCTTGAGGCGTAGTATGGGAGTGATTAAAACTCAGGCAGGGTCCCACCATCACTTTTGGCTTTGTGGTAACATGTTGCAGATTTGTCCCCTCAAAAAGCTTTCCTTCTGGCAGCCTCCTCCAAAACTCCATGAGACAAAATCAGGAGGGTGTCTGTGCTCCCATGTTGCAGATAAATACTCAAACCAAAGAGGGAGTCAGTGTGCCAGCCAAGCTCCTTGAGAGGAAGGGGAAGTGGGAGCTGTCGTGAGGTAAATCTGCTGTGAAATCCATCTGAAAGAGCATGAGATGACGTCTGCTGATATCCTAACGTGATGATAATGAGCTTGATGGCCACAGAGCATGACCTCTCAGCATGCCTACAGAATGATACCCCTCAGGCTGTGCGGGGTCATCAGACTTCCATCTAAACGGTCCTTTAAAACAACATCTGAAATATCTTGAAATAGAGGAGGCTTCAAAGCAATGACATGTCCATATAGAGAAGATGCACAGTGACTGGCATGGTTAGGGTTAGTGTTGGGTTGTCTGCAGTAATATAGGGTTAGTGTTAGGGTTAGTGTTAGGGTTAGTGTTGGCTTGTCTGCAGTAATATAGGGTTAGGGTTAGTGTTAGGGTTAGGGTTAGTGTTAGGGTTAGTGTTGGCTTGTCTGCAGTAATATAGGGTTAGTGTTAGGGTTTGTGTTGTCTTGTCTGCAGTAATATAGGGTTAGTGTTAGGGTTAGTGTTGGCTTGTCTGCAGTAATATAGGGTTAGGGTTAGTGTTAGGGTTAGTGTTAGGGTTAGTGTTGGGTTGTCTGCAGTAATATAGGGTTAGTGTTAGGGTTAGTGTCAGGGTTAGTGTTGGGTTGTCTGCAGTAATATAGGGTTAGTGTTAGGGTTAGTGTTGGCTTGTCTGCAGTACCATGAACTTCAAAAGGCCCAGCATGGTGACAACCTTTTACTCAACAGTCAATATTTTTAACAGGTGAAAATGTTATACATTTGTCGTTGACAACAGATGATTTTATTCAAAAAGGTTTGTTTGCAACACATTCCATGTAAGGAATAGTATAATATATGGTTTTAGAAATGTTGGTGTAACAGTCCATCGAAATCCGATGAACCCTGTAGTATTTATACATTGATTCACTGATATGCAAACTTAATTTAATTTTAGTTAAAATGTCAGTTAAAATGAACTAAATATGAACATTGTTCTTACAAAGTAGCAAAGTTAAGTTGAGTTAAATAATGATTTTGTATACGTTTCAACCCTTCTGTTCTACAAAGCTGCTCTCCTGCCGTACCCATGTTTTCTCAACAGACAGGGCAGTGTAGAACTTCCTGTAGACACCAACCCTAATCTGTGCCCATAAAGTCAAGCTTTGTGTTGTATGTGTTGCATATAAAGCTTGTGGAAATAATAAAAATTGATGCATTTGGTTGAATTGTAACTAGCCATGTTCCCTGCCAGAGTACCAATGAGTAAACTTGGGACCTCTTTCTTACTCCTAACATGTCACTGTATAAATAAATCAGTGGCCTTTGTTTTTAGAATAACCTCATAGTCTTTATTTTTACTTTTGAACTTGGAAGCCTCCTGACAGTTTCCAAACAAGGTATTTATCAGCAGACTACTGGCATTGTTTCCATGACTGTGAGCCTTTGTTGTGGAGGTTTCTGTGTCTCTTTTAGATGAAACTTTGATGTACCTTTTGAGTGCAGGGGCCTCCCAGAGCTGGGACTCTGTGCCTGGCCACACACACACACACATCCTAGAATGCCCCCCGCTCCACAGCTGTGCTCCAGTGGCTCCTCCCGACCCCCCTCACCTGCAACACACACGCGCTTTGATTTGCTGTTTCCTACACCGTCGCTTGTCCATCCTGGTCTGCCTGGGTCTCAGGTGAGTCTCAACACTGACAGCTTCTCCTCAAGGCATTCAACAGCTCCTGTCATCTGCAACCCCCTCTCTGTGTCTTTCTGCCCCTCCATCCCTCCCCACATCAAATACCTGTTCTAAAACAAAGGCTAAAATGAACAGGCTTGTTGAACTATTTTGATAATGGATCAGTGTTTATTCAAGGGAGTTGGAAAAGATTATGCTTTCGATAGGTTTTCTTAAGACAAAATACAGAACGTAGTTTGTGGTAATAAAAGTAGTGAAAAGGTAATGTCGTTAAATTATGACTAATTTGTGCAAAACTATTGTATATTCATTCTTTTTGTTGTGTACTGTAATATTGACGTATGCAGTTAGGGTTAGGATTGTTAGGAATATTCTGGGCTGCCGTCAGACAGTGTCAGATGCGCATCCTTCTCCCCAATGTGTGTGTCAGGGGGGCAGTGGGGGCATTGGAGGGGGGTTGCCCTGAGGGCAGAGGAACCTGGAACATTAAGTCTTGCCATGGTAGGTCAACACAGGCCTGAACCTTGAGCATGTTTGGCAGATCGTCTGGGGGGGAGGAGTTGATGAGAGGAAAGGAAGCTGTCAGACGGTCGTGCTTTCTATTGTCAAATACCAAGATACCAATGCAGTGCCTGAAAATTGCATTTTGATACATATGAGGAAGTTATACTCTTTGGGTAGTCTGCTCACGAGGAGCACCAGGAGCTGGAGAGAGGAGAGCACCAGAAGCTGGGGAGAGGAGAGAGGGGAGCACCAGGAGCTGGGGAGAGGAGAGAGGGGACCACCAGGAGCTGGGGAGAGGAGAGAGGGGAGCACCAGGAGCTGGGGAGAGGAGAGAGGGGAGCACCAGGAGCTGGGGAGAGGAGAGAGAGGAGCACCAGGAGCTGGGGAGAGGAGAGAGGGGACCACCAGGAGCTGGGGAGAGGGGAGAGGGGAGGACCAGGAGCTGGGGAGAGGAGAGAGAGGAGCACCAGGAGCTGGGGAGAGGAGAGAGGAGAGAGGGGAGCACCAGGAGCTGGAGAGAGGAGAGAGGAGAGCACCAGGAGCTGGGGAGAGGAGAGAGGAGAGCACCAGGAGCTGGGGAGAGGAGAGAGGGGAGCACCAGAAGCTGGGGAGAGGCAAGAGGAGAGCACCAGAAGCTGGGGAGAGGAGAGAGGGGAGCACCAGGAGCTGGGGAGATGAGAGCACCAGGAGCTGGGGAGAGGAGAGAGGGGGGCACCAGGAACTGGGGAGAGGGGAGCACCAGGAGCTGGGGAGATGAGAGCACCAGGAGCTGGGGAGAGGAGAGAGGGGAGCACCAGGAGCTGGGGAGAGGGGAGCACCAGGAGCTGGGGAGAGGAGAGATGGGAGCACCAGGAGCTGGGGAGAGGGGAGATGGGAGCACCAGGAGCTGGGGAGAGGGGACCACCAGGAGCTGGAGAGAGGGGAGCACCAGAAGCTGGGGAGATGGGAGCACCAGGAGCTGGGGAGAGGGGACCACCAGGAGCTGGAGAGAGGGGAGCACCAGAAGCTGGGGAGAGGCGAGAGGGGAGCCCCAGGAGCTGGGGAGAGGGGAGCACCAGGAGCTGGGGAGAGGGGAGCACCAGGAGTTGGGGAGAGGGGAGCACCAGGAGCTGGGGAGAGGGGAGCACCAGGAGTTGGGGAGAGGGGACCACCAGGAGCTGGGGAGAGGAGAGCACCAGGAGCTCGGGAGAGGAGAGAGGGGAGCACCAGGAGCTGGGGAGAGGCGAGAGGGGACCACCAGGAGCTGGGGAGAGGGGACCACTACTCTAGCCAAACCATTGATGCTTTTTCCCCCTTTTTTCTCTCTTTCCACTCTCCCCTCTCTGTGCCTGTGCACAGGCCTTGCTGTTTTTTTGGCAGTCAGAACTGACCATTGAGTGCCTCTGTGCCAATTTTTGTGAAAACTGGCACATATGGCAGCTGAAGTGCCATATGCCATACAGAATATTTTTTGGCTGTTTCTTCCATTTGTATAATCGCTGGATCCTGTATAAAAGTGGCTCATTATTAATTTAGTCCACCAATTTATTTCTCTGCAACAATACTCAATTTATTTTTATTTTTTTGCACTCCAGAAGACTCGTTTGATGTCTATGCGTGAAGGTGTAAATTAATTTGAAGTGGATTGTAGGAATTAGCAACAAGCAACCTGGGAGATCACCATGTGATGTTACCCGACAAGCAGAAGGCAGAGGGAGGCTCCAGGTTATAGATACTGTAATTTCTCTATCACTACCCTATTTTCTCTCCCCCCTCTCTGTCTCCCCTCTCTCCTCCCTCTTCTCTCTCTCATTTCCCTTCCATTTCCTTTTTCTCTCCCCATCCCTCCCCTCTCCTCCCCTTTTCTCTCCCCATCAGGCTTCCAGAAGGCCTCATAAGGATTTAATATTAAAAGGGCTGTATGGCCTTACCACACCCTCCTTATGAACAAACACTTCATACAATCAAATCATATTGAATTGTTAACTGTATTTATGCATTTCTGTTTGTCTGTATAGCATAATATCATTCAATAGTTTTATTGTTTGTGCATGTGTCTGCAAGCACAAACATTCCTTTAGGACTAAATATGTGTTATAATCTGTTGTTTCACACGGACACTTAATACAGAAACACACACATACATAACCCCCCTGACACACACATGCACACAGCATTATTCAAGAGCTACAGTGTCCCTCTTTCCTCTCCTTTCACAGTGACACATGTGGCCGATACTGATGTGTGCACTATCATTCTTTTTACCATCCTCTCCTATTGTCACTGCCTGTTACAGAGCCCTGGTTGGCAACAGAACCAGACACTATAATACATTAATACACAAATACATCAACACACTAAAATACATTAATACACTACGATTATTATATTCATTCAAGTTTGTGAACTAGGTAAGAGTTTGTGTTCAAAATCGTCTGGAACTGTCCAAGTGTTGTTAGTAATATGAATGTGTCTGCTTCCACTGGTGACAGTGTGTTATATTGGGCTGTAGATACATTATTATTATTATTATCATATTGGACTGTACATACTCTATTATTATTATAATATTGGACTGTAGATACACAATTATGATCATATTAGACTGTAGATACATTATTATAATATTGGACTGTAAATACATTATTATTATTATTATCATCATCATATTGGGCTGTAGATACATTATTATTATCATATTAGACTGTAGATACATTCTTTTATTATATTGTGTTGTTGATACATTATTATCATATTGGACTGAGATACATTATCATATTAGACTGCAGATGCATTATCATATTGGACTGTAATACATTATTATCATATTAGACTGTAGATACATTATTATCATATTAGACTGTAGATACATTATTATCTTATTGGACTGTGATACATTATTATCTTATTGGACTGTGATACCTTATTATCTTATTGGACCGTAGATACATTATTATCTTATTGGACTGTGATACATTATTATCTTATTGGACTGTAGATACATTATTTTCTTATTGGACTGTGATACATTATTATCTTATTGGACCGTAGATACATTATTATCTTATTGGACTGTAGACGTGCTAGAGGAAAGCCGCAAGGCTGGCCTCCAGCTGGTCTGACTCTTATCCATAGTCTATCCATAGGATGTTTATGTAAGTCAACATGTTCATCTCTATAGTACACACGCTAAGCCATTTGCAAACAGTAATCAAACCAGTTGTGGATTTAAAAGTAGACCATTCCTCTCCACTGTCGACTAATCCCTATTGTGATTATGACAGGATGGGACGCTTTCTCTTAATCTCATATCATAATCTATATAACACAGAGTACAGAACTAATGGTCAATTGTGTAATTGGAAGGGAAGACTAATGGAAGCTGGTATATACCATATACATGACTCACAAGATAGGCCAATAAAATGTTAAGAAAAAATTGCATGAACACATATAATAATAGTATTTTAAAAATTGGAATAATCTATTTATCAATTTGTTTGTTTTTTTGGTTAATTTATACATAAATACATTTTGTTGTTGATATCATTACCTTAATATGGTACTTACTAGTTGACAAAATGGACCTCACATGGCTCAATTACCCTTCATGCAGAGGTTCTTATGAGACAGGACAAACAGAGCTCTAAATAGGGAGCCTGTGCATGTTCAATTTTCAGTTCACAGACGTGTGTGTGTGTGTGTGTGTGAGCACAGAGGAGCCAGACTGTGATCTTAAAACACTAGCATTTAGGGGGGACAAGCCCTCCTCCCCTTTAAAACAGTGAGAAGAGGGGGGTTCTGTTCAGAGCCCTTGCCTACCACCATAAGCCCTGTTCAGAGCTCTTGCCTACCACCATAGGCCCTGTTCAGAGCCAAGCAGATGGCTACTGATGGGGCTTTGTGGCTATAAGTCAGGATACTGTATGGAGAAAGAGCCTTCTCATGCCTGGTTGAACTTGACTGGAGCAGGACGACATTTACAACTAAGAGCAAATAAAGCTTTATATTTTTCAGCTATGAAGAAGAAGAAAATAATCTGGATCATAAACAGTAAATGTTTAGAAAATTACAGCATTATTTAAGTATTTAAGGAATTATGTAGAATAATTAGTTTTTAGTCATATAATATTTTAATTTATATTGTTTCACTGAGTGTATATTAAAAACAAACATGAGACTATTCACAATGAGTTCAATTTTATGTAATGTAACCATGTCAGAAAACAATATTGTACCATTCCGACTCTTTAGTTATCTTAAAGTGTTCATAGAAGGTAGCAGACAAAACATTTCACTACAAATAAATGGGCTGGTTTATTGATCAATTTACATGTTATTCATTTAGGAGAACCTCTATGAAAATGATGTACAAGTAGCCCATTTAAAGAATCCAGTAGACCAGGCATCAGAAGGCCAGAGTTCTCTAGCTTTTCAGGGGATAATAGTTAAGCAACAGCCTGTATTCACTTACCTCAACTGACTGAAGTGTAAAGAAAATCCTCTTTGGAGCCTCAAAATTAGGACTGTATTGGGTGATGCACAAAGACCACTTTATTACTTGTGATACCATGAAATAACCTGAATATGGATTTAATGAATAACAAAACATATTGTACTCATAGGGCCAATTTACTACAGCCCTCCAACTGTTTAAAAACATAAAGGACATACGTACCACAATTCATATTCAGTCTCCTGGTAGAACCCCCAGGAGTCCCAAGCCAGCAGCATTCACATGGATAGTCCACAGATATACACGACAGTATGCTTCATCAATTATGCAGATTGATGCTTTTGCGTTTATTTACTTGCTTTTGTCAGATGGGATTTTTGATGCCATGTGAACAGGAAACAACTCCAGAACAGGACAGCAGTGTTCTCATGCAGGTGTCAAGGTTGTCTTTTTTTGTCAAAGGAATATGCAAGATTGGGAGCACTTAGTCTAGCCATATGGATATGTAACCTACACATGGGACTTCGGATATACATATACAGATAAGATTACTGCATTTCTAGAATTGTAAAACACAATTGAATTTATGAGACCTGTGTGTGTGTGAGGTGTAGTTGTGCCTTTACACAGGTAGGCTCATACCGCAAATGTCCACCCCGAGGAAAGATATTTATCAGACTGTATACTCACTAGGTAATATATAATCACCTCTGAGAAGATGAATTGCCGTAGCCGAGACCGACTTAAAATAAGTAGACAATCTAAATCTAATAAGAACTACCGTAGCCAACATTTCTGGTTCAACTAACGTTATTTCCCATTTATTCACCGAGTGTAAGTTGATTTTTGAACGCGGAAAGCAATGGACTTCACATCGTCCCATGGAAAGTCCCAGAAGTGCTCTACTTCGCCGCTCTTTTAATGTAGTTTTTTTATATCAAGATACGTCAATTCAGTTAGAGCAAGCCAGAAACCCTTGGACAATTCCGATTGCTATTTACCAGTGATTCACGGTTTGTACATTTATTTTAGACCACAGAGAGCGATGGACTTTCTATTATCCTATCACAAATGCACTCTTTCGCCGTTATTTTAAAACTAGCGTTATCTTTTTATAATTTATGCATTAGGTTAGGCATGAGTATGTGCGCTTGGACGCTGACACACAAATTGGCTTACGGGGGGAGGGGGAGGTTGGGGGGACTATAGGGTCACAGTACGCTTCAATATACCAAAATGGTACTAATCCTACCAGGGTTGTTCCAGATAAAGCTATTTTCACGGATGATTCTGAGTCCAAGTCATAATAGACCTATTGAGAATTGAGAACAGAGCAACATTTTAATGCCTTTTTCTTCTACTATTTGCAAGACAAACTGTCACGTTTATGGGATGATGATGATGATGATGATGATGATGATGATGATGATGCCCAGGATCGCATTGACAAGATGAGAACATGAATCCCTCCATAACAAAATCAAAGTGCTCGAATTATCATACTAATACGTGCTTGTCCAAATTCAAGAATGAATGATGAAGAAGGATGACGATAAACTCGACGTGTGTTTTATGCCACAAGACCCAGGTTAGACTTGGGATTGTCGGAGTAATTTTATATCAAAGTAGCCTCCAACTTCTGCCTAATTAAGATGTCAACAGTATACTACCTAATTGTCTTTGAGATCGCCCGAGCCAATTTAAAATATACATTTTGAGATTTAGAAAAAACTGATTTGTCAAATCTTGCTAGGTGTTACTGCAATTTTTTTTACAAGCGGTCAGTTGAACAAACTGTTCGTTGAAGGAAAATTACATATGAGCGCCACCTAAATGAACATGCTCAAAGATGCTCGAGAACAAATCGCAGTGTAATTCTCATCGTAATGTTGCTGTCAGTTGTGTAGCCTTCACCTTTTTTAAGATTTTGATCTAGGAAGAACTGTTCAAACATCGGTAGAGCAGCGACTGGTCAATGTTGCCATAATGTGGATGCAGTCTCATCGGTGTCGCCGGTGGTGTGGATGTTGTCTCATCGGTGTCGCCGGTAGGTGAACGTGGATGCCCGAGCAGGCAGGTGTCCATCGCCTGCTGCGCGCGTCTCTTGTGGGCAGAAATGACAGTGACCGCTGTGAAATAACACTTCTAAAAGACCTACCGGTTACGGCAGGATTTACATTAGTTCACTTATTATCTTAGGTTACACCTTCTTAATGAGATGGACGTCTTATTGCATTATTTTAGCATCCTAAACTGGTTACGTATATAATCAACTTAACTTTAGAGATGATAGATACCATTTTTTGTTGTTGTTTCAAAGGGAATACATATTGTATATTATTTTTGGTGATTTAACTGTCGGTCATTTAGCTGGTATTTAGGTAAACTACTCCTTATGAACCGGCTGTGACAGCAATACCAACAAATATACCAATAACAATACCGTACAATAGCCTACCCGGCCTGCTACAATACAGTCAATCAAATAATGATAAACAATAACAACGACATGGGTGGCCTAAATATAGATAACAAAAAATATATAGAAATGAACCTTAAATTTAAATTACCAGCAAGTAAGAAATGCATAATTGTCCATTGGGCGTTATATTTGTAACCGGAAACTATAGGCTATCTGCAGAATAGGTTATTCTACAAGGGGTCTTATTTGCTCTGTCTATAAATCGCATCCAATGACATTCGGACAGTGAAGAGTTAAAGGGAGGAGACGGAGAGTGACACGCCTCATTGGGCAGATTATGTGCTGCAAACAAAAAGTGTGTGTCTGTGTGCCAGTGAGCCAGTGCATCGCGCCCCATCTGCACGCTTCTTCTCCTCTCACTGCGACGGGTGATACACTGTCACTTTCTCCACACAAGGACATGTACTAACGTGGCGGACAGAGGAGGACGCATATCACCCGACTTTTAGCGACACATTTATATCAGGCATCACTTTGTGGATTATTATCCCTTATCATCAAAACAGGTGCGTAACCTCAAACCCATTTTTCGATTGAATAGACTACCATTAACAGGGATTTGTTAAAAGCCGTAAGACGATGCAAACCCGCCACGGCAGAGACCCATCCAGCATCCACAGAGAGGGACGTTTTGTTGGAGGATAAACGATGCACAGACATCGCAGATGTTTGAGCCCGCGGACAAGCGACAATTCAAGCTTAGCATTAATTTATAACACGCGCAAACAGACAAGTGCGCGGAATACGAAAAAACACGCGTTTGATGGATTGTTGAATGGATTTGCCATATCAATTATATGGATGCGCATAAATTCAGTGTTTCTCATTTACTTGAGATGCATATTCATTAGACCTTTTGTGTGGTTTCCCCTGGTGAAAAAGCAACCATTAAATCACAAAAGAACAGGCGAGAACAGGAATGGAGCGAGAACAGCATTTCTGAAAGCTGTAGACCATTATTTGGTTTTGAGTTGGCAAAAGTGAACGATATTAAGTATTTTAACAAAATATTTCCTCAAGTTATGGAACTTTTCAGCACGCTTTAAAAACAACAATGTCGAAATGCACAAAACCCATTATTCCAATGAAATGTGGCTTTTTATTTGAAAAGCTATTGTGTTCAGACAAAATATTGTGGAACGCTAAACACTAAAGTCTCACGAATAGAGTGTGAGACAATTGATGCATATCACATCCTATTAATGTGAATGTTACCATTTAAAATCCATAATTTAAAACGCATAGCCTTTGCCCGCCAAGGCTTAAAACATTTTAAGTACTAAGATACGATTCAAATACAAGTTTGATGAAATGTAAGTCAGGATCAACATCTATATATTGTTGCCTAAATGAGAACATTTTAAAATGAGACCAAATGGGGATTTTTCTTAATTTTGTTTCGGGTTGAGACAATCCATGTAACCTGGACACAATACTGTAGACTTAAAGGATGCATAGGAGAACGGTCTTCAATCGTAAACACACATTCAGAAGTTACGAAAAATTACAATTAACTTCTCGTACTGCCTTAATTATAGTGTCACACAGAAAGTGGTAGATTATGGTAATGAGGAGACATACGTTCCCGCTTGTAGAATGGAGCGGAGGGATAGCTGACATAAAATCAGTGACTTTGACAGTGCACAAGAAATCAATTCGATAGGCTTTCTTGATTTTACAGGGATAACATCGTTTCTTTTTGCAAATGTGTTTGTGGATGAATATGCAATGGAGTCTAAAATTCTATATTCAATAGTCGGCTGTTTCTTCAACATCCTAAGCGTCTATTAAAACGAAACATAAAAACAAATGCTGACAGTGCTATGCAGCGTTGTCTTAAATGTAATAAGAACAATTTTGGTCTGCTCCTTGGTTAGCAAGAATTCAACCGATAGAACAAGGTAAATACTTATGATGTTGTGTTGTATATGTTTTGGCACCTAATCCTATGAAAATTCAAATACTAATGTCAATAACAATAAGAAGACAGGAAATACTACACTTTCTAATTTCTAAAACCAGTAGCAACATTAGAAGGCTAAAACAGTAATAACTTCTTCAATAGGCCTACCTGTGGAATAGGTCTGAAGATAGAAATGCTGATGTAAAGTATTCTCTTTCATGACAGCTGGTTTTGGTCCACCACTCGCGGAACAGTGACTTGTTCCTAAATCACTAATGACATTTGGAGTCCATTTTCTCAATCTATGTCACTTTCTCTCTTTCATAGACAACGATGGAGGAATCAAGCTCCCAAAAAATGGTGTGGGACGGCGACGCCAAAGCAGTCCAGCAATGCCTAACGGATATTTTTACAAGCGTCTACACAACATGCGACATTCCAGAAAATGCCATTTTTGGGCCTTGTGTATTGAGCCACACATCTCTGTATGACAGCATAGCCTTCATAGCCCTAAAATCCACGGACAAGCGAACTGCGCCTTATATTTTCAGGGTAAGTATAAGGCCTAAACTAGGACTTTCAGTTGCAACACATTTATAAAATACATGACATATATACATACATATATACATATATATATATATATATATATATATATATATATATATATAAATATGTATATATGTATATATATATATACATATATACATATATACATATATATATATAATACCATTTATTTGCTGTAAAATATTTAAACATTGTATATTAATTTCTTCCGTAAAATATTTCTGAAATGTGTACACTACACTTTATTTGTTGCAAAACATTTGGAAATCAAGACAATGTCTTTGTACCCAAGCCTAACCTTAGACAATATGAAATTGTTATGCATGCCTGTTTATGTCGACTTAATTAAGACGTTGCCATTACTGACGCATTGTTATTAGGTCACGATCTTAAAACATGCGACTAGGCCTATTATATAAATGTTCATTAAATCAGAACCTTGACATGAGTGCATGCTGACAAACCTCACACATAAAGACAGTCATAGTGACAAATGATATGTCCATGTGAAATGAGTGTGGTAATCCATGCATTCAGGGTAAACTGAATGAGCTGACGCACAATATTCTGGAAGCGTTTGATCTAACGGCTGTGCTCTTTGTCACTGGTTGCTGCGCAGGTGGACACCTCGGCGGCCAACAGCACTTCGGAGGGTCTGATGTGGCTACGACTGGTGCAATCTGCCCGGGACAGGGACGAACAGAACCTTGAGGCCTATGTCAAAAACGGGCAGCTGTTCTACCGGTCTCTCCGGAGGATTGAGAAGGACGAGGAACTGCTGGTCTGGTACGGGAAGGACTTGATCGAGCTTCTTGTACTGAGTTCGAGTAAAGCGCCTGCCAAAAATAAGAGTGAGTGTGCCGCAGCAGTGGGGAAAATGACTTCTCTTGATGGAATTAGCTGCAAACCCTAATGTTTTTACAAAAATTGATAATACCTACAGTTGCCTTAAGAAACCACATTTTTTACCCAAATGACAAGTTAAGATGACTGATGGGAAGTTATAGTATTTAACACGTTCAGATACGAGGGTTAAGATAAGGGCCTTATATATATTTTTTTTTCCCTTTTTCTTTCGGAACAGACTAGAAAACAAATGATCACACCTCTTTGTTTTGATGTATCAAACATAGTTTTTAAATAAGATGTATTAATTCTTTTAAAATATATAATTGTTGTTATTTATACACAAACCTATAATTATGTAAATATTGTAAAAGCTATACAATTAAATAATAATATAATTTATCTTTCAAGGGTTTGTCCCCACTACATCATTTTTTTCATCTGACTGATCAGAATGTTTGTTTTGTTTTCTAGGTACGTCTTCCCACTCCTGTCCTGACTGCAACCAACGTTTCCAGTTTGAGTTCCCCTTCCTGGCCCACCTTAGGTTCCGTTGCACGAAGAGACTACAGAGCATGGCTGGCCCAGATGAGGAGTCTGCTAAGGACAACGTAAGTGAACGCTCCAACATAACCCCAGCCAGGGCCAGCCCCAAACTTGGCCGGGCAGAGGGCTTCCCCAGCCCCCAGGACAATAGCAAACCCTCCACAGACTTTCACAACCTTGCTCGGGACCTGGAGAACAGCAGGACCAGCCCGCCCAGTGACAGAGAGGCTGAGATACGGAGCGAGAGCACAGGAAAGAGGAAGTTCTCCGAGACGGAGGAGAGAGAGTGTCCTCGTGCACCCAGCATGCCTCAGTCCAAGTCCAAGGAGGAGCTTGCCAGTTCAGCACAGAACTACAGAGGGGCTTACGGTCTGGAGGAGAAGCATCCACCAGGATCCACAGAGCCCAGCGAAGCAAAGAGAAGCGCCTTTACTGAAGTTAAAAAGTCGCCGCAGAGTCTGAAGCAGCACAACAGCACCAAAAACCTCCAGAGCGCCAATGCAGAGAACAAGGAAGGGAGCCGTCCCAGCAGCAGTCCCCTGGAGAAGCACCTGAACATCAGGCAGGTTCTGTCAGAGACCCAGCCTCCTCAGTCACGTATCGAGGCATCGTCCATGGGCAGCGCCTTTACTTCTGTCGGCCAACAAGGTGAGCAGCGGAAGAGCGCTTTCAGCCAGCCGTCACGGTCATCTTTCTCCCAACTCCCCTCGTCCCTCGGGATGCCACCCAAGCTGCTGGACTGCCACCCCACGGTGGGTGACACCATCTCCTCCAGCAGACTGTACCAGGCTGACCACCTGGCAGCCAAGCTTCAGAGTGCAGAGCTAGGAGCCAACTGCCCGGTACCGGGGGGCATGGCTAAGCAGAGCCCCTTCCTCTACACCGCCTTCTGGCCCAAAAGCTCGGGACCAATCCAGATGCAGATGCCGTCCGCTCTCACCCTGCTGCCGCCCTCATTTACCTCGCTCTGCCTGCCGGCACAAAACTGGTGTGCCAAGTGCAATGCCTCCTTCCGCATGACCTCGGACCTGGTCTACCACATGAGGTCCCACCACAAGAAGGAGTATGCTATGGAGCCTCTGGTCAAACGCCGGCGAGAGGAGAAACTGAAGTGCCCCATTTGTAATGAGTCTTTTCGGGAGAGACATCACCTGTCACGTCACATGACCTCCCATAACTGACCTGCAGCGCTGGAGACAGAGAGAAACCTTCTTGTCTCACCTGGATTTACTGACTTAAACAGAGTGGAGATCACCTCTAAAACCTGTGCACTCGTTTTCACTTTCAACTACAAGAACAATGCTTTTTTCTTTTGTCTTTTATTTTTCTTGATTGAGTGTTTTGAGTGTATACAAATGCATTTGAACTTTTTAAATGAATCTATTTATCATATGAAGCACTTACATTGGGACATAAAGGGAAGATATGAATATGTGTAAATGTACAGTAAGTTGTATTTTATATTAAATAATACAGATATAGAAAATGATTAAAAATGTTGTTGCACTTCATGGTTTACAAATCAATTTGGGTTTTTTTCATGTCTGCAATGAAAGGTTAAATATTGACACAAATTGGAATATTATGTCTATACTTCAGAGTGCATGTAATATTAAATAGACATTGATTTAAGATGCAGTCTATACAGTACAATGTAAATACTCGTTTTGTTTGAAATACAAAGTGTAATATTTTGTGTCAGTGGGAAATAGTTTCAGTGTTTCTTCCTTTTGCTGAAATTTACTACTTGATAGTTTATCTAATCATGGTGAATGCTTTGACAATAAAATAGCTTTATTTTCAGCTGTTTTTGTGAACGTTGTTTTTATCCAGCACATCCACCTTCGGGAGCGTTACCACAGATACACATTGAATAGTTCTACTGTGGTTCAGCTATAAGGAAGATACATTTTAATCATACAATGTATGTTTGTCTACAACACCGTCTTTTACACATGACACATACATACTGATGTATATTTCTTTGGGTGAAGAAAGGAAGGACCGAAAAAACTGATTTGACCGTGACCAGTAAAACCGCGTGTTTAGCAGGCCTATTCCGGGAAAACCCTTATTGCTAATAAAAAAAAGTAATGAGCCTGTAAAACCAACAATCATGATACAACATTACGAATTAAAAATTAATAAACAACAATTCTGCGATTGCGTGTATTACTTCTAAAAAGAAAACATACATGTCATTACTTAATTCGAACTGTTTTCTGCTGCCTAATAGGCGATATATTCCTTATGTACGCAACTTAAATGTATGGTAGCCTATAAATAATATGTTCAATTAACAATAGGCCCAACATTTGTTAATTGAAATATATTTTGACTTGCTACAAGGTGAATTAATGTATTCGAAGCCTAACACGTTTTTTCGTTGGGATAAGGGAAACATTTCACTGACAAATCTTGTATTCGCTTTGGTAACCTACGTATTCTATTTTCCGCACACAACTGTCATTTTCATAAATGATTAGGCTAGACTTCATGTAAGTACTTTTTTATTGGCATACTTTGAACAGAGTAACGAAGGTTAGATGCACGATGGACCATTTAAAAAGAAATGACCTCACAACGACATATTTCCAGTAAGCTGTGATGATTCAGCACAAGAGCCCATGCGCAGCGGACCTTTGTTCTGAGTTGCAATATGTTTCTAGTCCTAAACACGGCTGTTTTAGGTTGCAATTGACGCACTGAATACTTGTTTATGGTTAATAGACGTAAACGTCAAGGTATTATCGCGAATTTCTTTTCAAGTGTATCGAAGGCAAATACTAGTATATAACAGTAGTATAACATGAAATAAAAAATATTTTAAATGAAAACTGGTATGGTGAGTTTAAACAGTAAAAAGTATTGACGTAGGCCATAATTACCAACTACAGAGAGGATGACTGTCGTAATCTCGGCGTCTAAATAAAGCTCAACACTGGCATCATGTGGGCGCAATAGGAACTACAATCTGCTATTGGTTGTTCTCGAAGCCACAAACGGTGACAAAATAAATACATTACTTAAATATAAATCAAAGCACCTTGTGACAATAGCTGTTTATATTTCTGTAGTGTAATCAAACTCATAGAACACTTGTCATCTTTGAACGGTGCCATGTTTTGTCAACTTCACATCACGATCAATTGTTTAACTTCAGTCGAAAGGTGTTCTATCGATAATATATGATCACTTATGCCCTACTTTGTAAAATGTTGACTTTAACCACTTTTATTTTGAAGTGATAACTTCATTGTGGACTGGCTGAGGGTTGTTTCGTAATCTTTGACGTGACTATGACACGCTACTACTCCAAAGGTGAAATAAACGAATATGAAGTAGGAGGCTATTGTTCTCCGGCTCTTGTACCGGAGGGTTTTTGGACGTTTTTACAGACGAAAAAAAAACTAAAAACAGCCACACGTGTGAGTTGATCTGTCCTTTTTTAATCAACAATTTCTATACATTCTCCACTAATGTTCTCACTCGCTCTTTCTGTTGTGTCACACAATGGTGGTGCAACCGAATCAAGACACCTGTTTAATGATAGGCCATTTGCGTGTAGCTTTCTCCATTACCCTGGGATTTGATAGCTCAATTATGAGCTAGGGAGGGAGCACGTCAGTTATTTGCCAATGCAACGTCTACCTATGTGGTGTTTTCTGGTGGTTTGCACTTCAAGCTATTGGATGTCTATCATGGAATAAATATGGCTACTGTTTTATCACAGAGGCCTACTTTGCAGAGATCACATCCTGTGCCTCCTCCCTGCACACCTCCTCCAGCCCCCCTTTCAGCCCCTCCTCTCTGCCTCCTGAGGCCCCTCCTCCCTCCCTGCCTCCTCCTTCCCCACCACCCTGTGATATTTATGACCCCATGCCTTTCTGTTGGTGTCATAGTCCTGTTCCACAGGCCCCCCTGACATATTTATCTCTACATCACTCTGCCCTCCCCCATGTAGCTGACACTGAATGTCTGATTGTGTCATTGACATGCAAGCCGGTGATAAAACTTCAGTACTGAAGTAAGAGATCTGGTACTCCAGACCCACCTGTGTCTACACCATGTTTGGTCATGATAAGAATCACATAGATAAATCCTTTTAATAAATATACAATCAAGTACCGTGATAGTACTGTCAACCATGCTCCTATTTCATTACTAGAATTACCAGTCATCATGATCCCTGTAAGTCAAACTGACGGTTTGAACAAATTAACTTCTTACAGTGTCTTCAATCTAAAAACCATTGATCTTTCCAAGGATTCACAGGATGAGTTGGCCAAGCTAACAAGGCTCTGAATGTCTTGGTTCAAAGGATCTGGTTCAAAAATGTATTTAAGTTTGTGCATGTGTCATGCCACAAATTTAATTTTACAGTGTCACCAAACTGGGACTCGCTAGCCAAGCCTATTTCATCTTCTTGCTAATCAGGATATTATCGGGATATGATCAGTGTTGCATTTGGTGACTTCAAATGATGCATAATCAGAGCAGAACCCTGTACCTTTTTAAACACAGAAAGCACTCGGTCTCTTCCCCAGCAGACAGACACTAATTTATACTTGCTGTCCTTTTAAAACCAATCTCAGTGTACTGACATTACAGCAAAAAGTCCTCACTGTTCACATTTTGGTCTCTTCCTCTCTTGTTCCTGCTTGTAGAGACACATGTGCACACACACACACACACACACACACACACACACACACACACACACACACACACACACACTCATGTACACACTCTCACACATACACACACTTACACACTCATGTACACACTCTCACACATACACACTCACACACTCATGTACACACTCTCACACATACACACTCATGTAAACACTCTCACACATACATACTCACACACTCTTACAATCTTTCTATTTACTTGGTGGAGTTTGTACCTGTGATACGCATGCCTGCTTCTCTGAAGTCTTGGTGTCCCAGCAAAAAGAATCCAAGCGGCTAGCCATTTGGGTTCCACCTGTTTCCCTCCCTCAAGCTGTCTTTACAGTAGGGTGACAGTACAAACTAAAGTTTGAAAACACAGCCAGAACATCAAGAGGGGTTATGGTATCAAGTCCAAGATAATGATATGTGAGACTGCCAATGAAAGATCTATTAACCAGCATTGTACCGTATTGCATGATTGTGGCTTTGAAGTCCTAATGGGCCCATTTAACATACTTGTGGTCATTTGCCAGATATGAGTGATGTAGTCACTGGTCAGCAAAGTCAGATTGGTGTTGCTGAGAGGTGGTTGTTCATGCTGGTGAGGCAATGAGGGAACTGGTCAGTGTCATAGGTTAGATAAGGGCTCAGGTTCGTGGCCAGTGTGAGAGCAGGTGTTTGGAAGTGTGGGTAGACCCTCTTCATCCTTTAGTTCATGGATGTCATTTCTGTGTGTGTCTCACCTCTTCTGATAATATACACATTCCATACTAGGTTATTCCATCCCACCTGAAGCTGAACGACATAATATCCACAACATGTGCTGTGGATGGCCTGGCCACACCTATGGTAATGCTATGGCAGATTGGTTGATTTCAGGGTGCAAAACCTTGTTGCAGCTCAGATCATGCGTACCCCTTTGTCGGGCAAACACACTAGCACAAGACACTTCATCATTTCTGACGCCCACTCTAAGCCTGCCCATCCCCTCCACCAGAGGTCAAAGTTTAGTCCTAGGAAATCCACTGTAAAACTAGACGGAACTAATCTTTTCCCTGCTGAGAGCTCTCAAGAGCTGTGCTCTAAAAGAGTTCTGGTTACGCATCATAAACCCATCTAAGGCAGGTACAGGGATGAAGTGGGATAAATGGACAGAGAGCAGGAAAGCCCCCCTTCCTTCCCACATCAGACAAAAAAAACAAGAAGGTATTTTTGTGGAAAGAAGTTTAAATGATTGTTGGATGGGATGTGTTGTTAGGGTTAGGTTTTACTTGTTTGACAAAAAGCGTAACCCTCAACCTAATCCTTACCACTCTGACCTAAATGGATTGACTTGTTTTGAAGAGTGTGTGTGTATGCAGGTGTGCTGGTGTTTCTACAAAAGATTCTCCGCTCTATGAAAAGTGTAAAGCTTCCTGTCTCCTGAACTGCGTGTGTCTCATCCCTTGGGCTCCCTGTGGCCATATTTTGAGTGTGTGTCTGTGCAAACAATTAGACAATTGTCTGCTGTTGTGATTAGAGGTTGTCTGTTTTAAGTCAAAATGCTCTGAAAACGTAGAAATTCTATTTTATTGTATCAGAGAAAGTATTCTTGCTTTAATTAGTATAAAATATTTTTGTTTAAATTAATTTGAAATCATTCAGTTGTTAAATTAGTTAAGTCATTTATGTATGCATTTTTTAGTACAGGCCTTTCTTTGTTTTGAGACATTTTATTGCAGAGGAATCTACCCTCAGTGTTTGCAAACATGTCCCAGTCTCCCTCACTAGAAAGGGAAACCATGAAAAAGTGTAATTATGTTGTATATTTGAAAAGCTCATTCATACAACAAGAAGTAGACATACCGAAGGCTATGATAGTGATGCCAAATGCGAGGGTAAAGCTTTCCTGGGCACTGCACCATGTGATACTTTGTGACGAGTGCCTATTGCTATCCTGGGAATTGAGGGAATGGGGTTGGGGGGGTTATATGTGTGTCTGTATATTCAAGTGCATGTGCTCATGTGTTTCTGTGTGTGTGTGTGTGTGTGTGTGTGTGTGTGTGTGTGTGTTTGTCTGTCAATGAGTCCTCAGTGCCAGAGAGCCAGGTGCCTGTCCCTTCAGGACATAGTCACTCTTGGCCTGGCCTGTATATTGACAGGCCCCCATCAGTGCTTAAACCTCCCCTCCCCACCCCAGCCTGAACATCGACAGGTGGCTGTGTGTCTCTGTTACCTCACTTGGACTCTGAGTGAATATGACGACTCCCTCAGCTTATTAAGGAGAGGGCTTGAGGTTTCAGCCAGACGTTTAGATAGCCATGCTGATTAAATGCCTGGCTAATCTATGGAATAAGGGGAGGGCCTTTGGGGATGGGGGTAAACCACGAGGGTTCTAACACACACTTATAATTACACACTCATACTTACACACATACTTACACACACATAGTTACACACTCATACTTACACACTCATACTTACACACACATACTTACACACTCATACTTACACACACATACTTACACACTCATACTTACACACACATACCTACACACTCATACTTACACACACATACTTGCACACTCATACAACACACCAACCCCTCATGAACCCTGTTGCTTGTCATCGCCCGTTTCAAGGAGAGGCCTGGCCCCTTGAACTTGCCCGAGGCATAATTCTCAGCCATGTTCCAGAGCACGCAGGCAGTATTCAGAGGCAGGATTGTGTCTGACTGTGGCATGGTGTCAGCGTTCTTGCCCTATGCCAGGACAGAATGTGGAATGTTTCAGAGGACATGTTCACAGGGTTCCGGCAGGTTCTCGACAAGTTTCCAATGATGTAACATGCTCTCAGGGATGCATCTCAAGCAGCATACTTGTTTTAGCATTTAATGACACCGTTGATCAAATTGTTTGATCACATTGTCTCTAGTAATTACAGTGAACCAGCCCAAATGGGTTTGTTTTTCTACACATCACTGTTTCGACAATCAGTTATTGTGGTAGTAACAGTGTAACAGGCTAGGGTTAGGCTTCTAGGAGTCCGAACCCAAAATCTTGTGTATAATCTGTATCTTGAACTAAGTAAAAGATGACATAACCTAGCTAGCCACATTTGGTGTAACCATGGGAATTTAACATTTAGCCATGGCAAGCAGAAAGTCTGAAGTTTTTAACTTTCAGCGGGATCTAGACAGTGGGGAGATCTATTGGGTGGTGGGATGTAGTCAGTGGAGGAATCTATCCTCTGTGTTTATACAACTGCAGTGGATTACCTCACTGGTACTGGAATGCCTCGTGGAATGAACAAGCATTACAACCACGGGACTAATCAGTACACTGTTGAATACATAGAAGGTAATACAGGTGTGCTATGTGTGTAATCGTTAGACCTGGCACAAGTGGCCTGTACCAGAGCCTATTCTGCCACTTAATCCACAGTGTAAAATCATCTAAATGAAACACAGGAGCTCTCCTCTGACAACAGTCTGCCTCAGTGGAACACTGATGACCTGTTGACCATTTGTCAAGTTTGACAAATATTGTCAAACTTGACAATATTTGTCAAACTTCACAAATGAAGGATGAACTCACAAAATAACAATCCAATCAGCAACCATAGGTGTGAGGTATTGTTGTTCTGTTGTCATTTAATCCTCAAATCGTGTTTGGTAGTGAACAGGAGTCACAGTACTGTTTTCCTGAAACCATGACTACAGTTTATGTACAGCACAACACTTAAAAGTTGTCTCAGTGATTCAGGGACCATCACACAACATGTGACGTCCTTCGTAGACCTCGCTGCATGCTGTGTAGCATCATTCCTTACTCCACTCTCAAACTGCTCTGCGGGATGTGAAGTGGAAGAGGTTGTTTTTGTCAACATCGTAACAATTATAAATCATAACTGAAATAATCGAAAGCAGTCATATCCTTTTTTAAGTTGAATGAATTAAAGGTACATTAACTTCGGTGGTATTATAATCTAACCCTAAAACCATATAATCTCTCTAAAAGCTACGTTACCGACGTAGCATTTGGCTACACATTACATACAGGGTTTAGTGGCAGGTGCATTTCTCGACCCGAACCATGGTCGGTGAATAAATACAGCGGGCTATTGGGCCTATGGCTGCAACAACATATTCTTCTTTACACTCGAATGGTTAACCTCACAAACGACACCTGAAGATTTGTATTCAATATGTATTTTAGACTCTGTCCCGCATCTATTTCTCGTTGCACACCACAGCGACAGCCGATCTACGTTTTCGTCAAGTCAAGCGTTTCCTAACTCTCTCTCTCTCTCTTTCAGTAATGAATTATTTGTGTGCCCATTGAATCTATTATAACTATAGCTCCTTGTGCGTAAAAATGCCGCGCATACTGCGTCCTGGCACGGAGTCCTTGGAAAATGCCAGCCTTAAGTTTCTTCTTCATCTTGTGGCATTGCTACATTGAGCAGGATTGATGTTTCAATGACAAAATCAAAATTTTATAGCGTCTTTTGGAAGTCAAGCATACATCAAGCAGTGAGATCATTCGTGTTATAAATATCTCGTTCCGGCAGAACTACTCCTGCTGACGCAGCCTAGGTAATGCCCACGAGCGCTGAAACTGTGTTCGCTCGTTTTTATCGCGGACAGCGCTCACAATCAACAAAATGCTAGACCTGGCCTAGCAAAGACAGACACCCGAGTACCTCTTTGGAAGAATGAATGTTCCTCTTTGTCTTTTTACCTTCACTCAATTGATTTATCTGACTGGAACGGAGTACGTTTCCTTGGAGGACCATCCTCAGGAGGAGGGTATCAGCTCCGGACGCAGGACTTGCAGGCTGTACTGCAGGGTTGGGATTGGCTTCCATCTTCAGATTCACACCGATGGTAGAGTCAACGGCAGTCATGAACCCAGTCAGTTAAGTACGTTTTAAATGGTTCTCTATTAATACACAGCATTATACATTTCAGGCCATTCATTACATGCACCAAATAGACGTCAGGTTAATGAAGGATTGTTTTGGAAGCTTGAAATAAATATGGTTAGACTGGAGACCTTTAGACTAGCCTATACATTACAGTCACAAATATAGATCTATTCCTGCACCTATACTTAGGATGTTTGACTGAACCAAACCATCTGCTTTAGCTGTCTGCTTTGAGACCCGGGCAGTTGTCAGGTAGAGAACAGGTGCAGCAGATGGAACCAGAATGTTTTTGAGTGGAGAGAAGCAACATTGTTCAACATAACCTGGTTATCATCTGGGACAGGAAAAAAGGATTTGAATTTGAATATAAAGAAACTTTAAGATGTTAAATCTTATCAGGCTAGATCAATGCTTAACAATATATTCACATTGATAAAAAATGAACTACTTGGAACTTTCTGCTTAGTTGATGTTGCAAAATGACTCAACCATAACACACAGACTGTATATATTATACAAATATATGTTCAAGTTAGATTGTAGATATTTAGTTGTGCAGTAACTGTGGGTATGTGTCATTTCTCATATAGCTTTATGAAAGAGGACTAAAGATTGAAAATGGTCCGTCTCCCCAATTTCATGATCGTCTTTAGAGGGGTAGTCAGATTACATGAGCTCTCCAGAGATATGTATGCAGCTAGGATATGTCAGTTAAAGAGACAGAAAGGATAGGGATGATAGGGTTAGAAATGAAAATATGATGTCATAATATAGGATATTTAGTACATAGGCGTCCATCTTAGCACAATATATTTACTATATAGTGCAATTTTACCCAGATGCCCTGAAATGAAAAATAGTTTTAGCAGAGTCATAACCAAATATTCATCTGGTTTATGAAACTGTGATAGAAAAAGGGTTAGGGAATTCTTATATAATTATCTCACAGTAAAAAATATCCTTTTGTCATATCTCTGTAGCATATAATGCATTTTAGACCTATGCCTAAACCCTTTGAAAATTCTATTGCTGTCTATGATGAAGAGATACTGAGTTTCAGGTTAGATTGTTAAAATAAATATCATATGTTGTTTGGAATTGTAGATGTCTTTACTCCATCAAAGCCAAGGCTGGTGTCTTCATTAGTGCTTCCTAAAGGCATTAGCCTCACGGTACCCTGAGACCAACCTTTCAGCAGAGTAAAACTGTAAACCACTAGTACTTTCATCCCTGCTGCCAGACAAAGCCATGTTAATGGAGGATCCATCAATCCTCTAAACGTTTTGTTTGTCTTTTCAGGTGTTCTGGAGCTCTTTGCCATTTCTCAAGGGGTCATAGGCATCAAAGGAGTCCACAGTGACAGATTTCTGGCCATGAATAAAAGGGGAAGGCTACATGCTATTGTAAGTATGTCTCACAACATTAAAAAAAGAACAAAACCTATAACTGTTCACTGTAATGCAATTTTCATTTAGCTTAGAGTTAGCTATAACATATCTTATAGTGCATGGTGTAGACATAGCATTGTTGTATACATTTAATGCTGTGGTCCTCAATGACTGCTTATCTCTGTCTGAGATTGACACCTGGATTTGGGCAGTGTGTATGTTCTGGAGACTTTCATGTTTCTCCATCTTTGTTATGTTTCAATTCTGGCTGCATCATCATTGTACTCCATACTTGTGACAGGGCCAACCGGCCAGCCAGCACTGACAGCCACCAATAGGATATTTGGCTGGAAGATAGAAATGTGTGTATCATCATGTGTTACAAAAGAAGAGTAGATTAGTCCTCGCCTGGGCCAGTAGATCATACACAAAGTAAGAGGGGCAGGAAGAAGGGGGAGAGGAAAGAAGGAGCGAGAGGAGAAGGAGGGAGAGGAACGTTAAACAACAGACAGCAATTAGAGCAGCTGCAGAGTCAGTGTCTCTGCTTCAGTTTCTCCCTGCTGCTGACTGTCTCTACTTCAGTTTCTCTCTGCTACAGACTGTCTCTGCTGCAGACTGTCTCTGCTGCTGACTGTCTCTGCTGCTGACTGTCTCTGCTGCAGACTGTCTCTGCTATTGACTCTCTCTGCTTCAGTTTCTCTCTGCTGCAGTCTGTCTCTGCTATTGACTCTCTCTGCTTCAGTTTCTCTCTGCTGCAGACTGTCTCTGCTGCAGACTGTCTCTGCTTCAGTTTCTCTCTGCTGCAGACTGTCTCTGCTGCAGTCTGTCTCTGCTGCTGACTGTCTCTGCTGCAGACTGTCTCTGCTGCAGTCTGTCTCTGCTACAGACTCTCTCTGCTTCAGTTTCTCTCTGCTGCAGACTGTCTCTGCTGCTGACTCTCTGCTTCAGTTTCTCTCTGCTGCAGACTGTCTCTGCTGCTGACTGTCTCTGCTGCAGTCTGTCTCTGCTGCAGACTGTCTCTGCTACAGACTCTCTCTGCTTCAGTTTCTCTCTGCTGCAGACTGTCTCTGCTGCAGACTGTCTCTACTTCAGTTTCTCTCTGCTGCAGACTGTCTCTGCTGCTGACTCTCTCTGCTTCAGTTTCTCTCTGCTGCAGACTGTCTCTGCTGCAGTCTGTCTCTGCTGCAGACTGTCTCTGCTGCAGTCTGTCTCTGCTGCTGACTGTCTCTGCTGCAGACTGTCTCTGCTGCAGACTGTCTCTGCTGCAGTCTGTCTCTGCTGCAGACTGTCTCTGCTTCAGTTTCTCTCTGCTGCAGTCTGTCCCTGCTGCAGTCTGTCTCTGCTGCAGTCTGTCTCTGCTGCAGTCTGTCTCTGCTGCTGACTGTCTCTGCTTCAGTTTCTCTCTGCTGCAGACTGTCTCTGCTGCTGACTGTCTCTACTTCAGTTTCTCTCTGCTGCAGACTGTCTCTGCTGCAGTCTCTCTGCTTCAGATTCTCTCTGCTACAGACTGTCTCTGCTTCAGTTTCTCTTTGCTGCAGACTGTCTCTGCTGCAGACTGTCTCTGCTGCAGACTCTCTGCTTCAGTTTCTCTCTGCTACAGACTGTCTCTGCTTCAGTTTCTCTTTGCTGCAGACTGTCTCTGCTGCAACTGTCTCTGCTGCAGACTGTCTCTGCTGCTGACTGTCTCTGCTTCAGTTTGTTACTGCTGCAGTCTGTCAATCAGGGCTGATTTTCCTTACTGCACAGGATTATTTAACAGCACTTACAACCCAGGAGAGGGCTGGGGGCTAGGGTTAGTTTTAGTTGGTGACACACTGTCTTTACACTGTTGCACTGTCTGTCACATTTAATATTTAGATGTTTTACCCATGGCAATTTACTTCCCAAATAATGGACTGGCAGACAGATGCATATTACACCCTGTGATTTGCCCAGAAAGCCATTACAAACATAATATCTGCAAAGGTGAAAGGGTCACCTGGATTTATTGAACAAAACAGTGTACGTGTGGCGAAGGAAGGGGAAATATGACTGTTTGAAGGGTGACATAGAGGAGGGTTAGCCCTAGTTTGCAGCACACAAGATAATCATTGAGATAGCGTTTAGAAAAGCATATCTTAATATTAGTCCAATCAAGGACTCCGATGTACTTTTTAAGACACAACTTTTCAGAATATTGTGCCACAAAAACAAACTTATCAACGAGTCCATCCATTGTTGTTTCAACACCAGCCAGCTCTGACGTCGTTAACCTTAGGGATCATGGGAAAGGGAGGTTTTAAAGAGTGTAACAAATCGGTCAGGGAAACCGGCAGGTTAGGCAGCTGTGCAAGCATTTTGAATTTTTGATAAAAATGTCTGGTATCTGGTCTCTAGCTGTTAAACTTCAACAACATTGCAGCAATACTTTGGTTGGGTCTCTTTCTGGTCATTCTCATTGTGCACAGACGTACATTGGAGAGGGTTTGAGTGAGTGTTGGTAGGAGGTAGATGATGAATTAACATCAAGTTATTCCAGTGTGTCTCTGTTTTGTCTGTCTGTCTTTCTGGCTAGTTGCAGAAAGCACACATACCTCAGTGATAAGACCATGTACACCAAATTAAAGTTTCAATTAAGAGCATTGGAATCAATGCATAGCCATCAGTGAGATACAAATAGTGATTTCATTATTATTCAAAACAATTTCCCTAAGGCAAAATAACTGAAACAAGAAACTCAATGCACTTCAGATGTTTGGGTTTTGTTGACTTGTGACTGGCATATTTACAAAATACTGTAATAGCATCATTTTCTGCTACGCTGCCCTCGTCAGCACAGCATAACAGTTATTGTTATTGCAGAATGGCAGAGGTTATATAAGGCACAGTATTGTGCAAATGAGCATCATTAGAAACATATAGTTTCCCACCAAAGGTATTTTTAGCTCTTAAAGACAGAATGCTTAGCCAACATCTCATCATATTGGAATATTACAATCTCTGTACAACAAGTAACACTCTCTGTACAACAAGTAACACTCTCTGTACAACAGGTAACACTCTGTACAACAAGTAACACTCTGTACAACAAGTAACACTCTGTACAACAAGTAAGACTTTGTACAACAAGTAAGACTCTCTGTACAAGAAGGCATGATTGAAGAGAGGCTGCAGCATCTGCCCCTTTTCTGCTTCTCGGCCTGATCAGGTTATTTTGTGCCTAATGAGTTTTGGGCACAAAGGAGACTGCGCTCTTGTCAGTCAATGCATCTCTTTGATAGGAAAGTCATTTCTATGACTTTGAGCCGGGCACTGCAGATGAAAGTAAATCTTTGCAATTATTTCATAACCCCCATCACCGGGGCAATCTGCTGCTCCATGTCTACTACAGTATCAGCGCTTGCTGCTGTTCAATAGCCTGTTTTGCAAAGGCTAACACAGTCAAACCCTAAAGTGGTTTGTTTCCACAGGTGGCTCAATTGAGGCTGGGTTAGGGTTACCTTGGTAAATGAAACTCTGACAGATCAAGCGGTGTTGTTCTTTGGCCTCAAACCCCATTCTATATCTGTGATAAAATACAATAATGGTGATTGCAGAACCATTTGTCACAAAAGCCCTGGTACTGTACTGAGAACAAATTAATCTAAGAGTTCAAAAGATTAACAGGGAATTGTCTTGGTTGATGATAAATGAATCACATTCCCATGCTGAAACATTACCCTGCACGGCATACATGTTGTTTTTGTACACGGCTGGGCAGGTATAGGAATCTGAGACTGAAGTGCAGCACCCCACTCTGAAACAATGCACACTCTCCACCTTTCAATCTTCACCCATTATTGCCATCAAAGAAAATGTAGGAAAGGATTTATTCACGTTGACGTTTACGGATATATTTTTGCTCAAGGGTAAAATTAACTTACATTTCCTGGCCCGTAAACAATTCTGCCAGTCAGTTGGGAAGCAACTTCTTAATTCAAATGTGTCTTGGAGGTTGGGTTACTTTTTAGAAACTTGTTTGATGAGAAAATTCCTGTAAGAGCATTGGAGGCCACAGATCTTTCTTCCATCAGACATAAAGGCAATTATCTAATCAGGGACTGGCAGAAGACACATGGCTTAGGTAACATGGTAGTAAGTCAACAAACCCCCAGATGTGAGCCAGCTGAGGTGTGTTTACATCAGGATCATTACCAAGGTCCAGCATCATCCACTTGGGCTCTGAAGTGTTATTGCAGCTAGAGTAAAGCCATTAGAACTCGCGGGGCTTGTTTCCACAAAGAAAGTGATCCTGAAGAAAAAAATACTGTCTTAGATAAGACTAAAAAGATGTCTGAGATATCTGATCTAACCTTAACCCATGTCGTATGTAAAAGTTAGATGACTTAGTATTCATTGTTAATGAAATAATAATATTACATCGAGGGAAAACTGCTGAAAGTTCTGAAAGATGACCTCAGCCTAATCTATTTAATCCCTTAAACACACATGGTCCCCATCACAAAAACACCAAAGCCATAAATGGGTGCTGGTTCCAAGGAAACTGTATACTGGATTGTGATTCACGAATTGTCTATGAATTTGTTAGGGTAACATTGCTTTTCTTTTAGGAGCGATTCACAGATGACTGCAAGTTCAGGGAGCGCTTTCAGGAGAACAGCTACAACACTTACGTCTCAGTGGTCCACTGGAACCACAGGACCGGCCGTGAGTGGTTTGTGGCGCTCAATAAAAGGGGGAAAGCTAAAATGGGCTCCAGCCCACGAGTGAAATCCCAACACGTTTCCACACACTTCCTCCCCAGGCTGAACCTGCACGAACAGAGTGAGCGTGGCTTCACCATCACAGACAGCACAAGAGCAGAGAGGAAGAGCTGTCTACCTTCGCCCAAACCTTCCTCATCCAACATCCACCCCAGCTTTCCCAAGCGTGTGCAGATTGTCAAGTACTGGCCGAAGTTTAGATTTGGATAAACTGCATGACTGGGACTCATCCGGCGATGGGCTTTTACATGACCACATATAGACGATAGACAAACACAGACTTGTTTATGTCCTCTAAGGAGGGATTCACCTTGAGTGATTACATTTTATGCATTCCAGTTATCTGCAAATTTGGTTCAAGTCTAGAAGGCTGTACAATCAAACTTTGAGCTTTAAAACTGCTGTGATGACAGTTGGTTGAAACATGTTTGAAGGGTGTCCCCACCTCCACTTCTCCCCTCCACTCTTCTCCTCCTTATCCCCTCCTCTCCACCCCTCCTCCACCTCTACCATCCTCCCCTCCATCCCTCCTTCCCTCCTCTCCTCCATCCCTCCTCCCCTCCCCTCCTCCACCCCTCCACCTCTACCCACCTCCCCTCCCCACCTCCACAACTCCCCTCCTCCTCTACCCTCCTTCCCTCCCCTCCTCTCCTCTATCCCTCCTCCCCTCCTCCACCCCTCCCCTCCTCC
>BROE01000026.1:0-23096 GCA_036571765.1 Plecoglossus altivelis
CAGTCTTGCCTAGAGAAGGCAGGGGGGAATGCTGGCGGAGGGGAGGTGCCCTAACCGCCTGCAGAGGGCGACGTGACCATTTGTTTATACATATACAGTATATAACTAGACGTTCTCAATCGCTTGGTAACATATACAGCAGATTAAAAGCAAGAGAGGAACAGCTGTTGGGTGGGGACAGGAGTGTGAGAGTTGAAAAAGGATGCATGTTTTAATGCATAGGGGCTCAAACTGGGGAGATAGCTGATGGGTTAAAAGGTCATAAGCTTGGATTTACTAACAATCTGTTACCTTAAGGTCTATTTCAACAGATGGTTAGCTTCCAGTAGCCAGAAAAGGCGCAGAGACAGAACAGCCTGTTCTGTTCCTAAAAACTGACCCTGGCACAGAAAGGAAGAGATTTACTGTGCTCGCAAATCTATACAATCGGTTATTGCAACAGTGATGCAACACACAAGGGGCTAACATGTCCAAGAATAAGGGGGTGGACTTTTACTGTAAGAAAGGGGAGGACCACACAGTACTGGGGAGGACAAACAGGGAGGACTGGATGAAAGAAGAGGGGACAAGAGGGAAGAAAGGAGGGCGGAGGAAACAGCCAGTGTGACAGACCCACTGTTGTTTACATGTTGAAACATTGCAGACATACAGCCAGCTTACAAAGAGTTTGACCTTTGGTACTGCAGCAGAAACAGACAATAAGGTCCATCCATATGGACAGGATGATGGACTGCCATATTGGAGAGAGAGTTATGTGATATTACTGTGGTGGATGGGTGAGTAGAGAGACGTTTAGAAGAGTTGAATGTGATAAGATGGGAAGTTAGGAGAGATGATAGGCGAGGAAAAGGGAGAATATAATGAGCTGCTGATCTCTCACTTCAGCCCTGATAGAGTACAAATGGATGATGTATTAACTGTGTCTGGGACACAACCAGTCAAGGAAAACAGGATTTTAATTAATTCTAATGTTCGAAATGAAGGAAATTGTAAAAAAAAAAAAGTCCTGGAACTCCACTGCTCAATGCATGTGTCTCAAATGCAACCAAATCAACTGCAGGCCACAACACAGGCTGACTTGTGCTATCCATCTCTGTCAAAGGTCAAGACATTCTGGGAATATCTTATCAGATACAGAGTTTGCCCTTTGACCCTCAACTATCTCAAAGATCACCTTCCCCGTCTCCAGCCAACCTGGGAGGCCTTTTAGCTGCTCGAGTTTCTTCAACCAATCAAAAGCCACATTCATGTTAGCCAACCAATCACGAGCCACTCTCATGCATGTCAGCCATTAAGAAGCCAGCCAGACAGCCTGGGTGACGTCAGGAAGTGTTGTGTTGGCATGTGAACTTTGGACCAGGGCAACAGAGAGGGGAAACACAGACTAGATACAATCCTTGGACAAGGGCTTCACAACAAAGAGAACTTATGCTACTGGGTTTCTGCGTTCAACAGAGACTTTTGTGTTTGCTACCCAGGACACCATGGATCAGTTCCTGGAGCAGGTGAGAGAACACAGAGGCTTTGATGAACAGCTAAATAGTGCAACCATAGCAGAAAATTAAAAAACAATGCATAGGACTAACAATGGTTTAGTGTGTGACTCAAGGAATGTGTCACAGCTTCCAAACATAGTGACATAGTAATCATATCTACAGTGGATTTAAGATTTTCCTTGATGCGTTGAGATGTGGACACAAAAAGTGGTCCTCTGTTATCTGTGTGTGAAGTGATAGACTGAAGGGTGATATAATATAAGTGTTGTGTCGGGTTGACACTAATCATATTAATGTAAATTTGGATCAATACTAAATGAGTATGTTTTACTATTAAATGACATGATATTGTTGATTGCATCATGTTAGATGAGGAGGAACTGGGTGACATAACAGCTGTAAACAGGAGGAGTGTAGAGCGGTGTCCTCCATTTCTGTGTGTGTGAACACATCTTCATAGTGTGTGTGTGTGTGTGTGTGTGTGTGTGTGTGTGTTGTGTGTGTGTTGTGTGGTGTGGTGTAAACATCTCATAGTGTGTTTTGGGTGTGAACAATCTCATAGTGTGTGGTGTGTGTGTGTGTGTGTGTGTGTGTGTGTGAACACATCTTCATAGTGTGTGTTGGTGTGTGGTGTGTGTGTGTGTGTGCTGTGGTGTGTGTGTGTGTGACATCTCATAGTGTTGTGTGTGTGTCGTGTGAACACATCTTCATAGGTTGTTGTTGTTGTGAACACATCTTTCATAGTGGGTGTGGTTGTGTGTGTGTGTGAACATATCTTTATAGTGTGTGTGTGTGTGTGTGTGAACATATCTTTATAGTGTGTGTGTGGTGTGAACACATCTTATAGTGTGTGTGTGGTGGTGTGTGTGAACATTACTTATGTGTCTGGTGTGTGATTGTGTATAAACATATTTAAGTGTGTGTGTGTGTGTGTTTGTGCGTGCGTGCGGGCGTGTGTGTGTGTGAACATATCTTATAGTGTATGTGTGTGTGTGTGTGTGCCCTGTTTATGTGTGTGTGTTGGGACATGTCTGTGGATATATATGTTTGCGTTGGTTTTTGAGTGTTGGTAGAAGTCTGTGTGTTTGAATCTCTGTGATGTGTTGTGATGTCATACATGTTGTGATGTTATCAGGGCTGTGTTACCTCAGGGGTGTTGTGATGTCATCAGGGCTGTGTTACCTCAGGAGTATTGTGATGTCATCTATGAGGGGATGTTACCTCAGGAGTGTTGTGATGTCATCTATGAGGGGATGTTACCTCAGGAGTGTTGTGATGTCATCTATGAGGGGATGTTACCTCAGGAGTGTTGTGATGTCATCTATGAGGGGATGTTACCTCAGGAGTGTTGTGATGTCATCTATGAGGGGATGTTACCTCAGGAGTATTGTGATGTCATCTATGAGGGGATGTTACCTCAGGAGTGTTGTGATGTCTTCAGGGCTGTGTTACCTCAGGAGTATTGTGATGTCATCTATGAGGAGATGCTACTTCAGGAGTGTTGTGATGTCATCTATGAGGGGATGTTACTTCAGGAGTGTTGTGATGTCATCAGGGCTGTGTTACCTCAGGAGTGTTGTGATGTCATCAGGGCTGTGTTACCTCAGGAGTGTTGTGATGTCATCAGGGCTGTGTTACCTCAGGAGTATTGTGATGTCATAGGGCTGAGTTACCTAGAGTGTTGTGATGTCATCAGCTGTTACCTCAGAGTGTTGTATTCATCAGGGTGTCGATGGGGGAACTATGGACTATTATTGACAGAATGACGGCATTCTTCGCCATGAGGAGATGGGTCACCATGACAACCAGGGTTGGCCAGTAGTAGAGACCAATGTGAGTTAATACTTTTGTTCTTTTTCCGTTTAGAGTGTGCACTTAAACAGCAACATGTTGGTAATATGTATGATGTGTGCATATGGTGTGTGATTATGGTGTGTGTATGTGTGTATCTGCAGTAAAATGGGTTAGGGTTAACCCTGCTAGTATGTTGCTCCAGGCACTTCGCAGTCATGGAGAAGACTTCCTGCATGTGATTCTGGGTGGCAATGACTCTGTGTCAGGGTCCCCCCTGTGGCCCCCCTCCCCCAGTGACAGTGGCATCAGCGAAGACCCGCCCTCAGACCAAATGGACAGTCCCCAGCGACCTGAGAGCCCCCCCAACAAGGGCCCACACCCGGGGCCACTGCCAGGAAGCAAGGCTGTTCTGGAGCAAGACTTCTCTATCAGTCTCAGTGAGATACCTGGCATCCCCATACACACACTCATACACACACTCATACACACACTCATACACACATACAAACTCTATAATACTGTTCTTACTGTCTGGTCTGTGTCTGCAAATGTGTGTGTTGATCATACGTGTGTGTGTGTGTGTGTGTGCATGTGTGTGTGTCTACACGTGTGTGTCTACATGTGTGTGTCTGCACGTGTGTGTCTGTGTGTAGACAGCTGGGATACTGGATGTTTCCCAGGCAGAGTGAGGGGTGCAGAGGGTCCCCCTCACATGCTCCCAGACCTCCCCCTGACGGTCAAGGATCTGCTGCTGTCTGGCTGCACCGACATGGTGAGAAAAATGTGTGAAAGAGTGTGAGTCTGTGAAAAACTATGTTGATTGTGTTTGTGAGGGACAGTGTGTGTGCATGTGGGAGAAAGCATGTCTATGTATGCGGGAGAGGGTGTGTATGTGATGGTGTGTGTGATGGTGTGTGTGTGTGATGGTGTGTGTGTATGTGATGGTGTGTGTGATGGTGTGTGTGTATGTGTATGTGATGGTGTGTGTGTGATGGTGTGTGTATGTGATGGTGTGTATGTGATGGTGTGTGTGATGGTGTGTGTATGTGATGGTGTGTGTGTGTGATGGTGTGTGTATGTGATGTGTGTGTTGTGTGGTATGTGTAGTGGATTTGGTGTGTGTGTGATGGTGTTGTGTGTGTGATAGGGTGGTGTGTATGTGATAGGGTGGTGTGTATTTGACTGTACTCTGTGTCCAGCTATGTGTTGCTCCGGTCCTTTTGTGTGTGTATGTGATGGTCTGTGTATGTGATGGTGTGTGTGTGTGATGGTGTGTGTGATGGTGTGTGTGTGATGGTGTGTGTGTGTGATGGTGTGTGTATGTGATGGTGTTTGTATGTGATGGTGTGTGTGTGTGAAGGTGTGTGTGTTTTTGTGTAGATGGTAGGTGTGTTGTGTGTATGGTGTGTGTGGTATGGTGTGTGTGATGGTGTGTGTATGTGATGGTGTTTGTATGTGATGGTGTGTGTGATGTGATCTGTATGTGTGAAGCGATTGTTGTGTGTGATTGGATTGTGTGTGTATTGTGAATGAGTCTGTGTAGTGATTGGTGTGTGTGCGTGTGGCGGCGATGTTCGTGCGTGATGGATTATGTGTGTGTTGATGTGTGTGCTGTGTGTGTGCTGGTGTAGTATGTGATGGTGTGTGTGACTCGTGGAGTGACTCATCCACTTATATGGCTCTTTTTGAGGTGAGGAATTTGAACATGTGTCTGTGTAGTTAGAAGCCAACCACAGGAGCTGACTTGGAGGGAGAGAGAGAAATGGACAGAGGGAGAGAGAGAAATGGACAGAGGGAGAGAAGACTGGAACAGGGGGGAGAGGGAATGGACAGAGGGGAGGAGATATGGACAAGCGAGATGAGAAGAATGGACAGAGGGAGGAGAGAAATGGGACAGAGGGGAGAGAGATGCAGGGGAGAGAGAGAGGGAACAGATTGGAAATGAGCAGGATACCCTGGGTCAGCAGCTCTGACCTCACCTCCTGACCAGTAGGGAGGGGGGGGGGTCCGAAGAGAAAGGAGAGAGGGATGAAGTAGACAGAGTTTAATATTATTATTATATTATTAATATTGATGCCATTTCTCCCCTCCGTCCCTTGCAGCCCCCTCAGCAGTCCCAGAAGTTGTTCCAGGAGCTGGTTCTGAACGAGGATGAGAAGAAGCTTCTGGCAAAGGAAGGCGTGACTCTGCCTAGCCAGCTGCCCCTGACCAAGGTACCCCTAACACCTGTGATGTTGAACCTGGACCTGGTCTGACTACACATCTCTTCCCCTTGCAGTATGAGGAGAGAATTCTGAAGAAGATCCGCAGAAAGATCCGCAACAAACAGTCAGCTCAGGAAAGCAGGAAGAAGAAGAAGGAGTATATCGACGGGCTGGAGAGCAGGTAGGAGGAGGGGACGGGAGAGGGGGGTGGGAGAGCAGGTAGGAGGATCGAGGACGGATGAGAGGTGGGAGAGGAGAGGACGGGGACGGGAGAGGGGGGTGGGAGAGCAGGTAGGAGGAGACTGTGGGGACCGGCGGGCGGGAGCAGGGAGTGTTGGAGAGACAGGTAGGAGGAACTGAGGACGGGAGGGGTGGGGAGAGCAGGTAGGAGGACGGGGACGGCGAGAGGGGTGGAGAAGCGGTAGGAGGAGGCGGACGGGAGAGAGGGGTGGGGAAGCAGGTAGGATGGAGGACGAGAGCGGGGGTGGTGAGACGTAGGAGGAGGGGACGGGGAGGGGCGGCATGGGGGGGGAGAAAGGGTGAGAGGGGGTGGGAGAGAGGTAGGAGTGGGGACCGGGAGAGGGGTGAAGAGGCAGGTAGGAAGGTAGGGGCGGAGGGGGGTGGAGGGACAGGTGTGGAGGGAGCGGGGACGGGAGAGGGATGGCGGAGAGCAGGTAGGAGCGAGGGGACGGAGTGGAGAGGAGGAGAGGGGAGGTGTGAGAGAGGGAGGAGAGCGGTGGTGTTGGGGAGCAGGTTTAGGAGGAGGGACGGGCGAGCAGTGGGGTGGTGGAGATGAAGGAGGGGACGGAGAGGGGTGGGAGAGCAGGTAGGAGGAGGGGACGGGAGAGATGAGATGAGATGAAAGACGGAGAGATAAACGGCAGCTCGCTCAGGCAGGTTGAGGACGGGGTCTCCCTTGGGAGGGGGAGGAGGAGGAAAAGAGAGGGGGGGAGGGGGGGGCTTGGAGGGGGGAGGGGGGGGTTGAAAGGGGGGAAGAGGGCTTGGGTTGGAGGGGGCGGGGTTGAAAGGGGGTGGGGGGGGGGTGGGTTGGAGGGGGGGGGTTGAAGAGGGGGTAGAGAGAGGGGGGGTTGCAAGAGGGGGGGAGAGTGGGCGGGTTGAAGAGGGCGGATAGGAGAGAGGGGGTGAGAGGGAAGGGACGGCAGATGGGGGAGGACGGAGAGGGTTGGGGCACAGAGGGGGGGGGGGGGGACGGCAGATGGTGGGAGGGGAGGGGGGACAGCAGAGGGGGGGAGAAGGGGACGGCATGAGGAAGGGACGGGAGAGCTGGGAGAGGACAGGAGAGGGTGGGGACAGCAGACGGATTGAGGACGGATGTAGGGGGGCAGTGAGAGGGGGGGCGGGAGAGGGGAGAAGGAGGGTCCTCCCAAGGTTGATGCCATTTTTCTGGAAGTTTATCCTTGTTTTCCTTGACTGGTTCCTTGGTTGAGGGGCATTTCTATATGTCAAGTCTTCTATATAAACTAATGGTAATACATTATTGTAACACAACCACAAACTAATATTCAGGTATTAATTTATGGCTCATCTGCTCCATTCCAATACAGTTAATATGCTATGTTTCATGATATTCATTAAGCATCTGTTGTGTGTGTGTGTGACCTGCAGGATGGCTGTAATGCTCATTGTGTGTGTGTGTGTGTGTGTGTGACCTGCAGGATGGCTGTAATGCTCATTGTGTGTGTGTGTGTGTGGTGTGTGACCTGCAGGATGGCTGTAATGCTCATTGTGGTGTGTGTGTGTGGTGTGTGACGCTGAGAGGCTGTATACTCTTGTGTGTGTGTGTTGTTTGTTTCCCCGTGCAGGTGATTTATGCTGGTCGATGTCTCATGGGTTGGGTTGGTGGTTTTTCATTGTAGTGACTGCAGGATGGCCATTTGTTCTACTAATGGGTCTGGTTTATGGTTGTATGTGTCTGATTGTTTGGTGCCAGTTGTTAGATACCTTTGTTGTACTGTGTCTTTTGTTTCGCGTCTTGTGTTTGGTGTGAGGGTCGTCTGGGAGGGGGGGGGCTGTGGGGGTGGGTTGGTGGATAGGGGGAGGGGGGGGGTGTGTTAGGTGGGTGGTGGGTGAGGAGGGGGGGTGGGGGAGGGGAAGGAGGAGGGGAGGAGGAGGGTGAGAGGAGAAGGTGAGGAGGGGGTGAGAAGGGATTGTGGTGAGCACTGCGAGGGGGATGGGGGGCGTTAGTGTAGTGGGATGGGGTGCCATGTTGTTTTGTGTGTGTGACCTCCTGCCCGCGATAGTTAAGCACTTCCTCCTATATGTGCTCACATCTGTGATGTTGTTGTGTGAAGTATTGTATGTGCGTTGGCTCTGTGGTGGTGGTGTTTGTGTGTGTTCGGGGTGTGTGTGTGTTGTGGTGGTGTGAATGCTAGAAGACGCACTGAGCAGCGGATGGAAGCTTCTGTTTCTTAGGCCACTGTTTCCAGTCACGTCTGGATGTGGGTTGCAGTAGGATAAGGAGGGCCAGAGGATAAAGAGGCTGTGGAGAACCGGTGAAGGGCAGAGGGGGGGGTGGAGGTAGGACGAGGCAGGCGGTGGGTGAGTGGATGGCCACATGAGAGGATCTGATTAGAGTGCCAGGCTCAATCCACCCGATTCATCTCGCCTACACGCTCACGCGACGCCACACACAAACCTGTCTCCACCACACACAAACACAGCCACACAGCCACAATTGATCTTCATGACGGGGCCGGACAGATTGGGCATCTATAATGCCCACTACACCCGTGTTTTCCTTCCTCCAATAAGGCCGTTCGCCACCATCACAGCAGCCAGAGCAGGTAGGTAGAGAGTCTTAGTGATGGGGGCCTCATCAAGGCCCCTCTCTTTATTAAGCCCTATCAAACGCAGGCCTAATCTGTCTAACATTAGCAGCAGTGCTCAACAAGTAATGACTGCCGTGCATTCATTATGACTTCATCTTACTCCAATCAATCACCAGCCGAGCATGCTTTCTTAAAATGTCATCCTAAAACTTTTCACAATCAATTAAGCCCAAGATTAATGAGGACAATTTGCCAGGAACAAGTCCTTTCCTGAAAAGGCCACGCCTGGACACACTTCCTGTCTGCTATTGATGTTAATTAGAAATTTCCGCTTCCTTGTCAGACACTTAACCTGGTGCCGCCCTCTTGTGTGGTGTTGCTGCAGGATGGCAGATTGTGAATGCTTAACAACCAGGAGCTGAGAGGAAAGCTGTTCCAGCTTGGGAAAGGATCACACGTAAGTTGTGATGAGTGATGTGTACGAGCGTTATTCGCTAGGACGGACCCCCTCGATGTGTGTTGTCGCTGGCAGCCTGTGCACGAGCACATGACCGTCGGTTGTTAGGGTATATCTTGGTGTGCTGAGTGCGATGTTGGTGATGTGATCTGTGCGGTCGTGCGTGCCGGTAATGCCGCTAAGGGTAGACATCGCCCCTCCCCCTTTCCTGGTACACCAGGTGCGATTTTGTGCATATATTGTAGTGTTGCTCTCGTCGCGCGTCTGCTTAACAGGTAGTAGCGAGGTGAGAGATGTCCGTGAGGGAGTGGCTGGATGTGGAGAGTGAGGGAGCAGGGCGGAGCAGCCGGTGGTCTGTGGCGATCTCGTGGGACGAGGTGTGTGTGTGTGGGGTATGTGAGGGTGTCTGCGCACCCGCGTTAGTTTCATGGTTCACGTCCCAAAATGACATGTGTGTATTGTAGAGGAGTGATGTCCCAATTGTTGTTCGTCAAGGGGGTTGTTGTGGTGGGGTGGGGTGTTGGTGTTGGTGGAGTGTGTTTTGCGTGTGTGCGGCGTGTGGCTCGGACGCGTGTGCCGGGCGTGTGGTGTGTGTGTTGTGGAGGGTGAGTGTGTGGTGGGTCAGTTGTGTGTGTGTGTGGTGTGTGCGAGTCGTGCTGTGTGTGTGCTTGTGAGCGCATGAGTTGAGAACAGTGGTGTGTGTGTAGTGGGTGTGAGTGTGCCGTGTACGTGTGTCGTGTCTTTGTTGTAGCTAAAGCCTTTGGTGGCTCGTGTGATCGTGTTGTGTGTGTGTGTTGTTAGAATGTGCGATAGCACCAGTGATGTTGTGTGTGGATTTTGAGAGCGATGTGGTGGTGTAGTTGTAACTGGCAGTTGATGTGTCTGTTTCGTTGCGTGTTGTGTGTGCTGTAGAGGAGAGTGATCACAGATTTTTATTTGAACCCCACCCCCCCCTGTTGCTGTAAGCGTGACGACTATTTTGGTGTGGAGCAAGTGTGTAAGGATTATCGTGGTGTGTGTGGAAGGGGTGGGAGGGGGTGAACACACACACACACACACACATACACACACACAACACACACACACTGCACACACACTGCACACACACACACACACAGCACAAACTGCACACACCCACACACACACACTGCACACACACACACACACAGCACAAACTGCACACACTGCACACACACACACACACGCACACACTGCACATGCACACACAGCACAAACTGCACACACTGCACACACACACACACACACACAGCACAAACTGCACGTACAGCACACACACCCCACACTCAGCCCACACACACACAGCACACACACAGCCCACACACACACTGCACACAGCACACAGCACACACAGCCCACACACACGCAGCCCATACACACACTGCACCCACACACACGCAGCCCATACACACACAGCACACACAGCACACACACACACACAGCACACAGAGCCCACACACACACTGCACACAGCACACAGAGCCCACACACACTGCACACAGCACACACAGTACACACAGACTCCACACACACACAGCCCCCACACACACGGCACACACAACACACACACAGCCCACACATACACAGCACACAGCACACACACACAGCACACATACACACACAGCACACACAGTACACACAGCACACACAGCCCCCCCCACACACACAGCACACATACACACAAAGCACACACACAAAAGTGCTAATGACACTTCTAGGGACACTCAGACTTAGAGAGAACTGAGAGTCTCCAGGATGCCATGATTTAATGCTACCTATACTCCTTTTAATCTTCCCTTCTCCATTTATCTTTCCTCTCTTCCGGCCCCACTTCTCTCTCTCTCTCTCTCTCTCTCTCTCTCTCTCTCTCTCTCTCTCTCTTCCTCTCTCTCTCTCTCTCTCTCTCTCTCTCTCTCTCTCTTCTCCCTCTCTTCTCTCTCTCCACCCCGCTCTCTCTCTCTCTCTCTCCTTGTCCTCCTCTCTCTCCTCATCCTCCACCCTCTCTCTCTCCTCCCAGGTTCTCCTGCTCTCCTTCTCCCTCCTCCTCTTCCCCAGCCTCAAGCCCTTCTCAGACACCAAGGTGAGCCAGGGGGGAGACTTCAGCCCTATCAGAGGTAAGTGTATCTTTCACCATAGTTCCCCATACTAAACCTACACACCCACCTTTACCTTCCCCACTAACCACCACCCTCCCCCACTAACCACCACCCTCCCCACTAACCATCACCCTCCCCACTAACCACCACCCTCCCCGACTAACCACCAGCCTCCCCGACTAACCACCACCCTCCCCACTGACCACCAGCCTCCCCCACTAACCACCACCCTCCCCACTGACCACCAGCCTCCCCCACTAACCACCACCCTCCCCACTGACCACCAGCCTCCCCCACTAACCACCACCCTCCCCCACTAACCACCACCCTCCCCCACTAACCACCACCCTCCCCCACTAACCACCACCCTCCCCCACTAACCACCACCCTCCCCACTAACCACAGCCGCATCGCGCTCGCCACAGCCTACTCACAGCCTCCCACCACCCAACTAACCATCACACCTCCAAAGCCGATAATGGACTAACTCTACACCCTTGCCCCCAATTTCTTCAATTCCATCGCACCCTTGCCAATTGTGCCCCTCCGGTGCAAAACTTTCACCAATTCCGCGAGCGCAGCGCACTGCTCCCTCGTCTTGTGAGAAATGCACCATCTAGTTTAAACCCAATCTCACCTCACAAACCAAGGCTAGACCAAACGCCTCTAGTCTCCCCCCTCTACCTACAGCATTTCTATCTGCCTTCACGCCTAGGTCTAATCCAAAATAGCTACACGCACCACTGCCCTCGGCTGGCAGGATGACCCAACCCAACCACCAAGTCTCCCCCACTAACACCCCGAACACTCCAACCCACTAACCACCACCTCCCCGCTACCAGAGCCTTGGATTATCACACACCAACACGTGTCGACCGAGCCATCTCACTCCCCACCCTTACTATACACGAGCCAGTCTGCCCGTCACACACTAGCACACTTAGCGCCCAGGTTCTATGTACACATCTCAATCTCTCCTCTGTTCCTCTTCCCTTGTTTTCACCGCCTTTCTGGCTGCACGGCACTGGTAGGGAACTAAATTAGACACCACTCCTGCCCAACGAGTACCACACATCCAGACTACCCCACTCTATCTTCTCCCTCCTCCTACACCTCCCTCTCTATCTCTCTATCTTCTCCCTCCTCCTACACCTCCCTCTCTCCCCCTCTATCTTCTCCCTCCTCCTACACCTCCCTCTCTATCTCTTTATCTCCTCCCTCCACACCCCCCTCTGTCCCTTTCAGTCCAGTCTCGTTCTCTCCATAACCTGGATGCTTCCAGAGTGCTGCAGGTGTCAGACCCTCCCTACTCTACCCCTGATGAGCCCAATGCTTTCCCTGATGACACTGATCCCATCGCTGGCCTCCTGGGGAAGATAGGCGTGGCAGGGGGACAGGGCCACCTACAGCCTCTCTCTCTTAATGGAAGCCAAGATGGCCAGATGCATTACCATGGCGACCCCATCACCGGTCACATCGCCATGGTTACTTTGGATCCCCGTCGTCGACCAACCCTCCGCCCGCATGCTGATGACATGTGACACCTCCTCCCAACGCGGGCGGAGGAGATGAGGGAGGGGAGAGGGGTAGGAGAGGGTGAGGGTGGGAGGAGAGCAGGAGGGTGGGAGGAGAGGAGGAGGGTGGGAGGAGAGCAGGAGGGTGGGAGGAGAGCAGGAGGGTGGGAGGAGAGCAGGAGGGGAACTATTAGACCCCCACAGCTTTTCCTCCTCCGACACATTTTTTAAGCGTTTTCTAGGGAATAGTGGGACTTGTAGGAAGCCAAGGGCATTCAGGAGTTTTCCCTAAACAGGTTTTTGCTACTGTTGTAATGTAAAAGAAAATATAAAAGTGGTCATTGATCCTGCATTCTGACTGTAAATGGTAAAATGAGCAGCTACAGAGTTGTTCTGCTTTGGTTACTATGAAATTAATAAGTATTAGGCCTCAAGACTGAAACCAGTAGTGAGGACAAGAGGGGTGGGAGCAGGGGAGTGGGTATGATTACTAGAGTACACGTCATCTTATTGTAGAAGTATAGTACAAATGGTGGCATTATCTCCAATGTATCATATTGATGACCAACATAGAAACTGTGTGGACAAAGAAATCTAGGTTCACTCAAATAAACTGAATGCAAAATGCTATGGTTTCTATCTGTGTGTACCCATGCATGTGTTTTCATCCTATTAAAGTCACATTCCATTAATATTTAAAAGGTATTTGAAGACAGAAAGGGGGAGAGAGGGGCAGAGACTGAGAGATGGGGAACTGAACCAGAGTATTTCCCCAGGGACCAACAACATCAGCAGGATCTGAAACCGTCACCTTCTGTGTGTGAAGTTGCTTCTCCATGTTGCTCTCTCAACAGATGACAGGAGATATGCAGACTTGTCTCAGGAGACAGGGCTAACTGGGTCAATCTATCCAGGTGTTACACAGAAAGGCTAGGAGGGCCCCAGTGTCACAGTGTTTTGGGGGTCAGGGTCCCTCCTATTTCAGACCCCAGAGGGCCCCTCATTAGACTCCCTCTCCAGACCTGAGACAGACGATGTGTTTATAAAATGAGGTGATTGGTGGAGACCACGAGACAAAAGACATTGCTAACAGAATGCCAACTCCCTCCCCTCACCTTTCCTTCCCTCCTCTTCTCTTTCCTCCCCTCCTCTCCTCTCTCTCCTCTTCTTCTTCCTCCCCTCCCTTCTTATTGATGAATTCTTCTGTGGGGCTTTAATCTTGGGGAGAGGACCTTCCAATCCTTAATCTGTCCCCCTCCCTTCATCCTCCCATCTCTTCCCCCCTCTCCTCCCCCTCTCCTCCCCCCTCTGTCCAGAAAGGGGGAGGAGAGGGGGGAGTTAAGGTGTTTTCCATCTAAGAAGCACTTCCACCATTCTGTTTAATCTCCAAATGCAGTTTCTCTCCCTTGTGTTCAGCCTGCAGTTGGCTCTACTGAAGGTACTTCGGGTTCTGTTGTGGGAAATGTAATTGATACATGGTCTTGCTTTCCATATTCAACCGAGAGAGAGAGAGAGAGAGAGAGAGAGAGGGAGAGTGGATGAACGGATGGATGGGTGAGTGGATGAAATAATTCATTGGCAGGAGTAGAGGCAAGTGCAGCCTTCGCTCTCATTTTCAGTTTCTTCCCTGAAGTATCTACATCTGAGTATAAATATAATCCGTGACCCGTTCAAGTTTTCTTTTCGTAATCCAGTTACTCATCCTTCCAACCGCTCCAAGACTGGCGTGTTTTACTCTCATCTGTCTGGTTCTTGGCACGAGATGCACCAGTAGTATTTCGAGTCACTTGAAAGTTTCTGAGTTAGCTTCGTTTCAGTGATGACCTCATTACTCGCTGTTTTTAAGTACGAGCGGAGCGCGGGGCGCATATGAGGAGTAGTGTCACATGGTGAATAACATGGTTATTTACCTTGGTCCCTTCGACATTGTAGGGACAGGAGACTGGCTCACCGGTGACCTAACATTTCTACAGTTCTACAATCGGTCGTTGAAATCCGATAGATTGTACCAGGCATGTAAAATCGGATAAACGTGTGTTGTTAATCGATCACATTCCCACGAGAGCCGACCGCCTTGTCTCATTCTCCGCGAGCGCCTGTCCAGTCAGCCTGGCTTTTCTGAGGAAAACTGGTTTCTATTCCCCGAAAGTTGCGAGTTGGTCTCCATCAAGATTGATCATTACCCTAGTGCATTTCAACTACCCTGGTGTAATTCAACTTCTCTTTCAAATTGCCACAAAGTTTAACCGAAGTACAATGATGCGAGAATCTGTTTCTTAAACAAAACAAACACACCATGAACAAGATTACCGTGAACGTCAGAATGTATGTAGTTTTCGTCACCTATGAGGAATAAGCACGCGCGCTATTTACCGCTGCTATTTAGGGCTTATTATTCGGTTCTTCCCGTGGCAGAACGACAAGACACTGCGAGCCTCAGCTTTGCGCGCGCACGGGGCTTGTATAAAAGAATGTGTTGCGGGTCGGTGCCTTGATAAAGCTGTAGAACCTTTGTGGATACGGCTGGTGGCGGTCATGTGTAGCACCGGGCGGAAAACCTGATGTGTTCTAAGATTAGCTTTGGAATTCGACGGCAAATGTAACAGTTTCGTCCTCAGTGGCAAGGAATATTTTTAACCTTCAGTTTCATCCACATTCAAAATCTATTGACGACGCACCTACATTTCTAAACTGCTGTGCCGACTGTGCAGCGCGCGACAGAGTGAGTCAGAGAGGTTTAGCAGAGTGAGTTTGCTGAGAGACAAAGAAAACGAAATAACTTCGCAGAACCGAGACCTGAGAGAGACAGGAGAGTGATTAACCTGGAAATATTACAGATGGAGTCCTTCATGTTTAACACCAGCCGAACCTGTGTCCAGACTTCATCTGCCTGTGAGGAGGAACAGCTGGAGGAGGTGCTAGCTAACTGCTCCTCCACCTCCTCCAGACTGTCCCTGCGCTGCTGGCTCCAGCTCCTCACCAGGGAGTCTGTCCTGGAGCTGCAGGGAGACACCTCTAGCCTTGCCTCGCGGGTGTCCATGGCACTGGTCTACAGCATGGTGTGTGCTCTGGGGCTGGTGGGAAACTCCCTGGCTCTCTACTTGCTCCACTCTCGTCACCGACAAAAGCAGTCATCCATCAACTGCTTTGTGATGAGCTTGGCTGTTACCGACCTGCAGTTCACTCTCACGCTCCCATTCTGGGCAGTGGACACGGCGCTGGATTTCCGTTGGCCGTTTGGCCGTGTCATGTGCAAGATCGTGAGCTCAGTGACCATGATGAACATGTATGCCAGTGTGTTCTTCCTGACTGCCATGAGTGTGGCCAGATACTATTCTGTCTCGTCCGCTCTCAAGATGCGCAGCAGACGAGCCGCAGCCACCAATGCCAAGTGGGTGAGCCTGTGTGTGTGGACGATGTCTCTCCTGGCCACTCTCCCCCATGCTGTCTACTCCACCAGTGTCCACGTGTCAGACGAAGAGCTGTGTCTGGTCAAGTTCCCCGAGTCAGGCAGCTGGGACCCTCAGCTGCTTCTGGGCCTGTACCAGCTGCAGAAGGTGTTGCTGGGCTTCTTCCTCCCTCTGGTGATCATCACTGTCTGCTACCTGCTGCTGCTGCGTTTCGTCCTCAGCAGGAGAATCTCTGGGGACGCCGGCGGGGCGGACAGCGAGAAGGGCCGTCTGAAGCGTCGTTCCAAGGTCACCAAGTCCGTGGCCATTGTGGTTCTCTCCTTCTTCTTGTGCTGGCTTCCCAACCAAGCCCTCACCCTCTGGGGAGTGTTGATCAAGTTCGACCTTGTGCCGTTCAGCGTGGCCTTCTACAACGCCCAGGCCTACATCTTCCCTCTGTCCGTGTGTCTGGCACACACCAACTCCTGCCTCAACCCCATTCTCTACTGCCTCATCCGCAGGGAGTTCCGAGCCGGCCTCAAGGAGGTTCTGCTGAAAGCTACACCTTCTTTCTCTCGGCTGACTCACCTGCTGCCTCGCAGGAGCAAGGTGGCCGAGGCCCCGCCTATTCTCGTCCTGGTCCAGATGGATGTGTGATCTGGGCTTGATTCTTCTGGCCTGGAACAGTCCATTTCCAGCCTTGCATAGACCTGAGTCCTGTTTCTGGCGTTAGTTGATCTGCCCGTACAAAATGGAAACAGTTGTGGCCAACAGTGCTCCACACAGCTCACCTGGAGTCACCTCCCAGGTGAGTCCCCTCCCAGGTGAGTCCCCTCCCAGGTGAGTCCCCTCCCAGGTGAGTCCCCTCCCAGGTGAGTCCCCTCCCAGATGAGTCCCCTCCCAGGTGAGCTTGACTTGGAGCCTCAGGGACAGTCCCCACCTGCAGAGCCCAAAAGGGCTTTCACAAAAACCTCAGATTTTTGATTGATTCCAGCAATAGATTCACGAGAACTGCCCGTAGGGATCTGCCCTAGTTTCTTTCTCTGTGTTTCTTTCTCTGTGTTTCTTTCTCTCTCATTCTCACTCCCTCCCTCTCTCTGTCTTATTCTCTCAGCCTTTCTGTCTCTTCCTATCTCATTCCACCCCCTCTGTTGGTCTTACTAATTCCATGTGCATTCTTCAGTACCCTAACCCTCCACCCCTCCATTGCTCCACCCCTCCACCCCTCCACCCCTCCATCGCTCCACCCCGTCACTGAGCAGGACTTGTCTGGTATGGTAATTCCTCATGAATATGTATCAACTGCTTCATGTGTCGACACACCAGAACTTTCTCTCCTCTCTCTACCCTGACCAAGAGGACAGCTGCTCACTGAATCCATTACAAGACTTAATGGTTGTAGTGCATTGTGTGTGGTTTTACATGTGTGTGTGTGGTTCCTACGTGTGTGTGTGTAGATCTACACATGTGTGTGTGTGTGGTGTGTGGGGGGGGGGGGCTCTACATATGTGTGTGTTTCTAGGGGTTGTTGAATGTCTTCCTGACCTGCGTATGTTTTGAAACGCTTCTTTACACGGAAAAGACAGGTCATGATAAGGTTGTGATTTATGTACTGTGTGTCCCAGGAAGCAAACCAACAAATTAAATATGAACCTCGCCACTATAGTAACCTGCTGCAGTGTCTCAGAAAGAGAAGCTGCAGATTCAGCTGTTAGAAAAGTTAGAAGTAGATCTGTAGATTCAGTCATTAGAAATGTGGACTGTAATTTACAGTAAACCAACACAGCAGTGAAGTGCTTCTCCCTTCTGTACGGTCTCTACAGGCTGTACAGGTAAACAACCAGTCCAGGAGAAATGCTTTTCAGAAACAAATGTGCTTCTGGTTACCGTTGATTTCTTTCTCTCTTGCTCTTTATCTCTTTCACATGTGCACGCACGCACGTGCACGCACCACTCAGTGAACAGGTCTTAAATACTGCTGTTATTCTACAAAATGTAAAACCCTTCCTATGATGACGTTTGTCTCGATGTATTTCTCTGTATGTCATTAAAACAATTATATTGAATGATATGTCTTTATGTTTCATATTTTATGTGTAAGAGAGAAACGTCTCCTTATCTGTGTGAATCACAACACCCTGGGTTCAGTAAGAGCCAAGATAGCATTCGTCTTTCTGTCTTGAACCATGACAGTTTACCAATAGTTACCAATAGAATGCAGACATCCATAGTTATCATGATATATGCATTCTAGCTTAGCTATAGTATTTGGTTATCTCTTTAAACAGCCCCCATATATATACATACATATTCATAACAAATCAGAAGTCTCAGAATAAACACCAAACTCTTTTTCTTCTGGTAACCATAGCAACGTACCATAGCAGACAGGAGAATGATAATGAGAGCTGTCATGTCTGACACAGTGCTCACAATGCGTCATACACACACACAGACACGCATGCATACACACACAGACACACACACACGCATGCATGCATACACACACACATGCATACACACACACAGACACGCATGCATACGCACACAGACACACACATACGCATGCATGCATACACACACACATGCATGCATACACACAGACACGCATGCATATGCACACAAACACACACACACATGCATACACACACACACATGCATACATACACACACAGACACGCATGCATGCATACACACACATGCATACACACACAAACACACAGACACACACATACACACACACACGCATGCATACACACACAGACACACACACACATGCATGCATACACACAGACACACACGCAAACACACTCACACACACAGACACACACGCACACACACACACACTCACACACACACACACACACACACACACACACAGAGAAGGTTAATAAACCCCCTAAGTAAGGGTTTCTCTCTAATTAATTTGTTTCCATGGCCGACATTCCCTCAGGACAATCTAGCATGCACACACACATCCTATGGCAACTGAATTCAATTTACTTTCCAGTAGCCGATAGGATAAGCATACTTTTTGATCTCACTGGCCATTACTTTAAGAAGACCTTTCAGACTGGGGCTGGACACACACTTACACACTCACACACTTACATAGAGTGAGTGTATAGATATGAGTGTGTGTGTGCAGATGTGTGCAGATTATGTGTGTGAGTAGAGTGTGTGTAAGCACAAGTGTGCATGTGTAGAGTGAGTTAGTGAGTGAGTGTATGTGTGTGTACATGTGAGTATAAATAGCCGTGTGTGTGTAAGTGTAGATGAATGTGTGTAGTACATGTGTGTGCACGATTGTCCTATACAGTAAACAGGAAGTTCTGTCTAGCATCTGCGTCCTGATTGGTTGTCACCATACACAAAGGTTGATCTCTAACCTTGTCATCACTTGACCTTCCAAGGTTCCTCACTGAGAAAAGGTTTATCCCCGACAGTGTGTGACAGATGAGACCCAATGCAGTCTGGCTTCATTGCACAACACATTCCCACAAGACTAACAAGAGACCATTCATACTTCACAGATATACACAAAAACACAAGATCACAGAGGCAATTCATTTCATTGTTACTCTGATAATGTTTTCATCGTAACCCCAAAACATAACTTTGAAGCTATTGTGACCACAGAGTCATTTGGACAATTTTCCATGATTGATTTTCCCCGAGTTTTTCTCAATTGTTTATGAACCACCTCCTCCCTATCTTTCCCTTCACTTCCATGTGTGCATGACTGAGTGTGTGTGTACATGCATGTGTGCATGACTGAGTGTGTGTGTACATGCATGTGTGCATGACTGAGTGTGTGTGTACATGCATGTGTGTATTTGTGTTTGTGTGTACATGCATGTGTGTATTTGTGTTTGTGCATGCATGTGTGTATTTGTGTTTGTGTGTACATGCATGTGTGTGTTTGTGTTTGTGCATGCACTCCTAGTATTCAGACATTTTCCATTTCCAATATAAGTTGTTTTCAGATTGCATTAGTCTTGTGTGGTATGCAGTAGAACTGAAACCACGTAAATAAACACACACACGTACAGAAATGTAACCACCTCCACACACACACACACACACACACACACACACACTAACCTAACCCCTGTATCCTCCAACATAACTGACTCTCCATTTCTATAATTTCTCCCCTTAACATTTCTGTCTCTCTCTCAACCTCTTTTTGTAAATCACTCTTTACCTGTCAGACAGACAGACAGATCGATACAGGAAGCTGAAAATCAAATACTCCTCTGATCTGTCAAGCAAATCAGGAATAGGAAGCAGAGAAGTGAAGAAATAGGAAAGAGGAGAGAGGAGAGGACAGAGGAGAGAGGAGAGGAGAGAGGAAAAGAGAGGGGAGGGGAGTGGAGGAAAGGGGAGAGGAGAGGGAAGGGGAGAGGAGAGGGAAGGGGAGGAAAGAAGAGGACAGGAGGGGAGAGGGAAGGTAAGGGGAGAGGGGAGGGGAGGAAAGGAGAGGACAGGAGGGGAGAGGGAAGGTGAGGGGAGAGGGGAGGAAAGCAGAGCAGGAGTGAGAAGGGAGTTAGGAGAGGAGAGAAGAGAAGAGGGGAGAGAGGGAAGGGAAGGGAAAGGAGAGGAGGGGCAAGAGGAGAAGGGAGAAAGGGTAGGGGAGAGAAGAGAAGAGAGATAAACCTTTCTGTCATCTGTCAAATTGGAGGAGACTGACCCAACAACCCCTCTCTCTCTTTCCTTCTTTTTCCCTTTCTCTCTCTACTCTTTCACAAACACAAAATCGTTGTTTTAACACATTAATCTTTTATGAGAATATCAGATGCCAAGAATTTCACAAATTATATTCCTTCCATGGATTTTAGATATCTTGGTGTGTTAAAAAGATTGTTTGTGAAAGAGACATTATTTGTCAGAACAGTAAAACACATTATATCAGATAATACCTTTTGAACTTTGTCCTGAGGCAGTGCATGTACTGAGCATGCTCCGAGGCGTCTCTATGGCAACAGGTTGTTCCTTGCTGTCACCTTGAATGTTTCTAAACTGTGTGTGTGTGTGTGTGTGTATGTGTCTATGTGTCTGTGTATGTGTGTGTGTGTGTATGTGTGTGTGTGTATGTGTATGCGTGTGTGTGTGTGTATGTGTTTGTGTGTGTCTGTCTGTGTGTGTGTATCTATTTGTGTGTGTTTGTGTGTGTGTGTCTGTCTGTGTGTATCTGTCTGTCTGTGTGTGTGTGTTTGTGCATGTGTGTCTGTTTGTGTGTATCTGTCTGTGTGTATCTGTCTGTTTGTGTTTGTCTGTGTGTGTGTGTCTGTCTGTGTGTATCTGTCTGTGTGTGTTTGTGTGCATCTGTGTGTGTGTGTGTGTGTGTATGTGTCTATGTGTCTGTGTATGTGTGTGTGTGTGTGTGTGTGTATGTGTATGCGTGTGTGTGTGTATGTGTTTGTGTGTGTGTGTCTGTGTGTATATGTCTGTGTGTGTGTGTGCGTGCGTCTGTGTGTGTGTATCTGTCTGTATGTGTGTGTGTCTGTGTGTATCTGTCTGTGTATGTGTATGTGTGTGTGTCTGTGTGTGTGTGCGTCTGTATCTGTCTGTATGTGTGTGTGTGCGTCTGTATCTGTCTGTATGTGTGTGTGTCTGTGTCTGTGTTGGAAGTGCTGCTCACATCAGTTTTCACCTGAGGAGATAAAGGCATGATGCATCCCCCTCAAACCTCACACACATTTGCAAACACCTTTACACACACACACACCTTCACACTCAAACCTTTACACACACACACACCTTCACACTCACACCTTTACACACACCACTTATGGTCCACTATTGACATGATAGGTGTGGGCCTCAGCTTGCTATCTGTATTGATTCTACGACAGAGCGCACCCCTGCACGTACGCGCACACGCGCACGCACGCACACATCGACCCCCCCCCAAATGGTTTTGACCTGTTACACATGCCATATATCATTAGAAAGCTATGATTCTTGTGATTCTGGAGATACGAACCATTTCAACATCGAATCACAACAGCAGGTAAAATAACGTCTCCCACTACAAACGCGTCAACAACATGAAAGTCAACAGAGGCTATTCACTTAATAAGGATCAGAGTTGTACAGTCAAGCTAAATATCCCAACAAGATGGTTGCATCCCAAAGGTGGAAACTATCTAACCAAGAATAGTATTTTGTCCAAAACAATAATATTACATTGATAAATAGCTATAAATTCCTGTTGCATCACTCTAACAGACAGAAGCATCCATTCACCCAAGTATCTTAGTGCCAAAATGGCCACTGCACGCTGCCCTATTGATTGACACATCATTTGACCCAATAGGACCTTAGATTGTCCACATAACCCAATAGGACCTTAGATTGTCCACATAACCCAATAGGACCTTAGATTGTCCACATAACCCAATAGGACCTTAGAGTGTCCACATAACCCAATAGGACCTTAGATTGTCCACATAACCCAATAGGAGCTTAGATTGTCCACATAACCCAATAGGATCTTAGATTGTCCACATAACCCAATAGGACCTTAGAGTGTCCACATAACCCAATAGGACCTTAGATTGTCCACATAACCCAATAGGACCTTAGAGTGTCCACATAACCCAATAGGATCTTAGAGTGTCCACATAACCCAATAGGAGCTTAGAGTGTCCACATAACCCAATAGGACCTTAGATTGTCCACATAACCCAATAGGAGCTTAGATTGTCCACATAACCCAATAGGATCTTAGATTGTCCACATAACCCAATAGGAGCTTAGATTGTCCACATAACCCAATAGGAGCTTAGATTGTCCACATAACCCAATAGGATCTTAGATTGTCCACAGCCTTCTAATGCCAACCAGGTGGCTCCCACAATCAGTGTGTCCCACCCCCCTCCCACCAGCTTTGTCTGGGTTCAAGAATTTCACTTCCATTGGTTTGAGAATTTCACTTCAATTGTTTGTAAATTAACTTACTGTCCTTACAGTCAATCACAATTCTGCATTTGGCAAAGTACAGATTTAGGGGTTACATCGGAACTTCTAACCTTAATATGTATAAATTATGTATTTTTCCTGTGGCATTATATTTCAATTGGATTTGGCAAAGTTTCATGTTACTGATCCAGCTAATGCCACCTAACTGCATCTGCAGCATCTCAAGTCCTCGGTCAGGCAGAAACAACAGCTGTGTCCAATTAAGGTACTTTCCCTTACAACCAGCAGAAATCTGATCAGAACTGTTGTTCAGAACTTCTGTTCAAAATATCAAAATAGTCACAGTCCCTGTGCTGTGGGAACCGGATATCATCTACACAATACCACATCCTAGCAGGGTGTGTGTATGGAT
>BROE01000026.1:23596-37512 GCA_036571765.1 Plecoglossus altivelis
TGGACTTGTCTCACCTGTCTCGGACCTGTCTCACCTGTCCTGGACCTGTCTCACCTGTCTCGGACCTGTCTCACCTGTCCTGGACTTGTCTCACCTGTCTCGGACCTGTCTCATCTGTCTTGAAACCTGTCTAACCTGTCCTGGACCTGTCTCAGACATGTCTCACCTGTCTTGGACCTGTCTCACCTGTCTCGGACATGTCTCACCTGTCTCGGACCTGTCTCACCTGTCTCGGACCTGTCTCACCTGTCTCGGACATGTCTCACCTGTCTTGGACCTGTCTCACCTGTCTTTGATCTGTCTCTCCCTTCTCTCTCTCCTCCTCTCTATCTCCTCCCTCTTTCTCTCCTCCCCTGCTTCACTACCGCAATCACTCTTCACATCCAAAAATCCTTCCACACACATAGGGGCTGTAGGTTGGAGGGGACAAGACCACATAAGTACACCTTTTAACGCTGACTGTGATAACAGCCAAATGGAGAACCCTTTAACTCCTCCCAAAACAGCCTGTCTGTACACAGGACAGTAGCATGTTTAAACAATGATGCAATTAATATTTAAACAGCACAATAGCCTTCTGTGTGTGTGTGTGTGCGTGCGTGTGTGCGTGCGTGTGTGTGTGTGTGTGCGTGCGTGCATGCGTGTGTGTGCATGCGTTTGTGCATGCGTGTGTGCGTGCGTGTGTGTGTGTGTGCGCGCGCGCGCGCGTGTGTGCGTGTGCGCGTGTGTGTGTGTGTGTGTGCGTGTGAGCTTTAACCTTAATGGTCCACTGTAGATGGTGGTTAACAGTGAGACTGTGAGGATGACATGGTATTAACCCTGCTTGTGATGAATGACTCTAAGCATCTGAATATCCTGCATGGAAATGTGTCACCAAGGCTGACAGGCTCACTATCACACAGCAAAAGCATAAGTTCCTAATATAAATGCATAATTTCCTGTCAGGAGGTCACCCTTGTCAGAAGAAGAAGGCGATGAATAGTCTGCATTGTCTTGATTTGTAATTAAAGGAAGTCCATCACACCAGTCCATAAGCTCTAAATGGCAGACAGGAACCAGGTGAGAAGCACCTCATCTCTTTTCCATGTCTCTCCCCTTCCTGGAGGACCTCACCTGGTCTCTGCACTCACCTGGTCTCTCCCCTTACCTGGTATCTCCCCACACCTGGTCTCTGCTCTCACCTAGTCTTCGTCTCGCTGTTGTGTTGCATCAGATCAGGGTGAGTCATGAAAGGAGGGAAAGAGAGACAAAAGAAGAAATAAGGAAGATGGATGGAGAAAGAGAAAGGTAGTGTTAGAGGTAGTGTACTCTTAAGGCTTTCCCAACATGTCAGGGGATATTACATATGGTTCTTTATTACACCTTACCTTTCTGGCCATAACCCGATCTACACCAATCACAGCTAATATTGACTCCTTGAACATGTTTGACCAGTATAGGGCGTATATGTACTGGATGTATTTCCACATTAAAGCAATGTCAAATATTTAAACCAAGGAAGAAACACACAGCACTGCTGCTCTCTAGTGGTGGAAATATGTAGGTGCCATCAAAATGAGAAACTGACAAGGAGAGTTTTCTGAATTTAAAATGACTTAACTAATTAACCATTATTTACAGATAAGTGCTTGGTTTCAAATTAGGTTAGATCACTGTATGGCATTGTTAGAACACTGTATGGTACTATGTTAGAATACTGTATGGTACTATGTTAGAACACTGTATGGTACTATGTTAGAACACTGTATGGTTCTATGTTAGAATACTGTATGGTACTGTTAGAATACTGTATGGTACTGTTAGAATACTGTATGGTACTATGTTAGAATACTGTATGGTACTGTTAGAACACTGTATGGTACTGTTAGAATACTGTATGGTACTATGTTAGAACACTGTATGGTACTATGTTAGAACACTGTATGGTACTGTTAGAATACTGTATGGTACTGTTAGAATACTGTATGGTACTATGTTAGAACACTGTATGGTACTGTTAGAATACTGTATGGTACTATGTTAGAATACTGTATGGTACTATGTTAGAATACTGTATGGTACTGTTAGAATACTGTATGGTACTATGTTAGAACACTGTATGGTACTATGTTAGAACACTGTATGGTACTATGTTAGAATACTGTATGGTACTGTTAGAATACTGTATGGTACTATGTTAGAAAACTGTATGGTACTGTTAGAACACTGTATGGTACTATGTTAGAATACTGTATGGTACTATGTTAGAACACTGTATGGTACTATGTTAGAACACTGTATGGTACTATGTTAGAACACTGTATGGTACTGTTAGAACACTGTATGGTACTGTTAGAACACTGTATGGTACTATGTTAGAACACTGTATGGTACTGTTAGAATACTGTATGGTACTGTTAGAACACTGTATGGTACTGTTAGAACACTGTATGGTACTATGTTAGAACACTGTATGGTTCTATGTTAGAACACTGTATGGTACTATGTTAGAACACTGTATGGTACTATGTTAGAATACTGTATGGTACTATGTTAGAATACTGTATGGTACTATGTTAGAACACTGTATGGTACTGTTAGAATACTGTATGGTACTGTTAGAACACTGTATGGTACTGTTAGATCACTGTATGGTACTATGTTAGAATACTGTATGGTACTATGTTAGAATACTGTATGGTACTATGTTAGAACACTGTATGGTACTATGTTAGAAGGCTGTATGGTACTATGTTAGAACACTGTATGGTACTGTTAGAATACTGTATGGTACTATGTTAGAACACTGTATGGTACTATGTTAGAAGGCTGTATGGTACTATGTTAGAACGCTGTATGGTACTATGTTAGAACACTGTATGGTACTATGTTAGAATACTGTATGGTACTATGTTAGAATGCTGTATGGTACTATGTTAGAATACTGTATGGTACTGTTAGAATACTGTATGGTACTATGTTAGAACACTGTATGGTACTGTGTTAGAACACTGTATGGTACTATGTTAGAATACTGTATAGTACTATGTTAGAATACTGTATGGTACTATGTTAGAACACTGTATGGTACTATGTTAGAATACTGTATGGTACTATGTTAGAATACTGTATGGTACTATGTTAGAACACTGTATGGTACTGTTAGAATACTGTATGGTACTATGTTAGAACACTGTATGGTACTATGTTAGAACACTGTATGGTACTATGTTAGAACACTGTATGGTACTATGTTAGAATACTGTATGGTACTATGTTAGAACACTGTATGGTACTGTGTTAGAATACTGTATGGTACTATGTTAGAATACTGTATGGTACTATGTTAGAATACTGTATGGTACTGTTAGATCACTGTATGGTACTATGTTAGAACACTGTATGGTACTGTTAGAACACTGTATGGCATTGTTAGAACACTGTATGGTACTGTTAGAACACTGTATGGTACTATGTTAGAACACTGTATGGTTCTATGTTAGAACACTGTATGGTACTATGTTAGAACACTGTATGGTTCTATGTTAGAATACTGTATGGTACTATGTTAGAATACTGTATGGTACTATGTTAGAACACTGTATGGTTCTATGTTAGAATACTGTATGGCACCATGTTAGAACACTGTATGGTACTATGTTAGAACACTGTATGGTTCTATGTTAGAACACTGTATGGCACCATGTTAGAACACTGTATGGTACTATGTGACAGCACGTGACAGTTCAGAATAGGTAGGAGTCCCTCTTGCAGCCTCCCTCATAAACAACTGATCTCCTGATCATGACACTAAGCTCGAGCAGGTGTGCAGCACATGTGACTTTCTCATTTCCCACCCTGTGGTTTTATTATATTCATTTTACTATCACGTGCAAACCAGAAGTAGCTCACACTTCTTTTAATACAATAACAAATATATAACAAAATTCGCCATGATTGCGATTTTTGACTATCGCCATTAGATGTCACTTCGGAGCAGCGAATAACCCACTCGTCTGTTCGCTCTCGCCCTCTTTCCACCCTCCCCTTCCCTGGAACGGAGGGTTTGCGAGGGTGTAGTGTCGAAAAGACAGTGAGCCTGGTTTCCAGCTGGGCGCGAGCGCTCACAGTGAGTGTGTGTTGTCATCATCATCCCGGCTTCTCCACGCTCAGAATGGCCAGATTTGCCCAGTCGGAAAGCAGGCTCCAGCAACACCTTCCTCAACCCCACGCTCTCACCAGCCTACTTTACACCGGACTGGCGACACAACAGACCCAACCGCCTCTGCTCCTCATCCCACACCAGCAACAGTACTCGCACATCGTATTCCCGAAACCCATGAACGGGTCAGAATTGGTTTCCATTCATCCGGACAGTGGGACCATGAAAGACCAAGATGCCATTAAACTATTTATTGGCCAAATACCGCGTACCCTCGAGGAAAAGGACCTGAGACCGCTGTTCGAACAGTTTGGGAAAATCCACGAGCTGACAGTTTTAAAGGACCGATACAGCGGCATGCACAAAGGTAACGGTCGTTCAGACGGAATTGCAAGGCCCTTTAATAAAAACCTGCTTAGAATTAGTCAACACAGCGCCAAGTACCCTTAAACATCCACATATATTTAGCATTAGACATTTAGGCGGCACTACGTAAAACATCTGCCTTTGCTAAATTGGACACATCCTCCTAGCATGTCTACAATCAGTGCTGTTTTCTTGCTTGCGCTTGGCTTCATGTTCTGTCAGTAGTGTGTGTGAGCTGTGGTGCGCTCGTAGTGAAACCAGACCGACATCATGTTCGCACACTGACACATTTAATAACGCCTTCAGATGATAGAGCAGCCCAACACAGTAGTACAGTATACACTGTAGTCCAGATTGCCTTAGAGAGGCCAGGAGTGACGTGAATATCAAATGACTTCACTGCATGTTTATGATTACTTAATTCTGTTAGACTCACTGTTCCTCTCTGCCTCACTGTTCCACTCTGCCTCACTGTTCCACTCTGCCTCACTGCTCCACTGTTCCACTCTGCCTCACTGTTCCACTCTGCCTCACTGTTCCACTCTGCCTCACTGCTCCACTGTTCCTCTCTGCCTCACTGTTCCACTCTACCTCACTGCCCCACTCTACCTCACTGCCCCACTCTGCCTCACTGTTCCTCTCTGCCTCACTGTTCCACTCTGCCTCACTGTTCCACTCTGCCTCACTGTTCCTCTCTGCCTCACTGTTCCACTCTGCCTCACTGTTCCACTCTGCCTCACTGTTCCACTCTGCCTCACTGTTCCACTCTGCCTCACTGCTCCACTGTTCCACTCTGCCTCACTGTTCCTCTCTGCCTCACTGTTCCACTCTGCCTCACTGTTCCACTCTACCTCACTGTTCCACTCTGCCTCACTGCTCCACTGTTCCACTCTGTCTCACTGTTCCACTCTGCCTCACTGTTCCACTCTACCTCACTGCCCCACTCTACCTCACTGCCCCACTCTACCTCACTGCCCCACTCTACCTCACTGCCCCACTCTACCTCACTGCCCCACTCTACCTCACTGCCCCACTCTACCTCACTGTTCCACTCTGCCTCACTGCTCCACTGTTCCACTCTGCCTCACTGTTCCTCTCTGCCTCACTGTTCCACTCTGCCTCACTGTTCCACTCTACCTCACTGTTCCACTCTGCCTCACTGCTCCACTGTTCCACTCTGCCTCACTGTTCCTGCTCTGCCTCATCACTGCCTCTCTGCCTCACTGTTCCTCTCTGCCTCACTGTTCCACTCTACCTCACTGTTCCACTCTGCCTCACTGCTCCACTGTTCCACTCTGTCTCACTGTTCCACTCTGCCTCACTGTTCCACTCTGCCTCACTGTTCCACTCTACCTCACTGTTCCACTCTGCTCCACTCTACCTCACTGTTCCTCTCTACCTCACTGTTCCTCTCTACCTCACTGTTCCTCTCTGCCTCACTGCCCCACTCTACCTCACTGCCCCACTCTACCTCACTGTTCCTCTCTGCCTCACTGTTCCACTCTACCTCACTGCCCCACTCTGCCTCACTGTTCCTCTCTACCTCACTGTTCCTCTCTGCCTCACTGTTCCACTCTGCCTCACTGTTCCACTCTGTTGCACTGCTCCACTCTGTTGCACTGCTCCACTCTGTTGCACTGCTCCACTCTGCCTCACTGTTCCTCTCTGCCTCACTGCTCCACTCTGTTGCACTGCTCCACTCTGCCTCACTGTTCCTCTCTGCCTCACTGCTCCACTCTGTTGCACTGTTCCTCTCTGCCTCACTGCTCCACTCTACCTCACTGCCCCACTCTGCCTCACTGTTCCACTCTGTTGCACTGCTCCACTCTGCCTCACTGTTCCACTCTGCCTCACTGCTCCACTCTGCCTCACTGTTCCACTCTGCCTCACTGTTCCACTCTGCCTCACTGCTCCACTCTGCCTCACTGCTCCACTCTGCCTCACTGTTCCACTCTGCCTCACTGCTCCACTCTGCCTCACTGCCTCACTCTATCACTGCCTCACCGCCTCACTCTATCACTGCCTCACTGCCTCACTCTATCACTGCCTCACTGCCTCACTGTTCCACTCTGTTGCACTGCTCCACTCTGTTGCACTGCTCCACTCTGCCTCACTGCTCCACTCTGCCTCACTGTTCCTCTCTGCCTCACTGCTCCACTCTACCTCACTGCCCCACTCTACCTCACTGCCCCACTCTACCTCACTGCCCCACTCTACCTCACTGCCCCACTCTACCTCACTGCCCCACTCTACCTCACTGCCCCACTCTACCTCACTGCCCCACTCTACCTCACTGCCCCACTCTACCTCACTGCCCCACTCTACCTCACTGCCCCACTCTACCTCACTGCCCCACTCTACCTCACTGCCCCACTCTACCTCACTGTTCCACTCTGCCTCACTGCTCCACTCTGCCTCACTGCTCCACTCTGCCTCACTGCTCCACTCTGCCTCACTGTTCCACTCTGCCTCACTGCTCCACTCTGCCTCTGTTAAAAGTGGGGCAGAAGTGGCGGAGAGGGATACATTTTTATCAGCTTCTTCCCCCTGCCTCTCCCTGCCCTTGCTCTCCCTTGCCCTCTGCCTCTCCTGCCTCTCCCTGCCCTCTGCCTCTCCCTGCCTCCTGCCTCTCCTGCCCTCTGCCTCTTCCCTGCCTCTCCCCTGCCTCTCACCTGCTGATAATAACTACAGGGTCTGCCTCTTCCCCTGCCTCTCACCTGCTGATAATAACTACAGGGTCTGCCTCTCCCCCTGCCTCTCCTGCCTCTGCCTCTCCCTGCCCCTCCCTGCCCTCTGCCCTCCTGCCCCTCCCTGCCCTCTTGCCTCTCCCTGCCCCTCCCTGCCCTCTGCCTCTCCCTGCCTCTCCCTGCCCTCTGCCTCTCCCTGCCCCTCCCTGCCCTCTGCCTCTCCCTGCCCTCTGCCTCTCCCTGCCTCTCCCTGCCCTCTGCCTCTCCCTGCCCTCTGCCTCTCCCTGCCCTCTGCCTCTCCCTGCCCCTCCCTGCCCTCTGCCTCTCCCTGCCCTCTGGCCCTCCCCTGCCTCGTCCCTGCCCTCTGCCTCTCCCTGCCCCTCCCTGCCCACTGCCTCTCCCTGCCTCTCCCTGCCTCTCCCTGCCTCTCCCTGCCTCTCCCTGCCTCTCCCTGCCTCTCCCTGCCCTCTGCCTCTCCCTCCAACCCACCACCGATTCTCTAGCAGTGAAGCAGCACTTGTTCATCCATATACCTGCATGCCTGCATGCTTGTATTCCTGCATTCCTGCATTCCTGCATGCTTGTATTCCTGCATGCCTGCATGCTTGTATTCCTGCATGCTTGTATTCCTGCATGCTTGTATTCCTGCATGCTTGTATTCCTGCATGCCTGCATGCTTGTATTCCTGCATGCCTGCATGCTTGTATTCCTGCATGCTTGCATTCCTGCATGCTTGCATTCCTGCATGCTTGTATTCCTGCATGCTTGTATTCCTGCATGCTTGTATTCCTGCATGCTTGTATTCTTGCATGCCTGCATTCCTGCATTCGTGCATGCTTGTATTCCTGTATGCCTGCATGCTTGTATTCCTGCATGCTTGTATTCCTGCATGCTTGCATTCCTGCATGCTTGTATTCCTGCATGCTTGTATTCCTGCATGCTTGTATTCCTGCATGCTTGCATTCCTGCATGCTTGCATTCCTGCATGCTTGTATTCATGCATGCTTGCATTCCTGCATGCTTGTATTCCTGCATGCTTGTATTCCTGCATGCTTGCATTCCTGTATGCTTGTATTCCTGCATGCTTGCATTCCTGCATGCTTGCATTCCTGTATGCTTGTATTCCTGTATGCTTGTATTCCTGCATGCTTGTATTCCTGCATGCTTGTATTCCTGCATGCCTGTATTCCTGCATGCTTGTATTCCTGCATGCCTGCATGCTTGTATCCCTGCATGCTTGCATTCCTGTATGCTTGTATGATTGTATTCCTGCATGCTTGCATTCCTGCATGCTTGTATGATTGTATTCCTGCACAACTAACTCTCCATGTGTGGCCAGGAGGGCGTTTTGTCTTGATCCATTTCCATACAAATGAAGCTGTGTGGGGTTACTGCCGTCAAGGTAGGTGGGTTGCCAGGCTCATTAGTGCAGAGACGTAGAAAGGCATATCAGATGGTTCATGTTATTTTGTAGTTTAGCTGTCATTTCCTTTTACAAATGTGAAGTGTAACAGTAAGTGGTCTCCTGTTGTCTTTTAGCACTCATCATCCTCATTCAGTCACATCAAGGCGCCTATGCCTGCTTAGGGCCAGATAATGTTCTGAAATTACATTAATAACGTATTAATATATTAATAACGTATTTTATTTATGGTACCCTCTTCATTAGTTCTTATTAGCTCTCTTAAATCCTCAGATGTTTAAGCAGTCTAACTGACAGTGTGTAATTGAACAGAGTGAATGAACAAGAGACTTTAGATATAACCTTGGACTCTATATCTATTTCCACAGTTCTATGTCATATTCCTATGTTCTATGCCATATTACTATGTTCTATGTCATAGTCGTATGTTCTATGTCATATTCCTATGTTCTATGTCGTCATATTCCTGGTCCTAGATGATGTTAGGTTCCTTCGTAACAGTCTGTTCTAAAGGCAAACAGATGCACTCATTCACTCGCTCGCTCACTCACTCAGATGCAGTCTCACACACACACACACACACACACACACACACACACACACACACACACACACACACACACACACACTTGCACGTTAGAAAACACTTTTATACTGACACACAAACACACAAACCCAGACTCAATCCAAGACACGCACACCCACACACACAAACGCATATACACACACACTTCACTTTGGTGGAAAAGGCGTACCTGTGTGTGTTTCAATGGTGGCCTTTAGAAGACTAGACTCATTCTGAAGCTGCCGTTGCCACGGTGATCATCTGTCACCAAGGTGATCAGCTGCTTGACTCCCTAAGCTTTGGCTGCCTCAGCCAATTAAAATCGCCTCTCCATGTGATTGGATGAGCCAGATGAGAATGTCGGTGGTCTGCCAATTACGGTGGTCACATGACCATAGAGGGCCATGTGACCACTGTAAATACCAGTCACATGACCATAGAGGGTCATGTCATGTCACATGACCATAGAGGGCCACGTGACCATAGAGGGTCATGTGACTGGTATTACCAGGTAATAGATACACAAAACCTTCACACACACAAATACACACAGTGCTGGCAGTCTACACACACACTACTGACAACATTTTAAACTATATTAAAGCTCTTATTTAAACCAGATTGATGTCTCATGATGTCTCTCCCACATATACTTTTACCACCAGGAAAACCTAATCTAATATTTATTTATGCTTCATTTTTGACAATTAGTCTGTCTGATGGATGAACTTCCCACTGGCTGTGTCTCTCTGTGTGTGATTCAAGGTCCATCACCAACACCACCATTACCAAATCAAAACGACATCAAAATGTTCTTCTGTAGTGTTGCAGTATCTCTAAGTGTGTGTTTGTCTATGTTCCAGTGTGTGTGTGTGTGTGTATGTTTGCCTGTGTTCCAGTGTGTCTAAGTGTGTGTATGTTTGCCTGTGTTCCAGCGTGTGTGTTCCAGTGTGTGTGTGTGTGTGCGTGTGTGTGTCTGTGTTCCAGTGTGTATGTGTCTGTGTTCCATTGTGTGTGTGTCTGTGTTCCAGTGTGTGTGTGTGTGTTCCAGTGTGTTTCATTGTGTGTGTTTGTGTGTGTTCCAGTGTGTATGTGTCTGTGTTCCAGTGTTTGTGTGTGTGTGTGTGAGTGTGCGTGTGTGTTCCAGTGTGTCTGTGTTTCATTGTGTGTGTGTGTGTGTTCCAGTGTGTGTGTGTGTGTTCCAGTGTGTGTGTGTGTATGTATCACAGGTGCTTGTGTGTGTGTTCCAGTGGTGGTCCAGTGTGTGTGTGTGTGTAAGGGAGGCCTGGGGGGAGAGATCGGTGGAGTGCGTGAGAGGAGTCTGGGGGGAGATGGTGGCAGGGGAGAGAGAGGCTGGGGGGGGAAGGGGGGGTTAGCAAGTGAGAGAGAAAAAGGAAGTGAGAGAGAGAAAAAGAAAAAAAGAGAGAGAGAGGGAGGCTGGGAGAGGGAGGGCTGGGGGCCCTCGATGGTGGAGTGGGGAGAGGGAGTCTGGGGGGATGGGGAGTGGGGGAAGAGAGAGGCTGGGGGGGAGGCTGGGGGGTAGAGATGGTGGAGTGGGGAGACACCATGACACAGCAGGAGGAGGGGGGTGGACTTGATTGGACATCTGATCATGAGGACCAATCCTAAGCTTCCTTTTGCCTGTCTGTCTGTCTGCCTGTTCAGAAGACTGTTCTGCCTGTTTGTCTGTCTGTCTGTCTGTCTGTCTGTCTGTCTGTCTCCCTGCTCAGAAGACTGTTCTGTCTCTCTGTCTGTCTCCCTGCTCAGAAGACTGTTCTGCCTGTCTGTCTGTCTGTCTGTCTGCTCAGAAGACTGTTCTGTCTGTCTGCCTGCCTCCCTGCCTGTCTGTCTGCTCTGCTTGTCTTAATCCATTATTTATTGGTACTTATTACTCATAGCACTCCTCCTCTCTTATCTTCTCCTCCTCCTCTCTTCTCTCCCTGTCCTCCCTCTCCCTGTCCTCCCTCTCCCTCTCCCTGTCCGCCCTCTCTCTCTCCCTGTCCTCCCTCTCTCTCTCCCTGTCCTCCTCTCCCCTCTCCTGTCCGCCCTCTCTCTCTCCCTGTCCTCCCTCTCTCTCTCCCTGTCCTCCCTCTCTCTCTCCCTGTCCCCCTCTCCATCTCCCTGTCCATCCTCTCCCTGCCTCCCTCTCTCTCTCCCGGTCCATCCTCTCTCATCCCCTTCCATCCCTCTCTCTCTCCCTGTCCTCCCTCTCCCTGTCCTCCCTCTCTCTCCCTGTCCTCCCTCTCCCTGTCCTCTCTCTCCCTGTCCTCCCTCTCTCTCCCTGTCCTCCCTCTCTCTCCCTGTCCTCCCTCTCCCTGTCCTCCCTCTCCCTGTCCTCCCTCTCTCTCTCCCTGTCCTCCCTCTCCCTGTCCTCTCTCTCCCTGTCCTCCCTCTCTCTCCCTGTCCTCCCTCTCTCTCCCTGTCCTCCCTCTCCCTGTCCTCCCTCTCCCTGTCCTCCCTCTCCCTGTCTTCCCTCTCTCTCTCCCTGTCCTCTCTCTCCCTGTCCTCCCTCTCTCTCTTCCTGTCCTCCCTCTCTCCCAGGGTGTGCTTTCCTTACCTACTGTGCCAGAGAGTCGGCCATCAAAGCTCAGAATGCCCTCCATGAACAGAAGACCCTGCCAGGGGTAGGTCACACACATACACACATGCAGACATGACACACATCTTCACACACTCACAGGTTTAGTCTACAACTGCTTTTGCTTGGAGGATGTTTGTGTGTGTGTGTGTGTGTGTGTGTGTGTTAGGAGACCCTGAATAATGTATGTCTGGTATTTATAATTCTTTAACCTATTTTATGACTGGAGGCAAGTCCTGTCTGCATGGGTGTGCCATGTGATCTGGGATGTAGGTTACAGGAGCTACAGTATGTGTGAAGATGTGTGCAGCGGATGTATGGATTACTGTTGACAGCAGAAATGTGTGCTTGACTTCTGAGGCTGATATTAAATCCTGTGTGTGTGAGAGGATGTGTGTTTTTGTGTGTCTGTGGGTGGGTGAGAGGATGTGTGTGTGTGGGAGAGGGGGTATGTGTTTGTGTGTGTGTGGGGGGGGGTATGTGTGTTTGTGTGTGTGTGTGTGTGTGTATATTTGTGTGGGGGGGGAGTATGTGTGTTTGTGGTGGGGGGGAGTATGTGTGTTTGTGTGCGTATGTATGGGGAGGAGGGAGCATGTGTGTGTGTGTCTGGGGGGAGAGTATATGTGTGTGTGTTGGGGGCGGAGTTTATGTGTGTGTGTAGTGTGTAATGTGTCAGTGTGTGGTGTGTAGTGTGAGGTGTGTAGTGTGTAAGGTGTGTAGTGTGTGTAAGGTGTGTAGTGTGTGTAAGGTGTGTAGTGTGTGTAAGGTGTGTAGTGTGTGTAAGGTGTGTAGTGTGTGTAAGGTGTGTAGTGTGTGTAGTGTGTGTGGGGGGGGGGGAGAGTATGTGTGTGTGTGGGGGGAGAGTATGTGTGTGTGTGTGTGAGGGGGGGTGAGAGTATGTGTGTTTGTATGTGTGTGTGTGGGGGGGGGAGAGTATGTGTGTGTGCTTATGTGCCCATGAAAGTGATGACTCTCATGATGTCGGTTGCCAGCACAGGTTTGCGTGAGGGGTTGCCATGGCAACGCATCAAACTGGCAGGCGGCTGAAGCATATTCAAACACACCCTCATTTACACACACATACAGTCATGCATAGCACAGTCATACATAGCACAGTCATACACATACAGTCACACATAGCACAGTCATACATAGCACAGTCATACATAGCACAGTCATACACATACAGTCATGCATAGCACAGTCATACACATACAGTCATGCACATACAGTCATGCACATACAGTCATGCACATACAGTCACACATAGCACAGTCATACACATACAGTCATGCATAGCACAGTCATACATATACAGTCACACACATACAGTAATGCATAGCACAGTCATACACATACAGTCATGCATAGCACAGTCATGCATAGCACAGTCATGCATAGCACAGTCATACACATACAGTCACACATAGCACAGTCACACATAGCACAGTCATACATATACAGTCACACACATACAGTCATGCATAGCACAGTCATACACATACAGTCACACACATACAGTCATGCATAGCACAGTCATACACATACAGTCATGCATAGCACAGTCATGCATAGCACAGTCATACACATACAGTCATGCATAGCACAGTCACACATACAGTCATGCATAGCACAGTCATACATAGCACAGTCACACATAGCACAGTCATACACATACAGTCACACATAGCACAGTCATACACATACAGTCATGCATAGCACAGTCATACATAGCACAGTCACACATAGCACATTCATACACATACAGTCATGCATAGCACAGTCATACACATACAGTCATGCATAGCACAGTCATACACATACAGTCATACATAGCACAGTCATACATATACAGTCATACATAGCACAGTCACACATAGCACAGTCATACACATACAGTCACACATAGCACAGTCATACATAGCATAGTCATACATAGCACAGTCACACATAGCACAGTCACACATAGTACAGTCATACATAGCACAGTCACACAGTGCAGCCATACATAGTGCACAGCCATACACATGGCACAGTCATACATAGCACAGTCATACATAGCACAGTCATACATAGCACAGTCACACATAGCACAGTCACACATAGCACAGTCACACATAGCACAGTCACACAGTGCAGCCATACATAGTGCACAG
>BROE01000026.1:38012-53465 GCA_036571765.1 Plecoglossus altivelis
TGTGTGTGTGTGTGTGTGTGCGTGTAAGTGAGTGTGAGTGAGTGAGTGCATGAGTGAGTGAGTGTATGCATGAGTGAGTGAGTGAGTGAGTGAGTGCGTGTTTGAATGCGTGAGTGAGTGGGGAGGGGGGATAGAGAGAGGAGCCAGGCACAGAGAGGAGAGAGGGACAGAGAGGAGAGAGGGACAGAGAGGAGAGAGGGACAGAGAGGAGAGAGGGAAGAAGGAGAAGAGGCAAGCCCAGAGGAGAGAGGGACCAGAGGAGGAGAGAGGGACAGAGAGGGAGAGCAGGCCGACAGAGAGGATGAGAGGGACAGAGAAGAGAGAGGGGACAGAGAGGAGCAAGGGACAGAGAAGGAGAGAGGGACCAAGAGAGAGAGGGACAGAGAGCCGACCGAGAGGGAGCAGAGGAGGAGAAGGAGCGGACAGAGAGGAGAGAGGACAGAGGAGGAGAGACGTGGACAAGAACGAGAGAGACAGAGAGGAGAGAGGGACAGAGAGGAGAGAGGGACAGAGAGGAGAAGAGAGAAAGAAAGAGAGTTGGAGAGAGGCCCATAGTAAGAGGACAGAGCAGGAGAGAGGGGACAGAAGAGGAGAGAGGGACAGAGAGGAGAGAGGACAGAAAGAGAGAGGACAGAGAGGAGAGAGGGACAAGTGACAAGTGAGGGGCATAGTCCAGCAATACTTTTCTACCACACTATCTTTCCAACCATATTTCCTGTCCTGAAACACTTCCTGTCTTGCAATACCTTCTATCCTGAAACACTTCCTGTCCTGAAACACCTTCTGTCCTGAAACACTTCCTGTCTTGCAACACTTCCTGTCTTGCAACACTTCCTGTCTTGCAACACTTCCTGTCCTGAAACACTTCCTGTCCACCATGTAGGGGAGGAGAAGAGGGAGAACTGAGGAAAAGGAATGGAGAGGATAGGGGAGGAAATGCAAGAGGAGGAGATTAATAAGGAGTTGGGAGGGGAGAGTGGAGGCACTTACAGGGACCCAGAATATGTCTGGAGTCTATCTACTTTATTAGCATAAATAAATCATTAGACCAAGTGTTGGGAGGACTGGGGGTCAGGGAAAGGCACTGGTGTGTGTGTTGTGTGCGTCTGGTGTTTATGGTGACGAGACGCTGTGTGATGTGTGTGTGATTGTGTGACCCGTGAGTGAGTGAAGTGAGTGGCTGTGTGAGTATGCCCCAGTGCTGTCTGACTACCTTGCCATATATCAATATTGACTGTAAAATATAAAATACATCTTTAAATTTAATACTGACTCATGAATAAATGCATGCTTACATACGGCCTTAAATGGAAGGCGCAGGAGAGGAGAGGGAAGGAGAGGAGGGGGTGGCAGAGGAGGTGGCAGGAGGAGAAAGGATAGGGAGGGGCAAGGAGAGGAGGTGAGGGCGAGGGGGAGGATGATGAGGGGAGTATGAAAGGAGGAGGAGGACAGGAGGCGCGGCAGAGGGGTCTGAAAGCATAACGTGGGGGGGAGGGGGTGGATAAATGGAAGAATTTACTGGGTGTTGAGGGAGTGAAAGGAAGGAGAGGAGGAGAGGTAAGAGAGGAGAGTGGAGGGGAAGAGAGAAGCGGTGACGGTGCCCGAGGGAAAGAGCATTGACTGACATATCAAGCTGAGGAGTTCACGTGACAGAGCATGTGTTGTGGTATGTTATGGTTGTGTTCAAATTATTATACAGAGACTATATATAAATGTGGTGTGTGTGTGTTGTGTGGTGTGATGTGTGGTGTGTGAGTGAGTGAGTGAGTGAGGTACGTGAGGGAGTGAGACAGAGTGTGAGAGAGAGAGAGGAGACGAGGAACGAGAGAAGAGAGCAGAAGAGAGAGAGAGAGAGAGACGAATTTGTGTTGCTGTACTGGATGTGTGTGTTTACTGTTGTTGGGATGTGTGTGATGTGTGTGTGTGTGCGCTATGTGTGTGTGTTTGTGTTGGGATGTGTGTGTGTTGCTGTGTTCGGGATTGCCTGTGTGTGTTACTAGTGTATGGATTGTGGTGTTGCCATCTGCTGTGGTGTATGTGTGTGCTGTTGTTACTGTGTTGGGATGTGTGTGTTTTACTGTGTGTGTATGTACAGTACATGTGTGTGTACTGTACATGCGTGTGTACATGCATGTGTACATGCCTGTGTACAGGTGTGTGTGTGTGTTACTGTGCTGGGATGTGTGTGTGTGTTTTTTTTTTTTTTTTTTTTTTTTTTTTTTTTTTTTTTTTTTTTTTTTTTTTTTTTTTTTTTTTTTTTTTGTGTGTGTTTGTGTGTTGGGTGTGTGTGGGTACGGCTGTGTTGGATGTGTGTGTGTGTCTGTGTTGGATGTGTGTGTGTGCTGTAATGTTGGCATGTGTGTGTGTTACTGTTTGGTATGTGTGTGTGTTGCGTGTTGGATGTGTGTGGTTACTGTTGTTGGCTGTGTGTTGTGTTGCTGTTGTTGTGTATGTGTGTGTTTGCTGTGTTGGGATGTGTTGTGTGTTGCTGTGTTGCGGATGTGTGTGTTGTCACGTTGTGGGGATGTGTGTGGTTACTGTGCTTGGATGTGCCTGGTGTTGCTGTGTTGGGATGGTGGTGTTACTGCTGTTGCGATGCCTGTGTGTGTTGCTGTGTCTGGATGTGTGGGATGTAAGTGTACTTGTTGGGATGGTGTGTGTTACTGTTTGGAGATGTGTTTCTTACTGTGCTGGATGTGTGTTGTGGTTGTTACTTGTGTTGGGGATAAGTGTGTGCCTGTTTCGTGTTGGGAGTGTGTGTGTTAAACGGTTTCGTGGGTTCTGTAGGGGGATGTGTGTGTGTTACTGTGTTGATGTGTGTGTGTTACTGTGTTGGATGTGTGTGTGGTATGCTGGGTTGCGGGATGTGTGTGTGTTACGTGTTGGGATGTGTGGTGTGTTGCTGATGTTGGAGTGTGTGTGTTGCTGTGTTGGGATGTGTGTGTGTTGCTTTGTGTCTGCGGATGTGTGGGTAGGCTGCTGTGGGGCATGTGTGTGTGTTGCTGTGTGGTATGTGTGTGTGTTGTAAAGTGTCCATGGGTGATCATGTGCAAGTGTGATGTGCACGCGTGTGTGTGTAAGTGTGTAATGTGTGTGTGTGGATGTGTGTGTGTGCTGTGTTGGATGCTTCTATTTGTCCGTGTGCTGTTTGTTACTGTGTGTGGGAGTTGTGTGTGTGTGTTACTGTGTGTGGCGATGTGTGTGTTGCTGTGTTGGGATGTGTGAGGTGCGGTTGGTGATGTGTGTGTGTTTGCTGTGTTGGGATGTGTGTGTGTTACTGTGTTGGGATGTGTGTGTGTGTTACTGTGTTGGGATGTGTGTGTGTTGCTGTGTTGGGATGTGTGTGTGTTACTGTGTTGGGATGTGTGTGTGTGTTGTTGCTGTGTGGGTTGCTGTGTATGTGTGCTGTGTCGGATGTGTGTGTTGCTGTGTTGGGATGTGTGTGTTAGGGTGTGCCTGTTGGTGTGTGTGTTTGTTGCTGTGTGTGCGGATGTGGTGTGTTGCGTGTTACTGGCATGTGCCGTGCCGTGTGTTACTTGCGGGATGTGTGTGTGTTGCGAATCAATGATGTTGGCAATGTGCTGTGTGTGTGTGTTGATGTGATGTGTGTGTGTTACTGTGTTGGCGCATCTGCTGTGTGTGTGTTGCTGTGTTGGGATGTGTGTGTGTTACTGTGTTGGGATGTGTGTGTGTTACTGTGTTGGGATGTGTGTGTGTTGCTGTGCTGGGATGTGTGTGTGTTACTGTGCTGGGATGTGTGTGTGTTGCTGTGTTGGGATGTGTGTGTGTTGCTGTGTTGGGATGTGGGTGTTGTTTGTTGCCCTGTGTTGGGTGTGTGTGTGCGTGTTACTGTGTTGGGATGTGTGTGTGTTGCTATGTTAGTGTGTGTGTGTACTGTGTTGGGATGTGATGCCCTGGTTTGATAGCTGTACTGGATGTGTAAATGTGTGTGTGCTGTTACTAAGGATGTGTCGTGTCGTGTATGCTGTACTGGGGCAATGTGTGTTGGTACTAGGGGTTGGGATTGTGTGTGTTGCTGTGTTGGATTGTGTGTGTGTGTACTGTTGCTGGGATGTGTGTGTGTTGCTGTGTTGGGATGTGTGTGTGTTGCTGTGCTGGGATGTGTGTGTGTGTTACTGTGCTGGGATGTGTGAGGGAGCAGGCCTCTAATGTGTTACTGTCCTGATGTGTTGCTGTGTTACTGTGTTGGCGATGTGTGTGTGTTACTGTGTGTGGATGTGTGTGTGTTACTGTGCTTGGCGATGTGTGTGGTGTTACTGTACTGGGATTGTGTGTGTTACTGTGTTGATGGTGTGTGTTTGTTTTTGTGCATGTGTGTGTGTTGCCTGTGTGAATGTGGGTGTGTTGCTGTGCCATGGGATGTGTGTGGTGTTACCCTGCTGTCTGGAAGAGCCAGATGGTCAAACCAGGCTGGTGTCCCTCATATGCCGTACCTCTCTCTGCGAGTTGTCCCGTAACTGGGCGTTCTCCCCCCTCCTCTCTCCTCCCTTTCTCTTTCTCTCTCCGCCTCCCTCCCTCACTCTCCTCCCTTTATCTTGGCCCCCCCCTCTCCTCATCTACCTCCCCTACTCTCCCCTCTCCTCCTCCTTTTCTCTCCATTCCCCTCCACTCCCTTTTCCTCCTCCTCCCCTCTTCTCTCCCCTGTCCCCTCTTTCTCTTCCCTGTCCCCTCCTTTCAACCTCCACTCAGCTCATGCCTCAAGGCCAGTATTGATCTTCCTTTTCCTGATGTGTTCCTTTATTATGCCCGTTTTACGCTTTCTCTAACTTGTCTGTCTCTCTCCTGTCTCTCTCCTGTCTCTCTCTGTCTCTCTCCTGTCTCTCTGTCTCTCTCCTGTCTCTCTTCCAGATGACTCGTCCAATCCAGGTGAAGCCTGCCGACAGTGAGAGTCGAGGAGGTAGAGATCTCTCCTTCATGAATTCATCTTTCTCTCCCCACTTCTCTCTCTCACTATCTTTCCCCCTTGCTCTCTCTCCATTTACTCTCGCTTTCTTTCAGATATACACACATTCACATATGTATGCATTAAAAAGAAACACACATGCACACAACTTCACCAGGGAAACATGTTACCTACACATGTGAATACTTGCACACCCTGTAGTGGGTGGAGCGAAACGAAAGATTCACTTTTGAACACTAGAAGAATGAAGGTTCAGAAAGAAGACAAGCTGGTTTAACTGAGGGGAAAGGACGAGGTAGGAAGAGGCAGAAGGAGGATGGGGAGAGGAGGAGGAAGGAGACGGAAGAGGAGGAGGAAGAGAGCGGAAGAGGTGAGGAGAAAGAGGGGGGGACGGAGTCCGAGGAGGAAGAGGAGGAGGAGAGGAGTGAGGAGGAAGGCAAGGAAGAAGGAGCGGAGAAGGAAGAGGAGGGAAGAGGAGGTAAGAGGAGCGGAGGAGGAGGTGTCAGAGGCTGTGAGCAGAGCAGAGGAATGAGGAGGAGGAGAGGAAGAAGAGGCAGAGGAGGGAGAGGAGTGGGAAGAGAGGAAGAGGAGGAGGGAAGAGGATAAGGAAGAAGAGGCGAAGAGGATGAGGAGAGATGTAGGAGGAGAGCGAAGAGATGGAAGAGAAAAAGGAGAGAGGGAAGAGGAGGAGGAAGAGAGGGAAGAGGAGGAGGAAGAGATGAAGGAGGAGGAGGAAGAGATGGAACGAGAGGAGGAGGGCGGGGGAGGAGAGAGAAGAAAGATGAAGAGAGAAGAGAGATTGAAGAGGAGGAGTGTGGGAGGCCAAGAGGGAAGAGGGATGGAGGTAAAAGAGGGAAGAGGAGGAGAAGCAGAGAGTGACATATGAAGGTACAGGAACCGAGGCGCTAAGTCGAGGAGGAGTAAGAAAGTACGAAGAGGTAGTGGTAAGACAGGAGTGAAGATGACGACTGGGAAGAGAGGAAGAGGAGGAGAAGGAAGAGAGGGAAGAGGAGGAAGAGGGGGAGGAGGAGGAGGAGGGAAGAGCAGGAGGATGAGGAGGAGGAGGAAGAAGAGGCAGAGGAGGAAGAGGAGGGAAGAGGAGGAAGAGGAGGAGGGAAGAGGAGAAGGAAGAGAGGGAAGAGGAGGAGGAAGAGATGTAGGAGGAGGAGGAAGAGATGGAAGAGGAAAAGGAAGAGAGGGAAGAGGAGGAGGAAGAGATGGAAGAGGAGGAGGAAGAGATGTAGGAGGAGGAGGAAGAGATGGAAGAGGAGGAGGAGGAAGAGGGGGAGGAGGAAGAAGAGGGAAGAGGAGGAGGAGGAAGAGGGGGAGGAGGAAGAAGAGGGAAGAGGAGGAGGAAGAGGGGGAGGAGGAAGAAGAGGGAAGAGGAGGAGGAAGAAGAGGGAAGAGGAGGGGGAGATCAGATCAGTAAAAGTTATGGGAGGAAGGAGGAAAGAGAGAGAGGGGGAGAAAAGGGGTAGAAAAGGAGAGAGAGAAGAGGAGGCAAGAGATCGAGAGGGAAAGGGAAGTTGCCCCAATTGTCAGTTATGGATTAGGGTTAGGCCTCCCATAGTCAGCTGTAATACCATAACTCTTCACGTCACCAGGAAACTTCCTATCTGTCTCTCCCTCTGTTGCTCTCTCAAACACAAGAAGGTATGCACCCTCCACACACACACACACACACACTCCACATACTCTACAGTCGTCGTCCCCTCTCCCCCTCTGTCTGTCTCTCTACCTTCCATCATCTCTCTCATTGGTAATAGTATGGGAGTGGGAGAGGAGAGGGAAATGTTTATACTATAGAAGTGGATGTTTATACCAGGGAAGTGGAAGTTTAAACCAGAGAGAAATTGATGTTTACAACAAAGACGTGATTGTTTACACCAGAGAGGTGAATGTTTACACCAGAAGAAAATTGATGTTTACACCAGATAAGTGCATTTTTACAGGAGACGAAAATGGATGTTCACATCAAAGAGGTGGATGTTTACAACTGAGAGGTGAATGTTTACACCAGAGGAAAATGGATGTTTACACCAGAGGAAAATTGATGTTTACACCAGAGGAAAATGGATGTTTACACCAGAGGTGTATATTTACAACAAAGAAATTGATGTTTACACCAGAAGAAAATGGATGTTTACACCAGAGGAAATGGATGTTTACACCAGAGGAAAATGGATGTTTACACCAGAGGAAATGGATGTTTACACCAGAGGAAAAAGGATGTTTACACCAGAGGTGTATATTTACAACAGAGAAATTGATGTTTACACCAGAAGAAAATGGATGTTTACACCAGAGGAAAACTGATGTTTACACCAGAGGAAAATGGATGTTTACACCAGAGGTGTATATTTACAACAAAGAAATTGATGTTTACACCAGAAGAAAATGGATGTTTACACCAGAGGAAATGGATGTTTACACCAGAGGAAAATGGATGTTTACACCAGAGGAAATGGATGTTTACACCAGAAGAAAATTTATGTTTACACCAGAGGAAAATTGATGTTTACACCAGAGGAAAATGGATGTTTACATCAGAGAAGAGGATGTTTACACCAGAGAAAATGGATGTTTACACCAGAGAGGTGGATGTTTACACCAGGGGTGTATATTTACAACAAAGAAATTGATGTTTACACCAGAAGAAAATTTATGTTTACACCAGAGAAAATGGATGTTTACACCAGAGAGGTGGATGTTTACACCAGGGGTGTATATTTACAACAGAGAAATTGATGTTAACACCAGAGGAAAATGGATGTTTACACTGGAGGGAAACCCAGATTCCATTGCACAACAGGAAATAAAGTAGCTACCTCTCTCCTCCCTCTTGTTTCTCTCTCCGCTAGTTTGGCATCGCTCTGTCCCGTCTTATTTCCAGTGACACAAGACTAACAATGGATGACTGGCTGTCATAGTAACGCTGACCTATCTCACTTAGAAGACCTTTTCTTGGATTTCTATTCTGCCCAGTTCTGTTCTAATCTGCCAGTCCTGTTCTAATCTGCCAGTTCTGTTCTAATCTGCCAGTCCTGTTCTAATCTGCCAGTTCTGTTCTATTCACTTCTACTCTGCCCAGTTCTGTTCTATTCACTTCTACTCTGCCCAGTTCTGTTCTAATCTGCCAGTTCTGTTCTATTCACTTCTATTCTGCCCAGTTCTGTTCTATTCACTTCTATTCTGCCCAGTTCTGTTCTATTCACTTCTATTCTGCCCAGTTCTGTTCTATTCACTTCTATTCTGCCCAGTTCTATTCTATTCACTTCTACTCTGCCCAGTTCTGTTCTATTCACTTCTATTCTGCCCAGTTCTGTTCTAATCTGCCAGTCCTGTTCTAATCTGCCAGTTCTGTTCTAATCTGCCAGTTCTGTTCTAATCTGCCAGTTCTGTTCTAATCTGCCAGTTCTGTTCTAATCTGCCAGTTCTGTTCTAATCTGCCAGTTCTGTTCTAATCTGCCAGTTCTGTTCTATTCACTTCTACTCTGCTCTATTTGCTTCTACTGTGCCCAGTCAGATTCAGTTATACTCAGTTCATTGTGTTTGGTTTCAGAAGACAGGAAGTTGTGGTTTGTGGGCTGAGTGTGCTTCAGACAAGAGCAGTCGGAGGTGTAGGGATCGTTGTATACCATGTTGATATTACGGCGTTCCATTGAGGATGCCACCGTCCTCAGGGAGGTAGTAACCTGTGCCATGGACAACGTGATTGCACAGGTAGGAAACGCAGAACTATGCCACACTGTCCTTTCTGATTGGCGTAGGAAAGTTGAGTGCACTCAGTGAGGTGCCTGTGAAGATTGAAATGAGGGTGTCTCTCGAGCTGCCCAGTCTAGGTGTTACCACCACACACCACTGCTTTTCTTAGACTGAAGATACCGTACCACCCTCATCATCCTGAGTGCTTTCTTAACTTCAGATCTGAGCGCTTGGTCCACACACACCATGCTTTTTAACTATATAGTTTACCGCACACACCATGCTTTTTAACTATATAGTTTACCGCACACACCATGCTTTTTAACCAGAGTTTACCACACACACAACCATCCCTGCCTTTCCTTCTAACCAGGCCAGTTACCCACACTATCACCATCCCTGCCTTTCTAATGCCACATCACGGTATTTACCACAACACTAGAGGCTTCTTTTTAGCCACCATGATAGGCTATTACTCCTGCCCCTGCTATCACCCACTAGCACCCAACCATTGCGTTCTTTTAAATCCACACTACGTGTGACCACCACGACCACCCATTCTTTCTATTTAATCGTATTATAATGACCTTCTGTCCCGCACATCGACTACATCCCTGCCTCTCTGAACCAGATGGTATTATCCACTACACACACCCTAGTGGCCTCTTTTAAGCCCATAATTGATACACTGTGTTCTAGATCAGGGAAACTTATACCTCCTCGGCTTCGCTCCTCCTGAAAATCCTCTCATGAGCGCGTTTCCCTGTGCCTCTTAGTGAACCAACCCTATTCATCCATGCCATTGTCTAATGATGCTACCATCACTGCCCAACTACACATAATCACTCTGTTACTACGATCTGTCATAAAAGTTATATAATTTGCGCTAGGTGCTACTTTAATGTAAATTTCCGGTGGTATCTACCAGGCTGCTTGCCTTTGTCCAAGCCTGTCCCTTACTCTACACAGTGCCTATGATACGCCCAGTCTGACTAGATCATGCATCTGCTCTCATTGCACGTCTGCAGAGCTCGTACCAGTTAAGTCCCTCCTCCTGCTCTCTCTCCCATCTTCTCGGATGCCTCTCCCTCTCTCCTTCTACCCTCCTTCCTCTCCCTATCATCTTCTCACAAAACACACTATTCCTAAGAATGTACACTCGTAAAGAGTGACACCCACCCAAGACACCTCAATCAACACGACTAACTATTCCAAGAGAATGCAAGATACTCTGGGTGAGAAGTTACTAACTCTGTCCTGTGCACACAGAGAAGAGTGATGCGTCCAGCTCCCACTTCAGTATAGAGCGCTACTCCTCTCTCCTTACCTAACACGTCGTCTGCACTCACTCGCCGTGCACGGTGTGCCTGCCTGCACCTTCGTCCCCTGCGTGCGCTAACCGCTCTCCTTCCTGCCCTCCACTCTCCGCTCTCACTCTCACTATGCTCCTCCCCTGAATTGATGTTCCCCTCCCCTCCACCTTTCTCTCTCCCTGCGCTCCACTCCTCTTCCTCCCCTCCTCCCCTCTTCTCCCCTATCCTCTACAACTCAGCGTCTCTAAGAGACTACTACCTGCGGCACTGCGCGTTCATCCAACATCCCTCTTCCCTCTCTCACCTATCTCTCAGTCTCTTTCTCCCTTCTTCTCTTCTCTCCTCCCCTCTTACTACATCATCATCCTCATCCCCTTCCTCTGCGTCTCTTCTCCTCTCTCCTCTCTCCCTTCTCCCTTACCTCCTCTCCTCTCACACCTCCCCTCTTTCCCTCTCCTCTCTTCCTCCTTCCTTCACTCTCTCCTTCCCTCTCCCTCTCCTCTTCTCTTCACCCTCTCTCTCTTTTGTGCTTCCCTCTCTTTCCCTTCCCTCTTCTCCTTCCTCCACTCACCTCTCCCCCTCTCTTCCTCTCCTCTCTACTTCCTCCATCTCCTTTCTCTCCTACCTTTCCCTCTTCCTTTCCTCTACCTCCTCCATCCTCTCTTCTTCGTGATCTCTCTTTTTGTCTTTTTCTTTTTCTCTCCTCCTCTTCACCTCTCTCTTGCCCTACGACTCCGTCCTCTCTCACGTGATATAACCAAATAAGATCGTGTTTCACGCCCCTCTTACCAGCACCTTATCCTCCTGCATTCTTTTACTGTGAGCTGCTGACCGATGAGCAGGGCATTTAGGGTGACACAAGAGGAACGAGAGGCACAAACGTGTACAACTCTGCTCGTGTGTGTCTCTGTGACAGACAAAGGTGAGAGGAGAGAAGACAGCCGGAAAAGAGCAAGTTCATCTCTCTCTAACGTCTCTCCCCTTTTCCTCCTTTCTCTTGTCCTCTTCTCATCTCCGTTGACATCATCGACACACACATAGCCTTTATCCATCCTGCCTATCTCCTGTCTTTCGACACCACGAGCGCAACATACAACACCACATATCGTGAGTCCCTAATATCAGAAGAGAATTCTAACAATGATCACCAATATTATATAGCTAACACATCAGGCTAACCCACTTCCACAAACAACTTCATCAACACTCTTGCACCTCTACACTATCCTGATCACGAACCATACACATCATCTCAAACGAGACCACCTACTAGTTTAATCCCAAATATGTTAGTTAGGCACACTACCAGACAAACTAAGAAACAGTGGACATGACTAGTGATTACTCATTCAGATCGAATAATAACTAATAATATGGAGTGAGCGAAGCTCCCTGTTCCTTAAGTCAATTTATGACTTTACATTGGACTCATAACATGATTATTGCAACTATTGGCGTCTGTGTCTCCCCAATCTGCAGGCGGGAGGTGCTTACGCGTAGCGTAACACAAGGCGACTCCACACACAGGCCAGAGACCCCTCCCTGAGCCACTACATCACGCCCGATCAGCCTCGCAACAGCATGTTGCGTCGAAGTATTGACGGGGTGACCAACGGACAGCCACAGGCCACCACACACACACCACCCAAGGCAGCCCGCGCAACACCTCAGCCACACGACTGTGCTAAACGTGGCAAGAGCACATGCGCGACCATCAACACGTGCACGACGTGCACATTCCTGACAGTTTAAGCACCTTCAATCCCCTGCGCTGACCTACACCCCCTGCCCTCTCACCCGCCAACCTAATCTGCACACCGACGCGAGACAATGCGTATCCGGCTTAGTCGCCTTCTTTGTGTGAAACGACGACAATGATTCAAAGTGCACACTTACCACCCCACATTGTCAACAGTGGTAGCAACTGACACTGAGGACTGCGACGACTATTCTAGCAACGACAAAAGTGGCTGTAGAGAAGGTGTGGAATAGTCAGCTCTATGCGCTGTGCATCCACTATCCTACGACACACTGCCGACGCATGCTAAGCTCTGTTACCGATGACCTTTCGTGCTCCGACACACACACACTGCGACTTGATTACACCAACCCTGGCTTTCACCCACTTGACAATGAACACCATCTATCGAATTGTGTGCTCTTGGACCAACACAACCAGAATCACTCACACACACAATGCAGTGATGTACACAATTCCTTGGCTCTGCTGCGAGCACCACACACAACACCACACATGCTAGTGGTGTAATACACACAACCAGGCATCACATACACACACAACACAGTGTCAGTGTTACACAACCTGGCGCACACACACACACACACATGCAGGACATACACACACACACACGGAGGTACACACACACACTACCACAACACACCACACACACACAAGCACCTGTGTACACAACACCTGAAGCTCACGCACACAACCACAACACACACACAGTGAATGCCACACAACCAGAATCACTCCACACACAATTGCAGTGTACACACACAATAACTGGCTCACACACACACACACAACATGCAGTGTGTACACCAACCAGGAGCTCACACACAACAGGACAAGTGCCTGTACACACACACTGTCACATACCACACAAACACACATAAAGCAGACACTGTGTACACAACCTGCGCTGCCCCACACCCACAAACAAACCACACACACATGCAGTGTGTACACACAACCAGGCTCACACTCACACACACATGTGTGTGTGTTTGTGCACGCACGCACGCACATATTCAAACACGCACATATTTACACACGCATAGTTATACACACCCACACACACCTCACACACACCAGCACATATTCATGCGGTGCCTGTACAACACAACCAGCGTACTCACACTATCTATCTCTTCTCTCAGCGCAGTCCACTTGCTATGGAGGACTAATTGTAATACATGGAAAGATTGTACTTACAAATTTGATACTAATTACATGTTTTATTTAGCTCTACTTTACATAGATTCCTCTGTCAAGCCAATCCCCCTCCTCATCAGAGGACTCATGAATACTAGTACTGCATCTCGAATAGCACTCATACCAAATATTGCAGCTCTTCAGTAAAGAGAGTGAGCGAGAGAGAAGAGAGAGCGAGGGAGAGAGAAGAAGAGAACGAGAGAGAGGTGAGAGAGATAAGAGGGAGGAAGATAAAGACAGAGACGAGAGAGATGAGGGAGGGAGGGTAAACATGATGAGTGAAGGTGCGTGGGTGGGAGAGAGGGTACGAAGGGGAGGGAGAGGAGATGGAAGCCTAAACTGGCAAACAACGCCCCTTGCAGGTGATATTACTAACAACAACCGCTGACAGAGGGCACCCCAGACCCACACATCCTCCATCATCCTCAAGTGTCTAGAGAGTAATACACCACCTGTTAAATCCTACTCATCTTCCCTCTCTTTCTCTCCTCCCTCTCTCTCCAATCTCTTCCCTCTCTTTCTCTCATCCCTCCCTGCCCCCCTCTCTGCCCCCCCCCCACCAGCTGATGCAGCAGCAGACAGCCATCATGACAGGGGGGCAGGGCCCCCCCCCAAGCATCTCCTTCCCCACTAACCAGCTCCACCACACGGGGGCTCTCGGCCTCAGTGGCCTCCAGTCTCTGGGGGAGACCACAGACTTCCAGCAGGCCCTAGGTGAGAGTGCATGCGTGTGTGTGATGACAGGGTTCAGGTGTTATGTACAGGTAGAGTGGGCCCTAACCTCCTCCCCTCCCCTCCAGGCCTCAGCTCTCCTCCAGCTAGTCTCTCTAGCTCTGTTCCCAGTCTGGTGAGCCCCTTGGTGAACGGCTTTGCCCCCCTAGCCGGCCTGCCCTCCGCCCCCCCCTCCCTGGGGCCTTTGTACACCACCAGCCTCCCCTCATACTCCACCCACAGCCCTGCCCCCGACAGCCTGCAGTCAGCCTATACTGGGGTGCAGCAGTACACAGGTACGCATGCACACACGCATGCATGCACGCACACACGCATGCAGGTACGCACGCACACACGCATGCAGACTTACACTTGATGTATGCTTGATGCATCTCTCCCCTTCTCCCTCCAGCGATCTACCCCTCCCCCAGTCTCCCCCAGTCTCTGCACCCTCACGTCATTCAGCAGCCACAGAGAGAAGGTGAGGGTGAGATGGCTCTCTATTATTCACATGTATACAGTCACATGGCTTTATAGATATACATATTCTCATATATATGTAATCTATGAGCGCATACATATATATTTCTACTCATAAAAATTGACTTAACAATTAAGTAATTGAATCTTAATTTAGCACATTTAGTACATTTATTCTGAAAAACAAATCATCTGCCATCAAGAATGTGTGTGTATGTGTGTGTGTGTGTATCTGGTGTGTGTGTCTGTGGTGTGTATCTGGTGTGTGTGTCTGTGGTGTGTATCTGGTGTGTGTGTCTGTGGTGTGTATGTGTGTGTGTGTGTATCTGGTGTGTGTGTGTATCTGGTGTGTGTGTATGTGTATATCTGGTGTGTGTATGTGTATCTGGTGTGTGTGTATCTGGTGTGTGTGTGTGTACCTGGTGTATGTGTGTATCTGGTGTGTGTGTTTGTGTGTCTGGTGTGTGTGTACCTGGTGTGTGTGTGTGTGTGTATCTGGTGTGTGTGTGTATCTGGTCTGTGTGTACTGTGTGTGTGTGTACTGTGTGTGTGTGTGTGTGTGCACTGCAGGACCAGAGGGCTGTAACCTGTTCATCTACCACCTGCCTCAGGAGTTCGGGGACAGCGAGCTCATGCACATGTTCCTACCTTTCGGCAGCATCATTTCCTCCAAGGTGTTCATGGACCGAGCTAGCAACCAGAGCAAGTGCTTTGGTGAGCACCACACACAGACACACACGCACACAGACACACACACACACATGGACCGAGCTAGCAACCAGAGCAAGTGCTTTGGTGAGCACCACACACACACACACACAGACACACACACACACACGCACACAGACACACACACACATGGACCGAGCTAGCAACCAGAGCAAGTGCTTTGGTGAGCACCACACACACACACACACGCAGGACCGAGCTAGCAACCAGAAGCAAGTGCTTTGGGTGAGCCACCACACACACACACACACGCCACACAGACAACACACACAACACACACACAGGACCGAGCTAGCAACCAGAGCAAGTGCTTTGGTGAGCACCACACACACACACACACGCACCACAGACACAGCACACACCACACACACACATGACGAGCTAGCAACCAGAGCAAGTGCTTTGGTGAGCACCACACACACACACACACGCACACAGACACACACACACACACACGCACACAGACCACACACACACACAGACACACACACACACACACACACACACACACACACCAACACATGGGGGACCGAGCTTAGGTACACCAGAGCAAGTGCTTTTGTGAGCACCACACACACACACACACAGACCACACCCACGCACACATGCACAGAGACAAGAAACACACCACA
>BROE01000026.1:59296-86793 GCA_036571765.1 Plecoglossus altivelis
CTGAGTGATGTGAGTCCATTTTGGGATCTCTAGGCTGAGTGATGTGGATCCAGATTAGGACCTCCAGGCTGGGTGATGTGGGTCCATCTTGGGACCTCCAGGCTGAGTGATGTGGGTCCATTTTGGGACCTCCAGGCTGAGTGATGTGGGTCCATCTTGGGACCTCCAGGCTGAGTGATGTGGGACCTCCAGGCTGAGTGATGTGGGTCCATCTTGGGACCTCCAGGGTGAGTGATGTGGGTCCATCTTGGGGCCTCCAGGCTGAGTGATGTGGGTCCATCTTGGGACCTCCAAGGTGAGTGATGTGGGTCCATCTTGGGACCTCCAAGGTGAGTGATGTGGGTCCATTTTGGGACCTCCAGGCTGAGTGATGTGGGACCTCCAGGCTGAGTGATGTGGGTCCATCTTGGGACCTCCAAGGTGAGTGATGTGGGTCCATCTTGGGACCTCCAAGGTGAGTGATGTGGGTCCATCTTGGGACCTCCAGGCTGAGTGATGTGGGACCTCCAGGCTGAGTGATGTGGGTCCATCTTGGGACCTCCAAGGTGAGTGATGTGGGTCCATCTTGGGACCTCCAGGCTGAGTGATGTGGGTCCATCTTGGGACCTCCAAGGTGAGTGATGTGGGTCCATCTTGGGGCCTCCAGGCTGAGTGATGTGGATCCATCTTGGGACCTCCAGGCTGAGTGATGTGGGTCCATTTTGGGACCTCCAGGCTGAGTGATGTGGGTCCATCTTGGGACCTCCAAGGTGACTGATGTGGATCCAGATTTACCTTCTGTAAGGTTTGAGGGAGATTGTCAAGAGATACAGGGCTCTCCTGTCTGTATGAGCTACTGTGTACTGGCCTCCACCCTTTCTCTCACCAGGAGTTTTATGCAGTGAATCCTCATCACTGCTGGATTTTCATCCTGTCATTAGGACAGATTACCAGAGACGGAGGGACGAGAGTTCAACAGTGAAACCAAGAAAACAAACACCTAACGTCCAACACTTTATTATGTAAAATTAATGATTATAATAAAATATAAACCACATTAGTTCACTTTCCATACAAGTATTCAACAATATCTAACTAAATCACAACAAAAGTGTAAAACATTTCAGTTAAAACATGTACACCATATAAAACACTTATATACAATCTTTCAATATATTATAATATAGAGATTTTGTTTCTTTACCTTGAAAGATAGGAAGGCAAGCAGCTTCATAAGGGTTAAGATTCTGATCTGGGAAGCACAGATAATTACTCTCCACACACCCTGGTGACCTTACTGATCCTCCCACACACCCTGGTGACCTCACTGACCCCCCACACACCCTGGTGACCTTACTGACCCTCCCCCCCACACCCTGGTGACCTCACTGACCCCCCACACACCCTGGTGACCTCACTGACCCCCCACACACACTCTGGTGACCTCACTGATCCTCCCCCACACACCCTGGTGACCTTACTGATCCTCCCCCACACACCCTGGTGACCTTACTGACCCCCAACACACCCTGGTGACCTTACTGACCCCCAACACACCCTGGTGACCTCACTGACCCCCCCCACACACCCTGTTGACCTCACTGACCCCCCACACACACTCTGGTGACCTCACTGATCCTCCCCCACACACCCTGGTGACCTTACTGACCCCCCACACACCCTGGTGACCTCACTGACCCTCCCCCACACACCCTGGTGACCTTACTGACCCCCCACACACTCTGGTGACCTTACTGACCCCCAACACACCCTGGTGACCTTACTGATCCTCCCCCACACACCCTGGTGACCTTACTGACCCCCCACACACCCTGGTGACCTTACTGACCCTCCCCCACACCCTGGTGACCTTACTGACCCCCCACACACCCTGGTGACCTCACTGACCCTCCCCCACACACCCTGGTGACCTTACTGACCCTCCCCCACACCCTGGTGACCTTACTGACCCTCCCCCACACACCCTGGTGACCTCACTGACCCTCCCCCACACACTCTGGTGACCTTACTGACCCCCCCCACACACTCTGGTGACCTTACTGACCCCCCACACACCCTGGTGACCTCACTGACCCTCTGGGTTGGAGTGTAAACGTACAGGAGAGGTTTGATAGATACGCTATATTACCAAAATATTTGGTCACCCATCCAAATGATCAGAATCAGGTGTTCTAATCACTTGGCCCGGTCACAGGTGTATAAAACCAAGCAGTTAGGGACGCAGACTGTTTTTACATTTGTAAAAGAATGGGCTGCTCTCGGGAGCTCCGTGATTTCCAGAATGGTACTGTCATAGGATGCTACCTGTTAATCATTCCACAGTCAACTGGCAGATTTATTATAAGAAAATGGAAGAGTTTGGGAACAACAGCAACTCAGCAATGAAGTGGTAGGCCAAGTAAACTGGCAGGGTCAGGGTTGAGGGCTCAGGGTTGAGGGCTCAGGGTTGAGGGCTCAGGGTTGAGGGCTCAGGGTTGAGGGCTCAGGGTTGAGGGCTCAGGGTTAGGGTTGAGGGGTCAGGGTTGAGGGGTCAGGGTTAGGGTTGAGGGGTCAGGGTTAGGGGGTCAGGGTGAGGGGGTCAGGGTTAGGGGTCAGGGTTAGGGGGTCAGGGTTAGGGTTGAGGGGTCAGGGTTAGGGTTGAGGGGTCAGCGTTAGGGGTTAGGGTCAGGGGGTCAGGGTTGAGGGGTTAGGGTTTGAGGGGGTCAGAGGGTCATGGTTAGGGTCAGGGGTTAGGGGTCAGTGTAGGGGGTCAGGGTTAGGGTTGAGGGGTCAGGGTTAGGGTTGAGGGGTCAGGGTTAGGGTTGAGGGGTCAGGGTTGAGGGGTCAGGGTTGAGGGGTCAGGGTTAGGGTTCAGGGGTCAGGGGATGCTGAAGCTCATAGTGCAAAGAGGTCGCCAACTCTCTGCACGGGCAAATGCTACAGAGCTCCAAACTTCATGTGACCTTAAAAATAGCCCAGGTACAGTACGCAGAGAGCTTCATGGAATGGGTTTCCATGGGCGAGCAGCTGCATCTAAGCCGTACATCAACAAGTGCAACGCAAAGCGTCGGATGTACTGGTGTAAAGTTCACCGCCACTGGACTCTAGAGCAGACACGTTCTCTGGAGTGATGAATCACACTTTGCCATCTGGCAATCTGATAAACGAGTCTGGGTTGGAGGTTGCCAGGAGAAAGGCACATTTCAGACTGCTTTGTGCCGAGTGTGAAATTTGGTGGAGGAGGAATTATGGTGTGGGGTTGTTTTTCAGGAGTTGGGCGTGGCCCCTTAGCTCCAGTGAAAGGAACTTTGAATGCTCTAGGATACCAAAACTTTTTGGACAATTCCATGCTCCCAACCTGGTAGGAACAGTTTGGAGCGGGCCCCTTCCTCTTCCAACATGACTGTGCACCAGTGCACAAAGCAAGGTCCATAAAGACATACAGTCTGGTGTGGATAAACTTGACTGGCCTGCATAGAGGACTGACCTGAACCCTATAGAACACCTTTGGGATGAGTTGGAGCGAAGAACTGAGAGCCAGGCCTTCTCGATCAACAGCAGTGTGTGACCTCACCAATGCACTTCTGGGAAAAATGGACGAAAATTCCTATAATCACTCCTCAACCTCATGGCCAGCCTTCCCAGATCACTCCTCAACCTCATGGCCAGCCTTCCCAGAAGAGTTGAAGCTGTAATAGCTGCAGAAGGTGGACCAACATCATATTGAACCCTATGGATTAGGAGTGGGATGCCACTTCAGTTCATATGTGAGTCAAGGCAGGTGGGCGAATACTTTTGGTAATATAGTGGATGATATGAAGGTAAATGACACATACTTCCAAGGAAAGTGACTCTAGGTTGTTCTGAGTGACATATCCTGTTAGTCAGGTTGTATGGACAGGGGTACCATGTTGTGTGCCCTCTAGGTAGTATTTACATTCAGTTGTTGGATCCTGTGAATTAGAAACCATCTTCTGTAAATATGATAACAATAGACAGTGAAACATTTAAGCGCAGAAACCACAAGTCTGTTCCAGACCGTAAGCCAGCAGTGTGTCTGTGTCAGTACAGACCATAATAATCAGGGACCAGGACGTATTTACAAAGATCCATTTTGATGAAGCCGCCTTCAACCACAGCAGAGAATAACAGTAATTTTGTGATTTTTCACATTTCAGAGTCTGTGTTAGTGCTGATCCAATGTACAGGTGTGTAGACGTGTGTGTAGACGTGTGTGTGTAGAAGTGTGAGTGTGTGTATGTGTGTGTGTGCGTGTAGACGTGTGTGTATAGATGTGTGTAGACATGTGTGTGCGTGCAGGCTGGGTCCTTCAGATTGTTAGGGAGTGAAAGACAGGAGGCCTCTCCTCCCTCTTCCTGCTCCTCCTCCTCCTCCTCCTCCTCCTGCTCTTCACACCAGCAGCAGGCCCAGGAGCAGCAGCAGAGTGTGTGTGGCAGGGAGGGGCACCCCCCTGCTGTGCAGGGGAGGAGTCCTGGGGGGGCTAGGAGCAGGGCTAGGGGCTGGGCTCTGTCTGAGTCTGGAGGGAGGCAAGGCCTTCAGATCCTGCAGCGCCCCGAAAGCAGCCAGACAGAAGGCAGGGTCTCCAGTGGTCAGCAGATCAAACACACACGACTGGAAATACACGTCCTCCACCTGCAGCGTCTCCCGGCAACGAGCCGTGGCCTGCTCCACCGAGTACACCTGTGGGGGCGGGGCCCTGGGGGGCGCGGCCCTGGGGGGCGGAGGGGGCCCCAGAGTGTGCTGTGTGATCAGCTCACTGCGAGGGCAGCCATGGAGACAGAGCTGTAGCCCCCCCTCCTCCGGGCCCAGCATGTCCTCCGGGACACGGATGGCAAAGGTAAGGTAGAGCCCCACACGACGCACAATGATGGAGGCACCCAGGTAGCGGGCCTGGATGTGGACATGACGCCCTGCCGGACCGGGCCGGTCCTGGATCAGCAGACTGGATGGCTCTCGCCCCCCACTGCTGCTGCTTCCGTCCTGGAAGGCTGAGGGCAGGTCCTCAGTAGTGGCCTGGTACACTTTCTGATCCGTGCAGCCCTGGAACGACTTGAAGATCACTGTTATCTGAGGAGGAGAGATGAGACCAGTGGGAATCATAACAGAAGGACTGTAATACCTCAAACTACCACAGGGTGTCGCTCCAACATCATATGCCCAACATTGACGTATTTCTGCAATTAAGTTGGTTAAAAAGTGATGAGGAGAGCATAACTAAGGATTCTCTTTGTGATAAAAAGGAAACTAACCGTATGTGAAAAGACCATACCTGGTTTAAATGATGTTGACAAAACCATCTGACATCATCCAAGCTTATCACTGTATCAGCATCCTGACTAGCTACAGTAAAGAGCTCCTGCCTCCTGCACAGGATCTAGACTAGGTACATGACTCTAATAAAAACAAACAGAGAAATGCACATTTCCTCCAAAACACTCTTACCCTCCCCTCTTTCTGAACCCTCTTACTCACTTAAAAAAGCCTACTGACAACCATACGCTCAGTGTCTGCACAGAGACTAGCTTCTGAACACAGGCCAGTACAGCCACAGCCTTTTATCATCTGGACTAGTACACGATAAGGACCCTCAGACCAGTACCAAACTAAACCGGACCAGGACTAGAACTAGGCCAGACCAGAGCTAGTACCAGGCCAGGGCTAGTACCAGGCCAGGGCTAGTACCAGACCAGACCAGAATTAGTACCAGACCAGGACTAGTACCAGACCAGAGCTAGTACCAGACCAGGACTAGTACCAGACCAGGACTAGTACTAGACCAGACCAGAGTTAGTACCAGACCAGAGCTAGGACCAGACCAGACCAGAGCTAGTACCAGACCAGACCAGAGCTAGTACCAGACCAGGACTAGTACCAGACCAGGACTAGTACCAGACCAGGGCTATTACCAGACCAGAGCTAGTACCAGTACCAGGGCTAGTACCAGACCAAAACAGAGTTAGTACCAGACCAGAGCTAGTACCAGTACCAGGGCTAGTACCAGACCAAACCAGAGTTAGTACCAGACCAGAGCTAGTACCAGTACCAGACCAGAGCTAGTACCAGACCAGGGCTAGTACCAGACCAGACCAGAGTTAGTACCAGACCAGGGCTAGTACCAGACCAGACCAGAGTTAGTACCAGACCAGAGCTAGGACCAGACCAGACCAGAGCTAGTACCAGACCAGAGCTAGTACCAGACCAGGGCTGGTACCAGACTGGTACTGGTCTGGTACTGGTACCAGACCAGAGCTAGTACCAGTACCAGACCAGAGCTAGTACCAGACCAGGGCTGGTACCAGTACCAGAACAGAGCTAGTACCAGTACCAGACCAGAGCTAGTACCAGACCAGGGCTGGTACCAGTACCAGACCAGAGCTAGTACCAGTACCAGACCAGAGCTAGTACCAGTACCAGAACAGAGATAGTACCAGTACCAGACCAGAGTTAGTACCAGACCAGAGCTAGTACCAGACCAGAGCTAGTACCAGACCAGGGCTGGTACCAGTACCAGACTAGAGCTAGCTGAGTATTCTTCCTGGTTTGTAAGGAGAGTTTGAGAGCAGCTGATGCAGAAAGGGTGAGAGGGGAATGTGCAGCACCTTAATCACCTCTTAACACAGGAGCACTGAACCATGGCCCTACCATGGCCCTACCATGGCCCTACCATGGCCCTACCATGGCCCTACCATGGCCCTTAATCACTACCATATGACCTCTTAACACAGGAGCACTCAACCATGGCCCTGACCCACACACACGCACGCGTACGCGCAACACACACACGCAACACACACGCGCACGCGCACACGCAACACACACGCAACTCACACACACGCAACACGCACACGCAACACGCACACACAACACACACACGCAACACACACACGTAACACACACACGAACACCTCTCCAGACACCACCTACCTTGCTGGTTGCTGTGGCACTGGATCCCTGGACAACAGGTACATTGGTGACCTGCACTGACAAGTAGCGGTTGTCAATGAGAGGCCACGCCCCCTCCACCTTGCAGGTCTGAAATTCCTCCCTGAAGGTGCGCAGGTGTGGGTCCCCAAACAGGCTGCAGTGTGCATACTTGCTGCGGTGCCCAGCAGCCAGGGCACGGGTCTCATAGTCGCAGAGGCGGGGGAGGGGAGGCCGGAGGGTGCCGGGGGCCCTGGCAGGGGAGGTGGGCCCGTCGGAGGAGCAGTTGTGTTGTGAAAACAGCTCCTTGATGCGGAACACAGCCGAGTGGTAGACCAGGTCTCCTCTGCAGCTGCGTGCGGTACGGCGGGTGCAGACCGCATACGCCCGCAGGGAGATGCAGTAGTCTGGCTGCATCTCCTCCTGGAGCCCACTGGAGGGCGACGTCGAGGTCACATAGTCCGTGTTGCAGCGATGGATACGACACTGCTGACAGTGAGCTGGAACAAACCAGGAAATACAACAGAGAACAGTGAAGAAGCACTATGACATCTCATGTTATGTTCTGGTATTCCAGGGTCTGGTCTATGCTCTAGTTCCCCAGAGTCTAGTCTATGTTCTGCTTTGGTTCTGGTCATGGCAGGCTGAGGTCTGCAGCGCAGACGGTCTGCAGCGCAGACGGTCTGCAGGAGGTCTAACCCTAACCCAGACAGCCAGATTCATTCCTGCTCCACGACCAGCTAGCACAAAACTAACCCAAACCCGGAGCAGGAAATAAGAAGCTGCAAGCCTGATTCTGAAGGTAAATACACTTCTGGTGAGACAGGTGACTTTGTTGGTTTTGAGTCTCTTGTTTTGGCTAAAGGATTGAGAGCTTCCCAGAAGCTAACAGCAGCAGTCAGACACCCATTTAGAAGTAAAACAAACTTCATTCAGCTCTAGTACTTAAATTAAGGAAGGTACTCCTGCTGCCATCGTCCAACACCTCTTCCCCTCCTGGAAAGACACAAAGAGGGGGCGAGGTGTGGGGGGGAGACCCCAGCATCTCTGCCTCCCTAACCCCAGCATCTCTGCCTCCCTGACCCCAGCATCTCTGCCTCCCTAACCCCAGCATCTCTGCCTCCCTAACCCCAGCATATCTGCCTCCCTAACCCCGGCATCTCTCCCTGACCCCAGCATCTCTCCCTGACCCTAACCCAACCACCAGCACAGGGCCCACAGCATGGCTGAACCCTACTCCACACAGTCACTGTCTGTTAAACCATCAACAACAAAACAGGTCTTTGTAGCCGACCACAGAGAACGAACAACATGGAACAGCAGGAAAGCAGTGAGTGTTTTGTGGTTGAGTTGAGGGAGTGTGTGTGTGTGTGTGTGTGTGTGTGTGTGTTGCTGGATGTTTGAAAGGTGGTTTATTAGCAAGTCGTTTTAGGTTCCAGTGACTTGACTAATACATCTAATGGGGTTGAATAATGGCCAATTGTATGTGGTAAAAACCTGGTTGTACTGCAATGTCTTACAACGCTCAAAAAGTGCATAAAACAGCTCAATAGAAAGGTCAAGTTTGGAACAATAACGGTAAAATTGCACATTTCGGATTTATGTGAAAAGATCCTTCCCAGATTTACCAGGTATTATGTTTTACTAATAAATATGCACCAGCTTAGTCGTTTCACTCACCAGGGACACGGTTTAACTAAAAATACAACACAAACCATTTGTTCGTTTGCAACTTTAGAAACAATTAGGGAACGTATAATTTATAACGTAGCTGATGTGTGAGAAGTTTAATTCGTGGATATTACAGGCGTCAGTAGAAGCAGAGACGGCGGCCATGGTGTCTACAGACGGGCTGTACGCTCGGATAGAAAGGCCGTGGAGTCAAACTCAGAACATGGTCGCAAATCAAGCATGAATGAAACAAAACACCGTCGAATAAAAAAGTAATCAATGGTTCGTGCCTTGGCTACAAAGTAATAGTTGAGGCTTAAAATAAACATATTCGAAGCACGTTCGCTGTAGTCCAAGTAAGCACACTGTAAAACTAGACAGTCAGTAGTCTGGAAGTTACTAAGTAACATTTGCAACGCTAAATTGAGAGGGTAACGTTAGCTTGCTAGCTCATGGTTGTTAACGGCTAAGATTCTTATCCATTTAGTTTTAACTTCTGCTTGATGGTGACAACAACATCAAATGTCCCTAAACCGAACAGTAATTAAAGTTGTTTTATCCAGAAGTTCGTCAGCTGGAGGAAAGTTCGTCCATATATGCGCTCGTGCAGGAGCCACTAAACTCCTCGAGCTATCGTCTCTCTACCGATATTAGAAACATTTTTTAAAACATAAGCTTTACACTAATTAGAACTATTGTTTACTTATATTTGTGTATTGTTTAAATATATAGGCGTTCACTCATCGCTACCAGACTCACACTTTACACAGTAAGTGATGCGTAACACGAAACAAAGCTTCGAAGCAAGAATGTACTTCCATCCCCACCATTCCACGGTGAGGGAAAACGGTTTCAAGTGTTTGTGTTGGAGGAAGCCCATCCTACCTGGTCGCAGCAACAGGCAAGATAAGACCATGGTCATGGTTAAACAGTTCCAAAGCTGCAGCTTAGCCACGTTGCGAGGTCCGCTTCTCCCCATACCAATCCATCCAGTTAGAATGAAGAACTTGGACTGTTTCCCATGGACGCTGGACCTGCAGGAAATTACACAAAAATTCGTCTCCTTTCCCAAGTGCTGTCATTCAAAAGGGGCCCCTTCGGTCGGGCTCGTTGTGGGAGGGGCGGAGCCGAGGCGGTTGTCGGCCAATGAACTACAAATGATTCGTTAAGTACTTGATATTTACGTGTGTGGTTTGCGGTAATCACGGGACATGGCCACTGGAACATGTTTTTACACAACAACGCAGTCCTTACGGTCAAACTAACACGACAACACGTTCTAAAAAACAGAGGAAGCCCTTTACAGTATTTTACATTTGCACATCTAATCACTCTTAAATAACAAAAACGCATCGCATACTGCTGTCTAGCTCCTGTTCGAAACTAACTGCTGTTAAACTCGTAACTATCCATGGCACAACTCCTTGACAAAAGGCAACGTCACTTCAATATACGTTTTTGTTGGCGATAGTTGGTCAAAATTTCTGCTCACCGGGTTGTATCGCCCAACGATATACTTTTAAAATATTCTTTACACATATAAATTGTATTAATAGTAAATCTATATAACTGTTTGTGGTTTTACAAGTCGTCCAGTGAAGTATACATTCACTCATCTCTCATCAAAACCCCTCTGCTATGATTTTGTTCCATTACATTCTCCTTTAGCAACTTGTATGTTTTTCTTTTGTGGCCAACTTTCCATCTCTTGCCTTGAACCGCACTCTGTCTTTCATTTGCTCAGCTGTGAAGTTAGGCTGGGCAACAATCACACACATTCACACACACCTTGGCTCATACACACACACACACACCTAGGCTCACACACACACATTCACACACACCTAGGCTCATACACACACACACCTAGGCTCACACATTCACACACACCTAGGCTCATACACACACACACCTAGGCTCACACACACACACACACACACACAGGCTCATACACACACATTCACACACACCTAGACTCACACACACACCTAGGCTTACACACACACACAGGCTCATACACACACATTCACACACACCTAGGTTCATACACACACACACACACACCTAGACTCACACACATACACACACCTAGGCTCACACACACACACACTCATTTCTGCTCACACACACACACCCATGCTCAAACATACATTCACACACACAAAATAATTATAATGGACCCAGCTAATTACAGTATAAAATATTACTGTCAAGAAATCCATCCTCCTGAATTCATGACAGTTGTGGTTATTAGACTCCCAATGCCCTTTACTGGCTGTTAGAGTGAAGTGAACCCAGGCAGGTACAGGATCACTGCTTTCACTACACATGCTAACAGCTCTGAGACTGAGAAATTGTCCCCTGGCCCCCCCAGGCCCCCCACCTCCCTGGGGCCCCATAGTGAAGGCAGTCCAGAGACTGCAACAAAGCGTTGTTGATGCTGTGAAGGTAGTCCAGGCACTGCAGCAAAGCGTTGTTGATGCTGTGAAGGCAGTCCAGGCACTGCAGCAAAGCATTGTTGATGCTGTAAAGGCAGTCCAGAGACTGTAGTAAAGCGTTGTTGATGCTGTAAAGGCAGTCCAGGCCCTGCAGCAAAGCGTTGTTGATGCTGTGAAGGCAGTCCAGAGACTGTAGTAAAGCGTTGTTGATGCTGTGAAGGCAGTCCAGACACTGCAGCAAAGCGTTGTTGATGCTGTGAAGGCAGTCCAGGCACTGCAGCAAAGCGTTGTTGATGCTGTGAAGGTAGTCCAGGCATTGCAGCAAAGCGTTGTTGATGCTGTGAAGGCAGTCCAGGAACTGCAGCAAAGCGTTGTTGATGCTGTGAAGCAGTACAGAGACTGCAGTAAAGGATTGTTGATGCTGTGAAGCAGTACAGAGACTGCAGTAAAGGGTTGTTGATGCTGTGAAGCAGTACAGAGACTGCAGTAAAGCGTTGTTGATGCTGTGAGGGTCTGACCTGTCTGGTTGAGTAGAAGAATTGATGGATAACATCTCCTACAAAGAAGAAAACAGGGAAAACATTTAGTTGAATTATATTTGCATGTTCACAGACAGCCAAAGTTATCATGTTCAGTCGGTGTCAACCATGATTCTGATCCACCTTAGCAGCACCAACACTGCTGATCCATGTATCACGAGATGTTCTACCACTGTATCACTACCACTGTATCACTACCACTGTATCACTACCACTGTATCACTACCACTATATAAATCCCCTATAGATATCCATAGATAGGTAACTCTTGAAGGTATCCATGGTTACAACTTGGTATAGGTACAGAAGAGAGGTGCACATGCATGTGTGCGTTTGTGTGTACATGTACGTTTGTGTGTGTGTTCATTAGTTTGTGTGTGTGTTCATTAGTTTGTGTGTACATGTACGTTTCTGTGTGTGTTCATTAGTTTGTGTGTACATGTACGTTTGTGTGTCAGAGTGACTCACCTCATGTGTGTGCAGCTCAGCAGGCGATGTTACCCTGGTTACTCCCCAGTCTCCGTGGGCAACTGAGGCCAGTAACTCGTTGGTCCGACACAGAGAACCCAGAACAGACCACGTAGAGGAGCTGGGGCTTAGGGCAGCTGTTTGCTGCAGGAACCGGCACTTTGATTAGGAAGGTTCCCTGTGAGCGATGGGCCTTAATTCCTGCATATCTGGGCAGGGCATTGGCACAGAGCTGGACAAAGGAAGAGAGTGGAAAATGGACTAGCAAACATTCACATACACGTATTTAAACACACACATTTAGAAATACACATCCATGCACACACATTCATAGACATTCATTGTTCTTTGGCTTGACAGCATGTGTCGCTTTTGGATGGTGTCCAATATTCTACACAGGCTTGTGAGGCAGAGACACCCAGAACAACAGATAGACAGGCTAGCAAACAAGCAGACAGGCAGGCAGGCAAACAGACAGACAGGCAGGCCAGCAAACAAGCAGACAGACAGGCAGACAAACAGACCGACAGGCAGGCCAGCAAACAGGTAGACAGACAGACAGGCCAGCAAACAGACAGGCAGGCCTGCAGACAGACAGGGTAGCAGACAGACAGACAGGCCGTCAGACAGACAGTCAGACAGACAGGCCAGCAAACAGACAGAAAGGCCTGCAGACAGACAGGGTAGCAGACAGACAGACAGGCCGTCAGACAGACAGTCAGACAGATAGGCCTGCAGAAAGGTAGGGTAGCAGACAGACAGGCCTTCAGACAGACAGATACATGCCCAGACCAAAATGTAGGCAGTCATACACAGTAGTATTTTACAACAGAGGAAGGCAGAGTTTAAGGTGGAGTAGAACAGTAAGGAGTAGAACAGTAAGAACAGTAAGGAGTAGAACAGTAAGGAGTAGAACAGTAAGAACAGTAAGGAGTAGAACAGTAAGGAGTAGAACAGTAAGAACAGTAAGGAGTAGAACAGTAAGGAGTAGAACAGTAATTACAGTAAGGAGTAGAACAGTAAGAACAGTAAGGAGTAGAACAGTAAGAACAGTAAGAACAGTAAGAACAGTAAGGAGTAGAACAGTAAGAACAGTAAGGAGTAGAACAGTAAGGAGTAGAACAGTAAGGAGTAGAACAGTAAGGAGTAGAACAGTAATTACAGTAAGGAGTAGAACAGTAAGAACAGTAAGGAGTAGAACAGTAAGGAGTAGAACAGTAAGAACAGTAAGGAGTAGAACAGTAATTACAGTAAGGAGTAGAACAGTAAGAACAGTAAGGAGTAGAACAGTAAGGAGTAGAACAATAAGGAGTAGATGAAGCACGGTTTGCAGAACTAACTATTGTTCATCAACCTTACACCATGCTTGTCTCTGCATCATGCAGCCTCCTCCTCCTCTTCTCCTCTTCTTCCTCCTCCCTCCTCCACCTCCCTCCTCCCTCCTCCTCCTTTTCTCCCTCTCCTATTCTTCCTCTTCCATCCTCCACCTCCCTCTTCTTCCTCCTCCTCTTCCCCTTCTCCTCTTCCTCCTCTCCTATTTTTTCTCCTCTCTCCTCCTCCTCCCTCCTCCTCCTCCTCCTCCTCTCCCACCTCCTTCCTCTTCCCTCCTTTCCTCTCCTCCCTAGTCTGCCAGCTGTTCCTCCACACAGCTGCCTGGCTCAGTCTCCAGTCTGAGCAGTCGTTATAGTCTGGGTTCTGTTGTGTTTCAGTGATCCACTGCTATTTCTACTGGTAATCCCAGCTGAAGCCCCTTTTCTCTTCTCACACAAACACACACAGTCGTAAACACCCATGTGTGTGTGTGTGAGAGAGGAGGGTGTTGGCACTGCATGAGTCACATTGTTTCCAGGCAGCAGGCCGGACCTCCAGGGTGGGGGTCAGGGACCCCACAGAGGCCCAGTGAGGAGCCAGGCTGTCCAGGATAGCCCAGCCTGGAGAGGCCAGCCTGGAGAGGCCAGCCTGTGGAGGCCAGCCAGGAGGGCCCAGCCTGGAGAGGCCAGCCCAGCCTGGAGAGGCCAGCCTGGAGAGGCCAGCCTGGAGAGGCCAGCCTGGAGAGGCCAGCCTGGAGAGGCCAGCCCAGCCTGGAGGGCCCAGCCCAGCCTGGAGAGACCAGCCCAGCCTGGAGGGCCCAGCCCAGCCTGGAGAGGCCAGCCCAGCCTGGAGGGCCCAGCCCAGCCTGGAGAGATGGGCTGGAAGGCATGTGGCCACACAAAGCCTGTCTGGCGACAGGGAGGCATGTAACACAGGGTTTAACAGACACTGTGTGACTGTGTGTCTGTTGTCAAGAGAACACATTCTTATACTGTTCAACATGTACTGAGGTATGCATACCCAACAAACTCACACGCTAACTCTCTGTCCTTCTCTCTCTCTTATACACACACATCATATTCACCTTTATATTCTCAGGCACAAAGACACACACACACACAGACACAGACACGCAAACAGACACACAGACACACACACACAGACACGCAAACAGACACACAGACACACACACACACACACAGTCACACTCATACTCTCTCACACACAGACACGAAGACACACACACACAGACACACACACACAGTCACGCAGACACACACACACACAGACACACACACAGTCACGCAAACAGACACACAGATACACACACACACACACACAGTCACACTCATACTCTCTCACACACAGACACGCAGACACACACACACACACACAGACACACACACACAGTCACGCAGACACACACACACACAGACACGCAAACAGACACACACAGACACACACTCACAGTGACCCTGCTTTCAGTTGTCTCATACAGCAGGTGTGAGAGAGACAATAGGAGGCTGTTGGACTTTGCAGCTTGCACAAGTGTGTGTGTGTGTGTGTGTGGACTGTGTGTGAGTGGAGTCTGTGTGTGTGTGTCTGTGTGTATGTGTGTGTGGAGTATGTGTGTATGGAGTTTGTGTGTGTGTGTGGACTGTGTGTGTGTGGACTGTGTGTGTGTGGAGTCTGTGTGTGTGTGGAGTCTGTGTGTGTGTGTGGTGTCTCTGTGTGTGTGTGGAGTCTGTGTGTGTGTGGAGTCTGTGTGTGTGTGTGTGGAGTCTGTGTGTGTGTGTGGGGTATGTGTGTGTACTGTGTGTGAGGGGGGTATGTGTGGGGAGTCTGTGTGTGGGGGGATATGTGTGTGCGTGTGTGTGTGTGCGTGTGTGTGTGTGGACTGTGTGTGTGTAGAGTCTGTGTATGTATGTGTATCTGTAACTGGCACAATTCCTATTGTTCCAGACAAGTTCAATGGGAGTAATTCCGATAATCCAGTGGATTAAACAGCTGTAGACTCTAGAGGTGTTTTACCTACAGTTGCATATTCTATCTATAGCTTCAGGTTATAGCTATAGATGATTAGGGTTAAAGTTAGAGTTATGATTTATGAATGGGTGTCCTTGTGATTCTTGTCATTAGTGACATGATTATTGGGGGTGGGGCTTGTAGGAGGCCAGGCAGGCAGGGAGAGGGGGCGGGGGGCAGGGAGAAGGGCGGGGGGCAGGAAACTGGGGCAATTTGAGAGAGGGGGGCTGTTATTCTGCAGCTGTCTGCCCTTCAACTTGTCTCTCTTTCCATCTCTTCATCTTGTCTCTCTTGTTCCTTCTCTTAAACTTGTCCAACTTGTCTCTCTTTCCATCTCTCCAACTTGTCTCTCTTTCCATCTCTTCAACTTGTCTCTCTTTCCATCTCTCCAACTTGTCTCTCTTTCCATCTCTTCAACTTGTCTCTCTTTCCATCTCTTCAACTTGTCACTTTGCCAATTTTTCTCTTGATCTCTTTCCCACCACACATTCCCTTTTCTTTACCCAACCCTTCCACTCTCTCCCTCTTGATCTCTTTCCCACCACACATTCCCTTTTCTTTACCCAACCCTCCATCTCTCTCCCTGATCTCTCGTTCCTCTGTTGTTTTTCTCTTTTCCTCTTTCTTTTAATCTTTGATTGATTCATTAATAAATCAATTGATTACACAGTCATGCAGTAATTTGGCATCATCCCTGTGTGTGTGTTTATCTACATCTGTGAGTGTGTTATCCATGTGTGTGTGTGTTATCTGTGTGTGAATGTATGTGTATGTGTGCTATCCATGTGTGATATCCATGTGTGTGTGTGTGTGTGTGTGTGTGTGTGTGTGCGTGTGCGTGTGCGTGTGCGTGTGCGTGTGTGTGTCTTTAAAGAACCTCTGCTTTTAGAACCATTTACTAAGAACTCAGTGACTTGGAGAACATTTGAGTAACATTTGAGTTAGCTTTGAAGAACTCAGTCTTGAAGCTCAATAGCTTGTTTGAGATGCCCCCCTTGCAGGGAGACCCTTGGTTAGGGTTGGGCCTGGAGTTATCTTCTTCTAACCTTTAACCCTTGTTTTGGGAGCTTCATTTGAGTCTTGAGTCACAGAGCATCAGTTGCAGGAATTCATGAACCTTTATATTTAACAATCTTTCCAAAAAACCTCTGATGTACTAATTGTTGAAATGTGTTTGTGATCCGTGTCTTCTATGCCTGGTCTTTGAGCTGTAAGATCGTTCCTTAATGTGTTTCTGATCCGTGTCTTCTATGCCTGGTCTCTTCTATGCCTGGTCTCTTCTATGCCTGGTCTCTTCTATGCCTGGTCTCTTCTATGCCTGGTCTCTTCTATGCCTGGTCTTTGAGCTGTAAGATCGTTCCTTTTGAAATCGGTTCAGCCATCAACTGATTCTTGCAGATACCACTGAGGGTAATGAGTGAGAGGATCTTCGTTCTTACACCAAGGAGAGAGAGGGGAGAGAAAGAGAGGGAGGGGAGAGAGAGGGGGAAGGGAGAAAGAGGGAGGGAGGATGAGACGATGGGGGAGAGGGGGAAAGAGAGGGAGGGAGGATGGGAGGATGGGGGAGAGAGGGGGAAAGAGAGGGGGATTAAATGTGGCAGTGTTCAGAGCTGCAGAGGGGTAGATGACTACCAGATGGGCAGAGTGTGTCTAAACAGGAATGACGGCATGGAGGCAATTCAGAGCAATTTGTCAAATTTGAGGTTCATTCACTCTGTACTTCTACATCAGAGAGTCATACTATCAGAGTGACTCTTAGAGAGATTCATTCACTCTGTACTTCTACATCAGAGAGTCATACTATCAGAGTGACTCTCAGGGAGGCCAGAGAGATACCTACACTCAAACATTCCCACACACATGGTCAGCCAGCTATATGCACATAAACAGACTCTCTTTATAGTACACTTACACTAACTCACGTCTATGCACATACCAACACACATCCACACACACCAGCAGAATTGATTAATAACCACTTCACACATTGCTATGGCTACATTAATAGGGGGAGGGGCGGGGGAAGAGGAGGAGCAGGGAGAGGGGGAAGGGGAGAGGAGGAGGGGGAGAGAGAAGAGAAGGGGAAGGTTGGAAGAGAGGAGGAAGAGGAGGGAGGAGAAGAGGATAGAAAGTGATCTTTGTTGCTTCTCCTGTTCAGGAGTCATCTGCAGGAAGTAACCAGGTCTGCTGCAAGAAGACACTGCCTCCTCTCCCCCCGAAGTGTGAGGCAGTCAGAGTGAGGCAGTCAGAGAGTGAGGCAGTCGGAGTGAGGCAGTCAGAGTGAGTCAGTCAGAGTGAGTCAGTCAGAGTGAGTCAGTCAGAGTGAGTCAGTCAGAGTGAGGCAGTCAGAGTGAGGTAGTCAGAGAGTGAGGCAGTCGGAGTGAGGCAGTCAGAGTGAGGCAGTCAGAGAGTGAGGCAGTCAGAGTGAGGCAGTCAGAGTGAGGCAGTCAGAGTGAGGCAGTCAGAGTGAGGCAGTCAGAGAGTGAGGCAGTCAGAGTGAGGCAGTCAGAGTGAGGCAGTCAGAGAGTGAGGCAGTCAGAGAGTGAGTCAGTCAGTGTGAGGCAGTCAGAGTGAGTCAGTCAGAGTGAGTCAGTCAGAGTGAGTCAGTCAGAGTGAGTCAGTCAGAGTGAGTCAGTCAGAGTGAGTCAGTCAGAGTGAGTCAGTCAGAGTGAGTCAGTCAGAGTGAGTCAGTCAGAGTGAGTCAGTCAGAGTGAGTCAGTCAGAGTGAGTCAGTCAGAGTGAGTCAGTCAGAGTGAGTCAGTCAGAGTGAGTCAGTCAGAGTGAGTCAGTCAGAGTGAGTCAGTCAGAGTGAGTCAGTCAGAGTGAGTCAGTCAGAGTGAGTCAGTCAGAGTGAGTCAGTCAGAGTGAGTCAGTCAGAGTGAGTCAGTCAGAGTGAGTCAGTCAGAGTGAGTCAGTCAGAGTGAGTCAGTCAGAGTGAGTCAGTCAGAGTGAGTCAGTCAGAGTGAGTCAGTCAGAGTGAGTCAGTCAGAGTGAGTCAGTCAGAGTGAGTCAGTCAGAGTGAGTCAGTCAGAGTGAGTCAGTCAGAGTGAGTCAGTCAGAGTGAGTCAGTCAGAGTGAGTCAGTCAGAGTGAGTCAGTCAGAGTGAGGCAGTCAGAGTGAGGCAGTTAGAGAGTGAGGCAGTTAGAAAGTGAGGCAGTCAGAGAGTGAGGCAGTTAGAGAGTGAGGCAGTCAGAGAGTGAGGCAGTCAGAGAGTGAGGCAGTCAGAGAGTGAGGTAGTTAGAGTGTGAGGCAGTTAGAGTGTGAGGCAGTCAGGCGTGAGGCAGTCAGAGAGTGAGGCAGTCAGAGTGTGAGGCAGTTAGAGTGTGAGGCAGTCAGAGAGTGAGGCAGTCAGAGAGTGAGTGGAGTGGAGAGGGTGAGGCAGTAGAGTGTGAGGCAGTAGAGGGTGAGGAAGTAGAGGGTGAGTCGGAGGGTCAGAGAGGTAGGCAGTCAGAGAGGTAGGCAGTCAGAGAGGTAGGCAGTCAGAGAGGTAGGCAGTCAGAGAGTGAGTCGAGGTCAGAGTGAGGCAGTCAGAGAGTGAGTCAGTCAGTGTGAGGCAGTCGGAGTGAGGCAGTCAGAGTGAGGCAGTCAGAGAGTGAGGCAGTCGAAGAGTGAGTCCGTCAGAGTGAGGCAGTCGGAGTGAGGCAGTCAGAGAGTAAGGCAGTCAGTGAGGTAGTCGGAGCGAGGCAGTCAGAGAGTGAGTCAGTCAGAGTGAGTCAGTCAGAGTGAGGCAGTCGAAGTCTGAGGCAGTCAGAGAGTGAGGCAGTTAGAGAGTGAGGCAGTTAGAAAGTGAGGCAGTCAGAGAGTGAGGCAGTCAGAGAGTGAGGCAGTCAGAGTGAGGCAGTCAGAGAGTGAGGTAGTCGAAGTGTGAGGCAGTCAGAGAGTGAGGCAGTCAGAGTGAGGCAGTCAGAGAGTGAGGCAGTCAGAGTGAGGCAGTCAGAGTGAGGCAGTCAGAGAGTGAGGCAGTCAGAGAGTGAGTCAGTCAGAGTGAGGCAGTCGGAGCGAGGCAGTCAGAGAGCGAGGCAGTCAGAGAGTGAGGCAGTCAGAGAGTGAGTCAGTCAGAGTGAGTCAGTCAGAGTGAGTCAGTCAGAGTGAGGCAGTCGGAGTGAGGCAGTCAGAGAGTGAGGCAGGGAGGGTCTGAAGAGAGTGAGTCAGTCAGAGTGAGGCAGTCGGAGTGAGGCAGTCAGAGAGTAAGGCAGTCAGTGAGGTAGTCGGAGCGAGGCAGTCAGAGAGTGAGTCAGTCAGTGTGAGGCAGTCAGAGTGAGGCAGTCGAAGTGTGAGGCAGTCAGAGTGAGGCAGTCGGAGTGAGGCAGTCAGAGAGTGAGGCAGTCAGAGAGAGAGTGTGTCTGGACTTCTATACTGAACACATAAGTGTGATGGCATGCAGAGCATGCATTAGTGTGTGCAATCTGTATGTTTGTACCATGTGTGTGTGGTTGTAACTACACCACCTCTACCTCCCAGCTAGCCTAGCTACACCTAATCTACCTAACAGCTAGCCTGGCTACACCTAATCTACCTAACAGCTAGCCTAGCTACACCTAATCTACCTCACAGCTAGACTAGCTACACCTAATCTACCTCACAGCTAGCCTAGCTACACCTAATCTACCTCACAGCTAGCCTGGTTACACATCCTCTTCCTCACAGCTAGCCTGGCTACACCTAATCTACCTCACAGCTAGACTAGCTACACCTAATCTACCTCACAGCTAGCCTAGCTACACCTAATCTACCTCACAGCTAGCCTGGCTACATCTAATCTACCTCACAGCTAGCCTAGCTACACCTAATCTACCTAACAGCTAGCCTAGCTACACCTAATCTACCTCACAGCTAGCCTAGCTACACCTAATCTACCTCACAGCTAGCCTGGCTACACGTCTGTCATTTGTATCAGGTACATTTGCTACCTAACTGCTTGTCTGAGCCCGTAATAAAGAATCAGATGCTTATCCATAACATAAGGGAAGGAAGGGGGTGAGGGGAAGGTGAGGAGGGTGAGGGAAGGGAAGGGGGTGAGGAAGGGAGGGGGTGGGGAGGAAAGGGAGTGACGGCAGGTAAGGGGGTAGGGAAGTGAGGAGAGTGAGGGGAGAAGGAGGGGTGAGGAGAGAGGGAGGTAGGGGACGGGGAGAGGGAAGGTGAGAAGGGAAGGGGGTGGAGGGAGAGGTGAGAGGTGAGGAGGGAAGGTGAATAGGGAGAAGGGAGGGGAAGGGGAGAGGAAGGATAGGGTGAGGGAGGAAGGGGGTGAGGGAGAGGAAGGGGTGAGGGAAGGGAAGGTAAGAGGGAGGAAGGGAAGGGGGGTGGTGAGTGGGTGAGGGATAGTGAAGGGAGTGAGGCAAGGTAAGGGGGTGAGGGAAGGTAAGATGGTGAGGGAAGGTAAGAGGGTGAGGGAAGGTAAGGGAGTGAGGGAAGGAAGGGGGTGAGGGAAGTAAGGGGGTAAGGGAGTGAGGGTGTGGGGGTAAGGGAGTAGGGAGAGGAGAAAGGTGAGTGAAGGTAGAGGGAGGGGGTGAAGGAGTGAGGGAAGGTAAGGGAGTGAGGGAAGGAAGGGAGTGAGGGAAAGTATGTGTTAGTCATTTGGAAACAAAGCAATGGGGGTTGCTGATGTCATATCCCACAATGCAATGTGGAAATCCTTTAACATATGGTGCACCAGGAAGGGGCTGGGTGACCCTTGACCTCCCATGAGTCTCCAGGGATTGGCTGCTCCCTACATCACTGCACTGTGCCGCCATGCTGCCTTGCTGTGACTGGAATAGCAATCACTCCTCTCTCTACCCTGAGTCTCCGCTAGCACTAACTTTAATTATTTCATCTTCCCCCCTTTCTGGGCTCAATCTCTCTGTCTCTCTTGCTCTAGAATTCATCTTTGTATTTATTTTCTTTGTCTTGTCTCTGACCTTCTCGTCAATCTTTGAAGGAACACGTCTCTCTGTCTCCACACATGGGATCCATTACCGCATGCAGGAGAGAGTTCAGGAAGTGGCTGAAATGTGTTTCTCTACTTACCTCTGTTTCCTGCTGCCTTGGGTCTGAGGCCCAGTGTTCCCTAGTCCTAGAACCTTTGCCAAAGAACATTAGAACCTTAGACCTAGAACCCCAGAGGGTAACGGGGTATGGTAAGGGTAGCAGGGTAGGGCAACAGGGTTAGGGGGAGGGGAACAGGGTAGGGCAACAGGGTAGGGGGAGGGGAACAGGGTAGGGGAACAGGGTAGGGGAACAGGGTAGGGGGAGGGGAACAGGGTATGGGGGAGGGGAACAGGGTAGGAGGAGGGGAACAGGATATGGGAACAGGGTAGGGGAACAGGGTAGGAGGAGGGGAACAGGGTAGGGGGAGGGGAACAGGGAAGGGGGAGAGTAACAGGGTAGGGGGAGGGTAACAGGGTGGGGGAACAGGGTAGGGGAACAGGGTATGGGGAGGGGAACAGGGTAGGAGGAGGGGACAGGATAGGGGGAGGGGAACAGGGTAGGGAACAGGGTAGGAGGAGGGGAACAGGGTAGGGGAACAGGGTATGGGGAGGGGAACAGGGTAGAAACAGGAGGAGGGAACAGGGTTAGGGGGGAAACAGGGAGGGGGGGAACAGGGAGGGGAAACAGGTGTTAGGGGGGTGTAGGGGTAACAGGGTATGGAGAGGGGAAACAGGATATGGGGAACGAGGGTAGGGGAACAGGTAGGAGGAGGGGAACAGGTAGGGAGGGGAACAGGGAAGGGGGAGAGTAACAGGGTAGGGGAGGCTACGGGGGTGGGTGGGGGGTGTGTGGGGCAGGGGCGGGTAACGTAAATAACAGTGTGATAGGCTTTTGTGTTGCTGAATAGGAGCCTGCTTGGTATTCTGATGACAAACACCTGTGATCAATTATCTGTCTACTAAGGGGGAGGAAGGGAGAGGAGAGGGTGAGAAGGGAGAGGAGAGGGTGAGAAGGGGAGGGGAGGGTGAGAAGGGGAGGGGAGGGTGTGACAAAAAGACAGTTTAAAAAACAGGATAAATGTGTCCATCTCTCCCTCCTATTTTGTCTCTCTGTCTGTCTTTGTCCAGGTGTCTGTCTGGAATGCAGCCTGCCAGTCATGGGTAGATATCCTGCTGCTTCTCTGTATTCTAACATCTCACAGCACTGAAATTGGTCAAATCTCCACGTTTTCCTCACTTGGTGAAAAAACAAAAGACAGGATCCCATTATTTCAACCATGTGTGTTATTTATAGATTGTTCCAGAAGATGCACAGACTCAGCCTATAGAAAAGAGATGAAAGGACAGGGAGGGGCAGGAGAGATGAGAGGGAGGGGCAGGAGAGATGAGAGGGAGGGGACAGGAGAGATGAGATGGAGGGGACAGGAGAGATGAGAGGGAGGAGGCAGGAGAGATGAGAGGGAGGAGGCAGGAGAGATGAGAGGGAGGAGGCAGGAGAGATGAGAGGGAGGAGGCAGGAGAGATGAGAAGCGAGCAGAGGAGAGAAGACAGAAGAGAGAGGTAGGAGATATGAGAGATTAAGGGGACAGGATAGAGGGAGAAGAGAAGAGAGAGGACAGAAGAGAGAGGGATTGGAGAGGAGGGGAGACAATTGATGAAAAAGGAAAAACAAGAAGCTGACAGTTAGGGATGACTAATCTCTAATCACCTAGACTCTCGCCAAAAGCACCCTCCTCACTGTTGCCTGTGCCCACACACACACCCTTACACACACACACACACACACACACACACACACACACACACCCTTACACACATACACCCACTCACACACCCTTGCACACACACATACACAGACTGACATATATTCACACACACACTCACACAGCGCTTGAACCTGTGGCTGGTGCCAACAGCAGATAATTATAAACCCTCTGGAGAGCAGCCTGACCTACTGCCCCCCTGAACACCAAGCCTGCTGAGAGGAGGGGAGAGAGGGAGGGGGAGAGAGGAGGACAGAGTGAGAGAAGAGGAGAAAGGAAGGATGGGGGTTGGTGGGTTGTTTGGCAGGGGGTGGGGGAGGATGGGGGAGGATAGGGGAGGGAGAGAATGGGGGGACTAGGGAGTTACTTTGTTTGCATTCTTTAGAGATCCCTCACAAACTAGAGTACAACTCGGACAAAGGACATACCACTGTGTTGGCTTGGCAAAACACAAAGATGAGTCCTTTGTTATTCCTGCTAACCCATTAACCTCTCTACCTCCCTTTCTCCCTCCCTCTCCCTCCCTCTCCCTCCCTCACACTCTTTGTCTTTCTGTCCCATCACTGGATAGGCCTCTATGACATCACTAGACAGGTCTCTATGACATCACTGGGTATATCTCTGTATGACATCACTAGACAGGTCTCTATGACATCACTGGGTATATCTCTGTATGACATCACTGGAAAGGTCTCTATGACATCACTGGGTATATCTCTGTATGACATCACTGGATAGGTCTCTATGACATCACTAGATGGGAGAGTGGGAGAGAAGGACAAAAGGAGTGAGGTGTAGAGAGTTCAAGGAAAAGAAAGCAGAGGTTCACCACTCGTCTCCCATGATTGATGATGATTGGGACCAGATAAACGTCTCCAAAAAACCCTGTTTCCCTCTTCTTTCTTTTCTTTCTCTCTCTCCCCCTGTCTTGCTGTAGGTTCATTCCAGACGACCAATATTAGATATCATGTCTTTGATTTCTGCATCTCTGTCTTTAATCCATACTCTTCCTCTCTCTCTACATCTTTCTCTCTGCATCTCTCTTTCCTCTCTGCATCTCTCTTTCCTCTCCTGCTTGGTCATTTCCCTCTCTTCTGTATCTTGCGTGCTTTGCTCCTGCATCTCTTTATCTTCACTTTCTGTAACTCAGCAGTTCAGTCTCCACCTTCACAGTCTCGAGGGGGATTGATGCAGGAGGACCACTGACCATCCTAAAGACATCTTTCCTCACCTTCACTCTCTGGGATGAGATGAAAGAAGCAATGACCATAACCAAAACATCTTTCCCCCCTCCCTGTACTCCATCCTCCCGCCCCTCAGACTCTTTCTGTTGTTGACCTCAGATTCACCTCTCTCACTCCCTCAGACCCCCCACTCCCTCCAGACCCCCCACACACACCTTTCACAGCCTCCTCCCAGCCTCAGCCTCAGCCTGCCCGCCTACCTCAACCCCGCCCAGACCTCAGTCCTAGCCTCCTCCCCTCAGCCTTCATCCTGCCTACCTTCACCCCAGACCGTGCTGAGTCACGATAGGACAGCATGGCAAGGTTATAGCCTCAAGACTTTCCAGCCTCAGCCGATCGCGCCTCATGCTGCCGAGCCGTTCACCGAGTCCCTCACCACTGAGCCTCCCGCGCACCACGCCTCAAGGCCCGCACAGCGTCTACGGCTCCGTCAGCCGCTTACAGTCCCTGCTTCCCAGCTACCCGTTCAATGTCACAGCCTTAGGTCCTGAAGCCTCGATCCGTCCAAGCCTCGAGCCTGCAGCCTGATCCCCTAGGCTTTGTTTGGCAGCCTCCCCCACCGGTCAGACCCCACAGCTCAGTTCACAGCTCTTAGTCCTGAGCCCTTACGCTCTGCGAGCCGCAGGCCTGCAGCCTGACCCTCCGAGCCTCCCCCAGACCTTCCGCCAGCCGCCACCAAGACTCCGCTCATGCCTCAGGCGGTACTTTTGAACCCCAATGCAACACAAGCCTCTGTTCTCCAAATGAAATTCTTTGGAAAGTCATTTTATATCACCCTTTGAACGTGCACTGAACTGTAAACCTCCCTGTTGGAGACCAAATACAGAGCTGGGGTGGGGGGTCAAGGGGTGGGGGAGGGCAAGGAGGAGAATTATAATTCTTTGCAGGCCTTTGGTATTAACCCAAACACCATAGCAGTTGGTATTAACCCAAACACCATAGCTGTCGCCAGGGGTGGGGGGCTAGCGGCAAACATGCAGCGTTAGAAATGGCGAACTCATTTGTAAACACTCGCAAGTGGGCCCTCTCCTTTTTGTGGGGGAAGTTGGGATAAAGAGGGCTGATGAGGGAGGGATGGACAGAGAGGGGGGATAGAGAGGTATATAAAATAGGACAGTAGATAGGAGAGGAGAGAGGGGACTGGAGAGAGAGGTAAGATAGAGGGAGAGAGGGAGATGAGAGATGGTAAATGGAGAGGAAGAGAAGGAGGATCAACTTCGATGGAGAGAAAGAGGTGGATAAGAGGGAGATGAGCTGGAGGAAAGGAAAGAGAGAATATGAATAGAGAGAGGGAGAGTGGGACTGAGAGAGGTAGATAGAGAGAGGGATGTAGAGTGGTGATGCTCAGTGAGAAAGAGGTAGATTAGAGGCGAGCGAGAGCAAGAGGGACCAGAGAAGGATCAAAGTTAGACAGAGGGAGAGGGGGAGTGAGTATCAGCAGTAATAGATAGAGCTAAGGAGGGGGGGAAGTGAGAGAGGTTAGAGATATTTAGAGAGGGGGGAGATATAGAGAGGATTGAATGGACTAGAGCAAGAGGGAGAGAGAGAGAAAGCCAGCTCTTGTTGAGGGTGTTTATGGTTCACTAATTTTGTTAATTGGTCTTTCTATCCCCAATGAAAAAAGAGAAAAAGAAGAATTCATGTTACACCCAGCTTCCCTCCCTTCCTCTTTCTCTCAGTCCTTTTCTCTCCCTCCCAACTTCTCTACACTTCTTTTTCTCCCTCCCACCCTCCGTTTCTCCCTGTATCTCCCTCCCTCCTCTGACCCTCAGGCCCTGCTCTGCTCAGTGACTATCCCTAAGCTCCAACACACCAGGGACGCAGCTGTTGGCAGGGGACAGCAGGACATGGGCAGTCTCATGTCTTTTATTAGACAGCTGCATCTGACACTCTGAGACATGAATACAGAATCAGACAGGACGGGGACAGAGAAGGAGACAAGGTGAGGAAGGAGACAAGGTGAGATGAGGAAGGAGGTAGAGAAGGAAGACCATACAGACACGGGTGAGAGGAGAAACAAGGGGAGGAGGAGAGAAGAGGTGGAGGAGGAGAGAAGGTTGAAGAGGAAGAGAAGGGGAGAGGAGACATAGGGTGAGGAGAGAAGGGGAGAGGAGAGAAGGGTGAGAGGAGACAAGGGTGAGAGGAGAGAAGGGTGAGAGGAGACACGGGTGAGAGGAGAGAAGGGTGAGAGGAGAGAAGGGTACGGAACGGAGATCACGGGGTGAGAAAGAGAAGGGTGAGGAAGAGAAGGGTGAGAGAGAGAAGGTAGAGAGAGAAGGGTTAGAGCGAGAGATAGGGAGAGGAGACACGGGTGAGAGGAGACAAGGGTGAGAGGAGACATGGGTGAGGAGAGAAGGGTGAGAGGAGAGAAGGGTGAGAGGAGAGAAGGGTGAGAGGAGAGAAGGGTGAGAGGAGACATGGGTGAGGAGAGAAGGGTGAGAGGAGAGAAGGGTGAGAGGAGACATGGGTGAGGAGAGAAGGGTGAGAGGAGACATGGATGAGGAGAGAAGGGTGAGAGGAGAGAAGGTTGAGAGGAGAGAAGGGTGAGAGGAGAGAAGAGGAGGTAGAAGAAGAGGATGAAAGGTTAAGAGGAGAGGAGGAGGAGAGGAGGAGGAGAGGATGAAAGGTTAAGAGGAGAGGAGGAGGAGAGGAGGAGGAGAGGAGGAGGACAGAGAAGAGATCCCAGGTTGTTTACTCCCAACAGTTCTAGTCTGATGGTTGTCAATGACAACATTCCAGCATGTTCTCTGCATGGCCCAATGGCACACCCTTTCTCCTCCTCTCTCCCCTAACCCTGCTCTCGATTCTAGAACAACACCAATCTCTCTCTCTCTTGGAGTGGAGGGGTGAGGGGATGAGGCCCATGCAGGCCAGGCTGAAAGGCCCAGGTGTCTCCATTGTGTGGGTGTGAATGGGCCAGACCCCTCCTAACACTCATCTTGTTCAGTCCATCCTTCCATCATTTGCCCTACTCCTTTCACCTACCACTCTCTCCACCCGTCTTCCACCTGAAGGGGAGAGAGGGAGGTTACGAAAGAGTAAATAGAAACAGAGAGAAAAAAAGAGAGAAGACAGAGAGTGTTATCAAAAGGAGAGAGAGAGAGTTATCAAAAGGAGAGAGAGAGAGTTATCAAAAGGAGAGAGGGAGACAGAGAGAGTTATCAAAAGGAGAGAGGGAGAGAGTTATCAAAAGGTGAGGGAGAGAGAGAGT
>BROE01000026.1:87293-117293 GCA_036571765.1 Plecoglossus altivelis
CGCTACATCAGCAGCCAATCAGGACACATCGCTACATCAGCAGCCAATCAGGAGACAGTGCTTGCCAATCAATCATCATCATCAACCAATCAAACCATGAAGTGTTCCCAGCACTCACCTTGCGTAGAACATTCTCCCTGCGTGCTGTGATCACCACCCGCGCTCCGAAGCGAGCGTACTGATAGGCTGTTTGTTCCCCGATGCCTGTGCTGGCTCCTGTCACTAACACTCTGGTACCTCTCAGAGACTCTGCACAACACAGGAAACAACAAAGAGCTGCTCTGACCTCACAATAAGCCTGGAGCCATTCTGCAGACATCTCAAGTTCAGGAAACCAAAGATCACAACCACATAGACTAGGATTTTCCCTGACCTGTCTTAATATCACATGACCGCAGCCTGCACCACAGAGACAACACCACACTCACGATATCAACACAAGACTAAATGAATCAGAATCAGAATCAGAATCAGAAACCGTTTATTGCCATTGTCAGTGACGTTCACAAACGTAGGAACTTCAATCATAAACAATTATACGTCCAAGCAAGAGAACACTTACTCCTTTGATTAACCAACTGCAGGCGCTAAACCATTTTAGAACCTAAACCATTCTAGAACCTAAACCATTCTAGAACACGTTTCCAAATAAGACGTATTGATGATTGGTTGGTTCTCTTCCTGTGTAATGCAGCGATAAGAAGACTTGGTCACCTGGCCACTACACTACAGGAACACAGAAGGTTTTCTGAACTCATCAGTTCATGTCAAACTGGACAGAAAGTAGTAGTCTGGTCACAGGGTTATTACCATTGGAACATATCTCTCTTACCTGGGTCGAAGCTGGGTGAATTCCACTGCACTGCAAGAAACACACCAAGAACTCCAATCAGAAAAAGTTTCAACAACGGTCTCATCCTAAGATTAGACAATGCTCTCTGGCAAGAATCTGCAAATAGGGACTCCTGTGGATCAGTAACTTTGCAGCAACTAAAGCAATCTACTTGTTTGAAAGGAAGTCAGTTTTTTAAATGTCTTCCTGTTGCTGTGTAGCCCATCCCCCTATAGATAAGAGGATTACTGAAGAAGGCGGAGTCTAATGTCATGACTACAGCTCTGAGAGTTCCAAACCAAACAAACATTCCGTCATGTGACCATTCAGGCCCTGTTGTAAACCAAACATGAGTCTATACTACCTCTGACCTAGCATCTGGTGCACCTCTGCGTATGAGACTTAGGTCTGTGTTTCATCTCATTCTTACACACACAAATTACATGACCTACTTTGTTGATAATATATTTTTTCAAATTCTCTAAATAACAACCATGAGATGCAAGTGATCTGACAGCTGTGAGCTGTCGAATCAGCTGTTGGGATGTTTACGTTGGGCCATTTCAATAAAACTTTATTAAATCGACAGGCTAGCAGTTGCCCTTCAGCGAATCAAGAAACGATTCGTACTGTACAACACGTTTTCTAATGCTGGCCCGTGTTATAAGATAGCTACAGATTTAAAAGAATAATCAGCATTTATTGTCCAGTTACACGTTCGGTGTTGAAGTTATGGCTGCTAAGCTTTTACCGGTTGTGAAGTAAGTGTTTTCTACCGTTAATGGACTCATTTAGCTGGGCTGAAACCAGCCGCTGTTCCACCTATAGCTAGCTTTACTTTATACTAGCTAGTAACCTCAATCCTAATAGGCAGGTAGGAACTTTATAGGTACGTTAATGTGTAGCTAGATAGACTAGCTAGGAAGGTTAACACAATGAAGTATTGTAAACGAAATGCACTTTATGGTAACTTTCAGCCAGTGATGTAGTCTACTTTTATGTAGTGAGTATACTGTGATTGTCTCCACCCAGCCGCATACTCACCCATCCCAGAGCAAAACCCCATAAGCTCCACCACACTCACTAACGCATAAAGTATGCCTCTATATGTAACTAAACATTCTGAAAGACTTATGTAATCAACTTGTCATTTTATTATAAGAAATTCATTAACGTTTACTATGATAATTTTTTTTAATTATTGTTATTATGCAAACAAACTATTTACAGGTGAAAAATCTAATAAAACATAACCGAGATCAACAAAACACACAACAGCCAATATGATGTGTTTGTGTGTGTGTGTATGTGTGTGTATGTGTGTGTATGTGTTTGTGTGGATGCATGTGAATAAAGGAACATGTAGAGAAGTCAGAAATAACAATGGTAATATGCAGTATATATATTTTATATATATATGTGTGTATATATATATATTATAATTGTGTATGTATATATAATATATTAATATTATATATAGATATATATATAATACACACATATATTATATATATATATATAGTGAGTGTATATATAATACACTATATATATGTGTGTATAATATATATATAATACATAAAAAAATATATTATATATATAATATATATATATATATATTATATATTGTGGTATGTATATATATATAATATATAATATAATATATATATATATATATAATATATATATATATATATATATATATATAATGATAATATTAATAGAGTATATGGGTGTGTTGTGTGTGTGTGTGTGTGTTTGTATGTATGTATGTATGTGCAGAATGTTTGTAACCAATCAGATATTGGGCATCACTCACTTCCATAGCAGGAAAAAAATATTATGGAAGTAAATGGGACCCCGTATCTGATTGGTTACAAAATTCTTTAAAATATCTTTGTGTTAAGCAGAACAAAGAAATGTATACAGTTTTGAAATAACTTGAGGTTGAGTGAATTATAAATACATTTTAAGGTGAACTATCCCTTTAACATTGTCAAAGTACCCATGCTGGGTTCACTGTGTAGTCCACAGGTCCTGTAAATAAAGTTTGGAACACATACAGACAGCCAAGGTCCTGTTCCATCTAGATAGCTGGCAGTGTCGTAGGAGTGGGGTAAGAAGGGGAGGAGTGGGGTCACTAAGTCACTATGGGGAGTAGACAGTCTATAATGCTTTCCAAATATGCTTGTACTCTGGCAGCTGGTGTGTGCGCTGCCTCCTTGTTTGTGTGGCAGAGCGATGGCTTTTTATCCACACTCTGACATACTTTCTTGGTTCAAAAAGTCTTGCTGGGAGCCCATTGATGCTGATCTTCATTAAATTACTAGTGGTGGACAACAGCAGTGTAGATCTTTTGTCAGTGCATATATTGTTGATGAGACTGAAGCCCCTTTCACACTAAGCAGTGCTGCAAGGGATGGTCTGCATGCATCGTATGAGGGGTTTTAAGCTTTCAGGCTCACTTTCTGGGTGCTCAAGGAAATCTCTCATACCATTAACTGCTTGTTCTTCACAAAGATTGAACCGCCTGCACAGTCGTTTCACCTGTGCCTCACCATGCTGTATGCCAGGTGTTGATGGCCAGTGGCCTTTATCCAGAATACTGAGGTCATGAACCATTTCACCTTCAAATGAGGCGCTTCTCCATGTTGTTAATCACACTTTGCAGGAACTGCATTTCACCTTCAAATGAGGCGCTTCTCCATGTTGTTAATCACACTTTGCAGGAACTGCATTTCACCTTCCAATGACTCGCTTCTCCATGTTGTTAATCACGCTTTGCAGGAACTGCATTTCACCTTCAAATGAGGCGCTTCTCCATGTTGTTAATCACACTTTGCAGGAACTGCCTCTCCCATATTAATGATCAACCACAATAATGTCATTAAGTTCTAGATACAATTCAATGTATCAACAATTCCCTTCTGTTGCAGTTCCGTAAATGATAACAGACTTTTACTCACCAGGTAACGTTGCGATAAGCATCGGGCTCATTTTCATATACATTGTATACCTGCGTATCACGTAGACTAAACCACTGCTTTCACCTCTATTACAGATTAGAGATTTCAGTTAGCATTGAAACTTGCGGTAGGTTGTGGCTAGCTAACTTTCTTAGACTATCTCTGATGGTTAAGGTGTGTTTTCAACCAGCTAGCTATGTTTGCAGAATGATACTGACCCAAATGAATCGCTAGGTTGGCCACCAAGGTGACCATAGCAGGAGGGGCTGTTTATGTGGCCTATGATTCTGGACTGTTGGGAGGCAGCGCTCAAGGGTCCGAGGTTCTTAGCAAAGCCAAGGCAGCCATCCCGCCTGCCGTAGACGAGTGGATGAAGTACTTCGGCCTGGAGGTACAGTAATTGGTACGCTGGAGCACTGAGGAGGAGGAGGAGCACTGAGGAGCACTGAGGAGGAGGAGCACTGAGGAGGAGCAGCCCTGAGGAGGACTGAGGAGGAGGAGCACTGAGGAGGAGGAGCACTGAGGAGGAGCAGCACTGAGGAGCACTAAGGAGGAGCACTGAGGAGGAGGAGCACTGAGGAGGAGCACTGAGGAGGAGCAGCACTAAGCTGTTGCAGATGTTCCTGGTTGTTCTCCCTGGAAGAACCTGCTCCAGCAGGGAACTCCATGTGTGTGAGGTTATGATGATTCTCCAGATGTTCAGTACTATCTCATCATCTTCTTACAACCCCAACATGGACCCCCAGAGACTGACTGAGTGTGGTAAGATAGACTGACTAGAGACAAGAGCGTAGATAGACTGGAGAGAGAGATGGGGAGGGGTAGATATACTGACTATAGAGATAGGGGGAAGGCTATATAGACTGACTATGGAGAGGGGGGGTATATAGACTGACTATGAAGAGAGAGGGGGTATATATACTGACTATGGAGAGAGAGGGGGTATATATACTGACTATGGAGAGAGAGGGGGTATATAGACTGACTATGGAGAGAGAGGGGGTATATATACTGTCTATGGAGAGAGGGGGGGTATATAGACTGACTATGGAGAGGGGGGGTATATAGACTGACTATGGAGAGAGAGGGGATATATATACTGACTATGGAGAGAGGGGGGTTATATATGCTGACTATGGAGAGAGGGGGTAGATAGACTGACTATGGAGAGATAGGGGGTATATATACTGACTATGAAGAGAGAGGGTATATAGACTGACTATGGAGAGAGAGAGGGTATATAGACTGACTATGGAGAGAGAGGGGGTATATATACTGACTATGGAGAGAGAGGGAATATATACTGACTATGGAGAGAGAGGGGGTATATAGGCTGACTATGGAGAGAGAGCGGTATATTATACTGAACTATGGAGAGAGAGGGGGGTATATACTGACTATGGAGAGAGGGGGTATATAGACTGACTATGGAGAGAGAGGGGGTATATATACTGACTATGGAGAGAGAGGGTATATAGACTGACTATGGAGAGAGGGGGTATATATACTGACTATGGAGAGAGAGGGGGTATATAGACTGACTATGGAGAGAGAGGGTATATATACTGACTATGGAGAGAGAGGGGGTATATATACTGACTATGGAGAGAGAGGGTATATATACTGACTATGGAGAGAGAGGGGGTATATAGACTGACTATGGAGAGAGAGGGTATATAGACTGACTATGGAGAGAGAGGGTATATATACTGACTATGGAGAGAGGGGGTATATAGACTGACTATGGAGAGAGAGGGGGTATATACTGACTATGGAGAGAGGGGGTATATAGACTGACTATGGAGAGAGAAAGGGTATATAGACTGACTATGGAGAGAGAGGGTATATAGACTGACTATGGAGAGAGAGGGGGTATATACTGACTATGGAGAGAGAGGGGGTATATAGACTGACTATGGAGAGAGAGGGGGGTATATACTGACTATGGAGAGAGAGGGTATATATACTGACTATGGAGAGAGGGGGTATATAGACTGACTATGGAGAGAGAGGGGGTATATATACTGACTATGGAGAGAGAGAGAGGGTGTATATACTGACTATGGAGAGAGGGGGGTTATATATGCTGACTATGGAGAGAGAGGGTATATAGACTGACTATGGAGAGAGAAAGGGTATATAGACTGACTATGGAGAGAGAGAGGGTATATATACTGACTATGGAGAGAGAGGGGGTAGAAAGACTGACTATGGAGAGAGAGGGGGTAGAAAGACTGACTATGGAGAGAGAGGCGGCGTATATTAAGACTGGACTGATGGAGAGAGAGGCGGATGATTAGGACTGACTTATGGAGAGAGAGTGAAGGGGGTTAGAAAGACTGACTATGGAGAGAGAGGGTATATAGACTGACTATGGAGAGAGGGGGTATATAGACTGACTATGGAGAGAGAGGGGGTATAGACTAACTATGGAGAGAGAGGGGGTATATAGACTGACTATGGAGAGAGAGGGGGTATATAGACTGACTATGGAGAGAGGGGGGCAGATCATTCACTTCCTTCCCTGAGTCTCTGCTGCCCTCATGTGGTAGACATGGTAAGTGCAGCTCAGAGAGCAGGGAGGTGCCTGTTCTGGTCCTGTTACCTGTTCATTATGTAGACTCTTGACCTGAAGGGTGCTCGCCACACACACACACAAACACACATACAAAACAGCAATGCGCACACACACCCTCACTACAAGCTCTCTCTCACACCCATATAGTGGAAGTCAATGTTTAATACAGAACACAGATCAAACAGCTCCGCTAACATGTGGATTTATAGGACATGCAACCACATCAAACCCTCATGACAGTGTGTGTGTCCTCAGGGAGTATATTTGTAGGAACTCCTCATGATCCAGTCTCTGAAAGAGGGGGCCCAGTCTCGCACCAGAACCAGGAGGTGGAGGTGCTGGGGGTAATAGGTCTCTGCCTGCCTGCTGGCCCCCACCTTCACCAGGGCCAGAGCTGCCTCACTAGCTGGGGCAGCTGGGATGGTAACGATGTCCCTGGAACACACACACGTGGTTGCTCTGTAAATACTAGTAAACCCAGACCATTCCTTGACCGCTCAAAACCTGTAAGAGCTGATGTTCTGCTGTGCTTCTTGGCATCACCCACATGAATATAAAGTTACATGCAACGCTGGTGAGGTCACCTGACTTTCTCCATGGCGTTGTCAGTGTCGATGAGGCCCAGGGTGGCGATGGATACAGACACGTTGCTGTTCTTCATCGCCAGCTCCTGCTGCAGAGTGCCAAAGAAGCCGTTCAAGGCAAACTTGGTGGAGGAGTAAGGAGCCACGAACGGAGAGCACATCTTAGCTGGGTGGAGACAGAGAGGACATCTTAGATGGGTGGAGACAGAGAGGACATCTTAGCTGGGTGGAGACAGAGAGCACATCTTAGCTGGGTGGAGACAGAGAGGACATCTTAGCTGGGTGGAGACAGAGAGGACATCTTAGCTGGATGGAGACAGAGAGGACATCTTAGCTGGGTGGAGACAGAGAGGACATCTTAGCTGGATGGAGACAGAGAGGACATCTTAGCTGGATGGAGACAGAGAGGACATCTTAGCTGGGTGGAGACAGAGAGCACATGTTAGCTGGATGGAGACAGAGAGGACATCTTAGCTGGGTGGAGACAGAGAGCACATCTTAGCTGGGTGGAGACAGAGAGCACATGTTAGGTGGGTGGAGACAGAGAGGACATGTTAGCTGGGTGGAGACAGAGAGGAGATGTTAGCTGGGTGGAGACAGAGAGCACATCTTAGCTGGATGGAGACAGAGAGGACATTTTAGCTGGGTGGAGACAGAGCACATGTTAGCTGGGTGGAGACAGAGCACATGTTAGCTGGGTGGAGACAGAGAGCACATCTTAGCTGGATGGAGACAGAGAGCACATCTTAGCTGGGTGGAGACAGAGCACATGTTAGCTGGGTGGAGACAGAGAGCACATCTTAGCTGGGTGGAGACAGACCACATGTTAGCTGGGTGGAGACAGAGAGCACATCTTAGCTGGGTGGAGACAGAGAGCACATGTTAGGTGGGTGGAGACAGAGAGGACATGTTAGCTGGGTGGAGACAGGTAAGGTGGTGGAGAAGACAGACCCAGTAGAGAGGACACCACGACCAGAGACCCTCTGCTGGCCTCCAGCAGAGGTAGAGCTGCCTTCGCCATCTGCACGTAGCTGAGGAAGTTCACCTGCAGGGGGGAGACACACATGATAAACATCTGCACGTAGCTGAGGAAGTTCACCTGCAGGGGGGAGACACACATGATAAACACATACATTCAGTAAACACACGTATCGAAAGCACAGACAAACACCTTAGTTAAACCCAAGTTGTGGCCTCCAACAGCAGCAGTTGTGTGCATCACCTGGATGAGACAGCACTGCTAAGCCTCACCTGTATCAGCCAGCGCAGGTGTGGCATGTCTCCGTCCCACATGCTGAAGGGGCTTGAGCCGATGTGGTTGAGCACCACCACGTCCAGTCCTCCCAGTATTTCTGCAGCCAAACCTACAGCCCGGTCTGCATCTTGGGGTTCAGCCATGTCCAACACCACGTACTGGGCCAGCTGGGCCCCTAACTCCTGGCAGCGTTCTGCTACCTGCCAATCAGTACCAATCAGGACACATCGCTACATCAGCAGCCAATCAGGACACATCGCTACATCAGCAGTCAATCAGGAGACAGTGCTACATCAGCAGCCAATCAGGACACATCGCTACATCAGCAGCCAATCAGGACACATCGCTACATCAGCAGCCAATCAGGAGAAAGTGCTAGCCAATCAGAGGACATTGTTACAACCAATCAAACCATAAAGCACTCACCTTACGTAGGACATGTTCTTTGTGCGCTGTGATCACCACCCGCGCTCCGAAGCGAGCGTACTGATAGGCTGTTTGTTCCCCGATGCCTGTGCTGGCTCCTGTCACTAACACTCTGGTACCTCTCAGAGACTCTGCACAACACAGGAAACAATATAGAGCTGCTCTGACCTCACAATAAGCCTGGAGCCATTCTGCAGACATCTCAAGTTCAGGAAACCAAAGATCACAACCACATAGACTAGGATTTTCCCTGACCTGTCTTAATATCACATGACCGCAGCCTGCACCACAGAGACAACACCACACTCACGATATCAACACAAGACTAAATGAGACCAATCATAAACAATTACACGTCCAAGCAAGAGAACACTTACTCCTTTGATTAACCAACTGCAGGCGCTAAACCATTCTAGAACCTAAACCATTCTAGAACCTAAACCATTCTAGAACCTAAACCATTCTAGAACCTAAACCATTCTAGAACACGTTTCCAAATAAGACGTATTGATGATTGGTTGGTTCTCTTCCTGTGTAATGCAGCGATAAGAAGACTTGGTCACCTGGCCACTACACTACAGGAACACAGAAGGTTTTCTGAACTCATCAGTTCATGTCAAACTGGACAGAAAGTAGTAGTCTGGTCACGGGGTTATTACCATTGGAACATGTCTCTCTTACCTGGGTCGAAGCTGGGTGAATTCCACTGCACTGCAAGAAACACACCAAGAACTCCAATCAGAAAAAGTTTCAACAACGCTCTCATCCTAAGATTAGACAACGTTCTCTGGCAAGAATCTGCAAATAGGGACTCCTGTGGATCAGTAACTTTGCAGCAACTAAAGCAATCTACTTGTTTGAAAGGAAGTCAGTTTCTTAAATGTCTTCCTCTTGCTGTGGAACCCATTCCCCTATAAGAGGATTACTGAAGGCGGAGTCTAATGTCATGGCTACAGCCCTGAGAGTTCCAAACCAACATTCCGTCATGTGACCATTCAGGGAGTATTCCATCATCCGTGTTTAGACAAAAGCCTTACTTAGGTTAGCGTCAACCTAGACTGAAGCGTCAATCCGTTTCACTCATGTTCAGTTCCACTAACGCTAATTCAAGCTAGACTTCAAATCAGTTTAACTTGTGCACGCACATGCAGAACAGAAGCAGCCCAGATCAGGCGGTCATCGAAAAGAGGAGTTATGGTACAAAAATCGAATCGTAAATTGTAATTTGTTTGGGGGAGAAACATGGTTGCAACACCAAGAGTCAACTTGTCAAAACATTTAAATGGAGGCCTTCCAACTCTACTGAACATAACTAATGCATCTTGGCCTACTGATAGTGTCATTTGATGAGCTGATCGTTCTGGCCTCAGTAGCCGAATCGTGGCCAAAAATCTCAACAGGAGATTGAGATTAATAGCCAAAAAAGAACATGGCAGACATTTTAAATATTGGGATGAATTTCAAAACACTGAAAAAGGCCAGCTTGCACTAGATGATGCTTGAAAACGTTTGTCTGCACACTTTGAACAAAATGAATGAATTACTTCAAAATAGCTTTGCTACAGACATTTATTAAATGATAGACTAAAAGATGAGCATTCAAATAAAAGGGAAAGATGACCATAACTTAAATGGGGATTCACTGACATACAGATCCAGCACACATTTCCAGATCAGAAGGTGACCCAAACTGTAACTTTTAACAATTAAAATGGTTTAGCATGACTAAGAATATATCATTATTATATTACAAATGCACATTTAATCCAAACTCAATCATTACCTTTCTGGCAGACAGTGAACACCTGTACATTTAGGCTTTGGAAAGATTTCCCACACAGTCTGTCTCTACAGGTCCAGATGGGGCTTGGACAGTGGCAGACTGGCTGTTTGAAGGGCAGGGACAGACTGGCTGTTTGAAGGACAGGGGCAGACTGGCTGTTTGAAGGACAGGGGCAGACTGGCTGTTTGAAGGGCAGGGACAGACTGGCTGTTTGAAGGACAGGGACAGACTGGCTGTTTGAAGGACAGGGACAGACTGGCTGTTTGAAGGACAGGGGCAGACTGGCTGTTTGAAGGGCAGGGACAGACTGGCTGTTTGAAGGGCAGGGACAGACTGGCTGTTTGAAGGGCAGGGACAGAAAAAGATCTGCTATTACACAACATGGGGCCTCACCAGTGTAACAATGGGAGTGGGACAACACTCCCAGTGTCGTTACAGTTGCCATGTTGTACGGGAAAGTAAGGACATAGCAAGCGTCATGTTTAGACCACTGTAAGGGCACCTTATATGGTACAACTTCATGTTTTCACACCCATCAATGCACTCATTAAGACAAGTTTATATTGTATTATAAAGGGCACACTATAAAATATTGCATTAAGGAGCATCCTGGGCACTCAGGTATACATCCCAATGTGAATGACAGACAGAAGGGCACTTTTCTGCCACTCTAGAGGGCATTTCAGACATGCTATTTCAACCCAGGGGATCAGGCAGCCCACCAGTCTTCCAGTGGGCCTGGATACACCCATGAGGAAGGTATATGGAACCTATAACATCCATTCTATTATTAAAGTGTACTCTCCTTTCTACTATGTTCCAGTAAGGGTGGTAGGCTGCTCTCTTATTTGTTCATTGCCATCCTCAAGAGAAAGTATTATACACTGCTCAAAACAAATAAAGGGAACACTTAAACAACACAATGTAACTCCAAGTCAATCACACTTCTGTGAAATCAAACTGCCCTCTTAGGAAGCAACACTGACAATACATTTCACATGCTGTTGTGCAAATGGAATCGACAGCACATGGAAATTATAGGCAATTAGCAAGACACCCCCGATAAAGGAGTGGTTCTGCAGATGGTGACCACAGACCACTTCTCAGTTCCTATGCTTCCTGGCTGATGTTTTGGTCACTTTTGAAAGGGTGGTGCTTTCACTCTAATGGTAGCATGAGACGGAGTCTACAACCCACACAAGTGGCTTAGGTAGTGCAGCTCATCCAGGATGGCACATCAATGCGAGCTGTGGCAAGAAGGTTTGCTGTGTCTGTCAGCGTAGTGTCCAGAGCATGGAGGCGCTACCAGGAGACAGGCCAGTACATCAGGAGACATGGAGGAGGCCGTAGGAGGGCAACAACCCAGCAGGAGGGCCGCTACCTCCGCCTTTGTGCAAGGAGGAGCAGGAGGAGCACTGCCAGAGCCCTGCAAAATGACATCCAGCAGGCCACAAATGTGCACTGTCTGCTTAAACATCACGCGAAACAGCCTCCATGAGGCGTGGTATGGAAGCCCGACCTCCACACGGTCGGGGGTTGTGTTACAGACATACACCGGTGCACGGACGTTTTGGCCCACTTGCAGACGAACACAAAGGTTGGCAAAATGCCACTTGGGGCACCCTGTGCTCTTTTCACAATGAAAGGGCAGGTTCACACTGAGCAACATGACAAGACATCGGACAGACGTTTAGAGGACGCCGCTCAACGGAAAGTTTGTGCGCCGCAACATCCTCCAGCATGACGTTTGGCGGTGGCGTCCAGTCATCTGCCGTTGAGAGCCACAACAGCCCTCCATGTTCCACCACAGGCAAGCCTGCGGCCATTCCCAGTACCTGAAATGAGATTCTCAGACCCTTTTTGGGACTATATACTGGTTCAGTTAGCCTTGGGTTCCTCCTAATGCAAGACAATGCTAGACCTCATGTGGCTGGAGTGTGTCAGCAGTTCCTGCAAGAGGAAGGCATTGATGCTATGGACTGGCCCGCCCGTTCCCCAGATATGAATCCAATTGAGCACATCTGGGACATCATGTCTTGCTCCATCCACCAACGCCACATTGCACCACAGACTGTCCAGGAGTTGGCGGACGCTTAAGTCCAGGTCTGAGAGGAGATCCCTCAGGAGACCATCCACCACCTTATCAGGAGCATGCCCAGGCGTTGTAGGGAGGTCATACAGGCACGTGGAGGCCACATGCACTACTGAGCCTCATTTTGACTTGTTTTAAGGACATTACATTAAAGTTGGATCAGCCTGTAGTGTGGGTTTCCACTAAGTTTGAGTGTGACTCCAAATCCAGACCTCCTTGGGTTGATACATTTGATTTCCATTGATAATGTGTGATTTTTGTTGTCAGCTCATTCAACTATGTTAAAAAATAAAATGTAAAAGTGTTAAGATTAATTCATTCAGATCTAGGATGTGTTGTTCAAGTGTTATTTATTTTTCGGAGCAGTGTTGATATAACACCCTCTGTTTAATCTGAGCACCATCTACTGGGTTGCAGAACGGATACGCCATAATTGATCAAACTTAAAGACGCACTGCTCAATTTAAGACTTAGTTTGTATCAATGGCTTTTGAAAACGGTGAAAGGTACATTATTTGTTCTCGTTTATTTAAATTAATACATTCCTTGGAGATTAAGTCAATTCGTAAATTAATTCATACGAGTCATATTGTGAAGAAAACGTCCTTTTCTAACACAGACGGAAATTTAGCGGGACGAAATCTCCTCGATGGAACTATCTTGACATTCTGTTTCCATTTTTTTTGAAGTAATTTGCAACACCTCTTAGTTTAGCTCGACTTTTAGCCTGACACGGAGCATGCTAGTTCAGAAGTCTAAATTGCCTTGGTTACGTAGCTTGAACTAAAGTAAGCCATCTGGAACGGACCTCTTGCGAAAGTAAGCGAGACTTGTCGAAATAAGACAGGTTTTTCCTTAATCTGCGTTGATGGAATACCCCCAGGCCCTGTTGCAACCCAAACATGAGTCTATACTACCTCTGACCTAGCATCTGGTGCACCTCTGCGTATGAGACTTAGGTCTGTGTTTCATCTCATTCTTACACACACAAATTACATGACCTACTTTGTTGATAATATATTTTTTCAAATTCTCTAAATAACAACCATGAGATGCACGTGATCTGACAGCTGTGAGCTGTCGAATCAGCTGTTGGGATGTTTACGTTGGGCCATTTCAATAAAACTTTATTAAATCGACAGGCTAGCAGTTGCCCTTCAGCGAATCAAGAAGCGATTCGTACTGTACAACACGTTTTCTAATGCTGGCCCGTGTTATAAGATAGCTACAGATTTAAAAGAAGAATCTGCATTTATTGTCCAGTTACACGTTCGGTGTTGAAGTTATGGCTGCTAAGCTTTTACCGGTTGTGAAGTAAGTGTTTTCTAACGTTAATGGACTCATTTAGCTGGGCTGAAACCAGCCGCTGTTCCACCTATAGCTAGCTTTACTTTATACTAGCTAGTAACCTCAATCCTAATAGGCAGGTAGGAACTTTATAGGTACGTTAATGTGTAGCTAGATAGACTAGCTAGGAAGGTTAACACAATAAAGTATTGTAAACGAAATGCACTTTATGGTAACTTTCACCTCTATTACAGATTAGAGATTTCAGTTAGCATCGAAACTTGCAGTAGGTTGTGGCTAGCTAACTTTCTTAGACTATCTCTGATGGTTAAGGTGTGTTTTCAACCAGCTAGCTATGTTTGCAGAATGATACTGACCCAAATGAATCGCTAGGTTGGCCACCAAGGTGACCATAGCAGGAGGGGCTGTTTATGTGGCCTATGATTCTGGACTGTTGGGAGGCAGCGCTCAAGGGTCCGAGGTTCTTAGCAAAGCCAAGGCAGCCATCCCGCCTGCCGTAGACGAGTGGATGAAGTACTTCGGCCTGGAGGTACAGTAATTGGTTCGCCATTACGGTTTGAGTCAAACCAGTATAAATCTGACATGTCTCTGATCTTTTTAAGCTCCCAGCCATTCCGAAGGTCGCTTTCGCCCCAGTTGAGTCCTGGAACTCCGGTGAGTCTAACTTCTGTCCGATAAGAGAAGTTTCTACGTAAATAACAACATTGCTGTATTGCATTGAGTGAGGTTTTTAAATAATACAGTTCCTAACCTGCATCGTGGTAATGGTATCTTCTGTAATCACCCTCTCAGGTGTGCGTGCCTCCATCTCCTTCCTGTCCCTCGCGCCCACCAGAGCAGGAGATATCAGCAGCCAGAGCGTGCAGTACCTGAAGAACCTGACCAAATAAGGCCGTCTCCTAGCAACAACAACCCATCTAGGAATCACAGAATATTAACGAACTCACAGGCGAGATGTCCATTAAGTAACATAGTTGTGATTTAATTGCTTACAGCTGTTACAAAACTGGATGCAGGCCACTGAATGCTATGTAATTGTCTACTTGAAGAGAAAATGACAGGTATCAGATGTTTGTGTAGAGATTTGAAAGTTATTTAATTGTTTGTTGAAGTCATCCAAGAAACCATCCAGAAACACAGCAGGCGCCCTGTATGAACAAGTTCACCCTAATGTGGGCTTGCCTATGAAAATATTTGTATTTATTTCCTGAACTCTCACATGTTTATTTAGATCTGGTTTTAGCCAGATCCCTGTACCCAACAATTCACTGGTTTTATACACAAAGAAGGTCTGTTGTTTTGTATATATAATTCATTCACCATGACCAGGTGTAAAATAAACCCTACATATGTTCTGTTGTTTGTTTGTTGAAGTGGTAATGTACAAGAAGTCCAGCAGTAAGATCCTGATCAATGTGCAAAAAAACTTTATTATTCGTGACAGAATAATAACAGGATGGTTGAATCTTACTGCTCATAGAATATAGAGCCCACTCCCTACCTCACTTCCTCTCTCCCCCCCTCCCCAGAGGGACCTGCCTCCCTCCTAAGAGTCTACCCTCCCTCCCCACAGTAACACAGAAGGCTCCAAGGAGAGCATGTAGGAGCAGGGCCCCCAGGAGCAGGGCATGTAGGAGGAGGGCCTGCAGGAGGAGAGCCTGTAGGAGCAGGGCATGTAGGAGGAGAGCCTGTAGGAGCAGGGCATGTAGGAGCAGGGCATGTAGGAGGAGAGCCTGTAGGAGGAGAGCCTGTAGGAGGGGAGCATGTAGGAGGAGAGCATGTAGGAGCAGGATCTACAGGAGGAGAGCGTGTAGGAGGAGAGCATGTAGGAGGAGAGCATGCAGGAGCAGGGCATGTAGGAGGAGAGCATGTAGGAGCAGGATCTACAGGAGGAGAGCATGTAGGAGGAGAGCATGTAGGAACAGGGCCTGTAGGAGGAGAGCATGCAGGAGGAGAGCATGTAGGAGCAGGGCCCCCAGGAGGAGAGCCTGTAGGAGGAGAGCATGAAGGAGGAGAGCATGTAGGAACAGGGCCTGTAGGAGGAGGGCCCCCAGGAGGAGAGCATGTAGGAGGAGAGCCTGTAGGAGCAGGGCCTGTAGGAGCAGGGCCTGCGGGAGGAGGGCCTGTAGGTGAAGCAGGAGCACCTGGAGGATCAGAAAGAGGAGGCAGGAGAGGAGGCTGCAGTCTGAAGTCTGCAGACCAGGAGGCTGCAGCCCGACCGTTGGAAGGTGAAACCACAGGTGACCTGTTTTCCTCCAACCTGGATACAAGGAGGCTGCAGTCTGCAGGAGAGGAGGCTGCAGTCTGCAGGAGAGGAAGCTGCAGCCTGAAGTCTGCAGACAAGGAGACTGCAGCCAGTGTGAGCTCAGTCTGTTGTTAGATCACAGACTCCAATCAGGATATAAACATAGAATCATGAGATAAATAATTTAAATAATCTCTTTGTAGCCAGTCTCATGACGCATTTGAAGTTCTGTTTGTCCAAACTTTGCTCTGAAATAGCTCACGTTGCCCCACCCTCAGCTGACTACCAGAACTGAGACGGTTTTGTGTCTTTGGGTGAGTTGTGTCAATATCAACAGACACACAACACACTGAAACAAGCTGGTGTTTGTATGGGATATTTACAAGATGATCACAACAGTACACATCACTATACACAACACAAAAACTAACAAGATACAGTATTCTGAAGGTGTTAAAAGCGTTTTATAACTAGAGTAGAACTTTTCTTTTCTCCATGCACTTCATTTAGAATTAAAAGTATTTGCAGAAATATGACAGTAACTCTTGCAAAAAGCATGGTTGTGAAATCATGTATCAGGTTTAGCAATATATGACTGTATACCTGTAGTGCTTCCTATAATATCACCATTTATAAGATACAAACCGATCAACAAGAATCAACGATCAACTGATCGATAACAATTAAAAACAAAACAAACTCATACTGCATGACCCTAGAACATTGCACATATTCTTACAAATGGACAAATGCCAAAACCCCTTTTTCCACTTTTGCCGGGTCTGTGTGGTCTGAGTGTCAGACACAGCCATCTGATGCTGGACAGAGGCTCTGCTCCTGGTTCACACTGTTGCTATGGTGACAGCCCACGCAGCATTTCTATAGTCACTTGGCATGAGCTCCTCAAGCCCCTCCCCAATCCCCTTAAGCCCCTTCCCTCTACTCAGAAGCCCCGCCCCCAGCCCGTCAGCTTGAAGTCTCTGTTGACACTTGGTGGTGTCTTTTGGCACACTGTTTGTTCCTGTCAGTCTATCAACTCCAGTTAAAACATCCACAACTATTTCCCCTTCTCAATCCTGGCTCACAATACTAGCTCTTTCACAAATATGTTTGTCTGAAGACCTGGAGCTTCAATAAACCACAGAAAGCGGGATGTTTGACCAGCTGTGATGCTGGTCCACTTAATAATACAGCAGTAGTCTAACTGGGAGATTTACCATGCATGTTGATAACAGATCATTTCTGTTTGCATGGAACGCGTGTGACCAATCAGAACACTTTAAAACTTTCTCCCACAAACAAGCATCTCTGGCCACGCCCCCTGCAGACTGGTCCGTAACCAAAGCAACAGTGTGAAACTGGCGTCAGGCTCAGGAGGATGTGTGGCGGGTGAACACGCCGCCATGGCAACATGACTCAAAAGGCACTTTGATGATGCGCAAGAGACTCTAGTTAGTTAGTAATCTACCAATGAGACGCTGCCTCAGTGAGGGCAAGCTGTAGCCCCAGCCAATCACAGGGCCCGTTACTGTGGGGCTCCAGCCCAGGCCAATCACAAGGCTTGTTACTGAGAACCTCTCAGACTAGTTGTCTCCATGGTCTCCCCTGCCAGACCAACTCATCTGCTGTTCAGCTCTTTAGGTTGAACAACCTTTTGAGTGTGTAAAGTGTGTGTGTGTGTTTGTGTAAGAGTGTTGTGATACAAACTGTGGCTTCAATAATAATAAATGATTGTCTATGAAGTCATTAATAAATAACTGCCCTCCAGCCTTCACAAAACTGTCCTTTAGCCTCTACACAACTGCCCTTCAGCCTCCAGTCCTCCAGCCTCCACATCACTGCCCTCCAGCCTCCACATCACTGCCCTCCAGCCTCCACACCACTGCCGTCCAGCCTCCAGCCTCCACACTACCAGCCTGCAGCCTCTCAGGCCTATATGGGACCATAATGGCTTTTTAGGGGGGCAGCCTTCCCAACAATACTAATATAATTTATGTTATTAATAATACTACATTGTTTATGTAAGCATATATGAGCGTGTTAGCAAGTGGTCCTGAGCACCCTGCCAGAGCCTGCTGTCCATGCAAGCATCTTCTCCTGAGCCTCCCGACACACCACCCTCTAGTGGCCAAACCTGGCATTGCTACAGTTCCACTCAGCATTACCCATGACAGAAACTAAAGAGGTTACATCTGATGAAAGATGAAAGCATACTGGTTTAAAACCACAGACATTAAAATAACAATGTGTCTCTCTGGGAGGTGAGGCCACACTGAGAGAGCAAAAGAGGTGATGACGGGGGGACGGAGGGGGAGAGGGTCTGTCTCTAGGTGGTCTTCACCAGGTCATAGACGTGGATATGAAAGTCATCGTCATATTTGATGTAATAGACGGAGGGCTTGGCTGGGACCTGGTAGATCACCAGGCCTGTCCTCTTCACCCCCTTGTCAGTCACGTACTCCACTTGCTTACCTACAAGGCTCTCTGACTCCTCACCTGGCTTCCGGTCAGCTGGGAGCAGATGTTTGTTCCTAAGAGGAGTTGGGGGAGGGGGGGAGAGAGGAAGAGGGAGGAGGAGGGGAGGGAGGGAGGGGAAGGTCAACACACAGGACCTGCTTTACCTACAGATCTGACTGAAAAAGAGGTGTGGCTGTGAGAGAGATACAGAGAGAAAGGGACAGAGAAAGACAGAGAAACACAGAGAGACAGAAAAGAGGGGGCGACAGAGGAGAGAGATCAGAGAAAGACAGGGAGAACCGAGAATAAGAGAAAAGGGCACAAAAGTAGAGAAGGGGGAGAACAGAGAGAAAGAGAGGAAAACAGAGAAAGAGAGGGAGAGAAAGAGAGAGTGTGGTGGTGGGGGGGGGGGGTGAAGAGAGAAAGAGAGACAGACAACAAGAGAGAGAGAGAGAAGAGAAAGACCGACCGGTGAACAGAACTTATGGAATGAAAGTGATGGCAAGAGACAGCAACAAAAGAAATGAACCAGGACAGTCAAATAAGCGCTTGAGAGACAGAAGAAACGAGCAGAGGGAAAACCAGACACAGAGAGAAATAGAGAGACCGACAGATCGAGAGGAGAGCACCCAATAGAATAGAGAGGTAATGGTTTCCTGCTCAAGGGGAGACAGAAGGACCTGCTTTACCTACAGATCTGACTGAAAGAGATGGTGTGTGTGTGTGAGAGACAGAGAGAAGGGGAGACAGAGAGAGACAGAAAGAGGGGGGAGACAGAGAGAGAGACAGAGAAAGACAGGGAGACCGAGAAAAAGAGAAAGGGAGACAAAGAGAGAGGGGGAGACAGAGAAAGAGAGGAAAACAGAGAAAGAGAGGGAGAGAAAGAGAGAGGGAGACAGACACAAAGAGAAAGAGAGACAGACAGAGAGAGAGAGAGAGAGAAAGAGAGGGAGACCGAGAAAGTGAGGGAGACAGACAAAGAGACAGACAGCGAGACAGAGAAAGAGAGAGGGAGACAGACACAGAGAGAAAGAGAGACCGACAGAGAGAGGGAGACAAAGAGAGAGGGGGAGACAGAGAAAGAGAGGGAGACCGAGAAAGTGAGAGAGAAAGAGAGGGAGAAAGAGAGACAGACAGAGAAAGAGAGGGAGAGAGACAGTCAGACAGATAGAGACAGAGAGAGAGACAGATAGAGAGAGAGACAGACAGACAAGGAGAGACAGATAGAGAGACAGACAGGGAGAGAGACAGACAGACAGGGAGAAACAGATAGAGAGAGAGACAGACAGACATGGAAAGAGACAGACAGACGGGGAGGGAGAGACAGATAGAGAGAGAGACAGACAGGGAGAGAGACAGACAGACGGGGAGGGAGAGACAGATAGAGAGACAGACAGGCACACATCTCACCAGCCTCAGGCAGGATACGCAGGTCTCCATCAGCATAGTCGTCCCACAGCTGGTACATGTACAGCACCGGGTCTTTCTCATAGGTGATGTAGTACCAATGGGTCATGACAGGGGCACGGGACAGAACCATCCCCCTCCACTCGTTCTTCTCTCCGTCCTCCTTCTCAAACAGGTGCTCCACCGCCTTACCCACCAGCTCCTCTGCCCCTGGAGGGACCCGGATACGGTTGTTGACTGAAGAGAGGGGAGGGACAGAGAGGGACAGTAAGAGACAGACAGAGAGACAGGAAGTGATGCTCTGCAAACAGGAAAAGGAACTCACCCACTTTCTCCGAGAGCACCTGCAGGTTGGACACCCTCTCGTCTTTGAACAGCTCAATACCGTAGACGCAGTCAAAGCCGTCGTACTTGACCATGAAGAGGGCGGGGTTCACCCCCAGCCTATCCAGCACGGTGCCCTTCCATTTGCTCTGGGTTCCCTTCTCATGCCAGTTGTGCTGGATACGCACTCCCAGGATGCAGTTGGGGTCCGGAGTCATGCTGTCACTGAGCTCACCACTGCTCCGTTTCCTGTTAGACAGATGGAGTGTGGAGTGTAAGGGAGAGGGAGGTGTGGAGTGTAAGGGAGAGGGAGGTGTGGGGTGTAAGGGAGAGGGAGGTGTGGAGTGTAAGGGAGGGAGAGATGTGGAGTGTAAGGGAGAGGGTTGGAGTGTAAGGGAGAGGGAGGTGTGGGGTGTAAGGGAAGGAGAGGTGTGGAGTGTAAGGGAGGGAGAGGGTTGGAGTGTAAGGGAGAGGGAGGTGTGGGGTGTAAGGGAGGGAGAGGTGTGGAGTGTAAGGGAGAGGGAGGTGTGGGGTGTAGGGGAGGGAGAGGTGTGGAGTGTAAGGGAGGGATAGGGTTGGAGTGTAAGGGAGGGAAAGGTGTGGAGTGTAAGGGAGAGGGAGGTGTGGGGTGTAAGGGAGGGAGAGGTGTGGAGTGTAAGGGAGAGGGAGGTGTGGGGTGTAAAGGAGGGAGAGGGTTGGAGTGTAAGGGAGGGAAAGGTGTGGGGTGTAAGGGAGGGAGAGGTGTGGAGTGTAGGGGAGGGAGAAGTGTGGAGTGGAGGGGAGGGAGAGGTGTGGAGTATAAGGGAGGGAGAGGTGTGGAGTGGAGGGAGAGGTGTGGAGTGGAGGGAGAGGTGTGGTGTGTAGGGGAGGGAGAGGTGTGGAGTGTAAGGGAGGGAGAGGTGTGGAGTGTAGGGGAGGGAGAGGTGTGGAGTGTAAGGGAGGGAGAGGTGTGGAGTGTAAGGGAGGGAGAGGTGTGGTGTGTAGGGGAGGGAGAGGTGTGGAGTGTAAGGGAGGGAGAGGTGTGGAGTGTAAGGGAGGGAGAGATGTGGAGTGAGAGGTGTGGAGTGTAGGGGAGGGAGAGATGTGGAGTGTAAGGGAGGGAGAGGTGTGGAGTGTAGGGGAGGGAGAGGTGTGGAGTGTAGATTAAAGCTGGCCATGGGTTAGGGTTGGATGGGACCTTAACACTTGGCAGGAACAGTCTTAGATTCTCACTCTTCTCTGGTTCTATTTCTCTCTCACACACAAAATGAAAGCAGTGCATTATGGGAGCAGTGCATTATGGGAGCAGCGCATTATGGGAGCAGTGCACTATAGAAGCAGTGCATTATGGGAGCAGTGCATTATGGGAGCAGCGCATTATGGAAGCAGTGCATTATGGGAGCAGTGCATTATGGGAGCAGTGATTATGGGAGCAGTGCATTATAGAAGCAGGGCATTGTGGGAGCAGGGCATTATGGGAGCAGGGCACTATGGGAGCAGTGCATTATGGGAACAGTGCGTTATAGAAGCAGTGCATTATGGGAGCAGGGCATTATGGGAGCAGCGCGTTATGGGAGCAGTGCATTATGGGAGCAGTGCATTATGGGAGCAGTGCATTATGGGAGCAGTGCATGCTGGGAGCAGGGCACTATGGGAGCAGGGCATTATGGGAGCAGCGCATTATGGGAGCAGCGCGTTATAGAAGCAGTGCATTATGGGAGCAGTGCATTCTGGGAGCAGTGCATGCTGGGAGCAGTGCATGCTGGGAGCAGGGCACTATGGGAGCAGGGCATTATGGGAGCAGCGCATTATGGGAGCAGCGCGTTATGGGAGCAGCGCGTTATAGAAGCAGCGCATTATGGGAGCAGCGCATTATGGGAGCAGTGCATTATGGGAGGAATGGTTCCACATACCTGCCCCTTTTCTTGGACATGCCTCCAGACATTCAAATGCTACTGCTAAAGAGAGAGGAACAGTAGAGAGAGAGGGAAGCAAATATATGATCAGTGAATACCGAGTAAATCAAATACATGATCAGTGAATATCGAGTAAATCAAATACATGATCAGTGAATATCGAGTAAATCAAATACATGATCAGTGAATACCGAGTAAATCAAATACATGATCAGTGAATATCGAGTAAATCAAATACATGATCAGTGAATACCGACTAAATCAAATACATGATCAGTGAATACCGACTAAATCAAATACATGATCAGTGAATACCGACTAAATCAATGCGCAAACAGACTGATTTCTTGGAAGATAACTTTTTTATTATTGGCTGAGATTGACAACTTGAACAGCCAATGGATTTGCTTGACGAATAACTTCCTGGTTATTTGCTTGTGTGCATTACGCATTCATGGAGGTCAGTCACTAAAACATACAGTTTCACACATGCACAACCAATGAGGCACATCTATTCTAATAGAAACACAGTTTATGCAACAGTTACAGTCTCTCACACCTAATTTGTTATTATCGGCCAAACCACCAATTCATAAACTGCTAAATGTTCGGCTATAGGGACAACAGGATCAAAACCAGATGTGTTCTGCATTACTTAAACTTCAAGATTATAATACGTCAGCCATCACCACTGGGTCAGAAAAACATTTAGATGTGTCTGAAACATTAGCTTCCACCGATTCGTCATAATAATCGCTCATGTTACCTGAATAGCCACAGCCGATCATTGGCACGGTGCTAATATTAGCTGTAGCTAGCGCACACCTGGGACTATCCGCGCAATAACACTGTAGGTTATCAATAATTCTAGCTAGCTAGCATACCTATAAACTCGCCGCTGCAGCTGTTCATAATTATCCTGAACATGAGGGTTTAAAGCGTAGCCTTGGCTCCTGTACATCGATATTATGATACAATCCATGCCGTTCAGTCAATCAAATTACCTGAACACGAATTTCATGCCAGTATTATTCAATTCTTCCTGCAGAGAAATGCAGACTACCGCCCATGCAAACCTCGCGAAACCTATGGAAAATGGGAGGCCAGTTCCTTGGGAGAAAAAACTACAACTCCCATAGTGGGGTAGCGGTGATGGCTGTAGAAAGTAAACTGAACTTGAATGTAATGAACACCGGGAATTGATGTCATTGTGGCGCCGACTTCAAGTTTAGTCCACGGCTCTGGCTGAGGTTATTCACGTGCTGTGCATCTTAATAATGTCTTACAATTAAAGTTAGTGTTTTAAATTTGTATAAATGTTGCATGAGTTGCATGAGTTTGTTGTATGGACACATTGTTTAAAACAGTTTTGGAAAATGCTTATTACTGTGTGAATTCAAGAGTAATGAGCAGAGCAGGCCCTTGTCAATACTTTTCCTTATAAATAATGACATTGGACAAATTAAACTACCTTTCTAGAGATTAATCTCTTAAACTAAGCCACAATAATGTATCTAATTGATGTGCAGAGACCAGGTGAACTTGAAAGTCAGAATCCTTTAATCACTTGAACAGTAACCCAACAATATCTTAATCAAAAAGCATGACACAAGGACACAAGGTCACATGGTCACATGGGTCACATGGTCACATGGGTCACATGACAGACTCATACAGGAAGCATCCTAGTTATTGTTGATGACTTCCTGTATCCATCGCAGGTTAGCAGATACTCTCATGTAGACATCTGGAGTTGAGGGGTTTCCACACTTTCTACCAGAGAAGGAGACCACGCCTGCAAGCTCTCCACTGCACACTAGGGGGCCCCCCGAGTCTCCCTGCAACACACACACACACACACACACCACCACACACACACCACACACATACACACACCATATACACATACACCATACACACACAGACCATACACCCGCACAAACCATACACACACAGACACACGACACACACACAGAGACACACCACACACACACACACCATACACACAAACCATACACACGCACAAACCATACACACACATACACACACACCAGACACACACACCACACACACAGAGACACACCACACACACATACCAGACACACACACCACACACATACACACACACATCACACGCACACACACACAAACCATACACACACCACACACATAGACACACAGCACACACACACACACCACACACAAACACACACACATACCAGACACACCACACACATACACACACACACACAGACATATACCATACACACACACAGACACACACACCACACAGATGTACGTGTATGAACACACAGAGTATTTGACCCAGGGCCTGGTCATGCAGTTCATTTAACTGAAATACTGAACTGAAATACTGACAGACTGTACTGTGCACTTCATGTACTGCAATTCAAGGTTAGGATAAAAGCAAGGTAGATTGATAAAGCGTGAAAATGAAACCTTGTGACCAAACAGACGTCTCACCGAGCAGAACCCTTGCTTGGCCTCCTGTCCTGTCCCACACAGCATCTTGTCTGTGATCGTAATGTTCCACCTTCGAGCACAATTAGACCGGGACAGGATCCTGACAGACACTTCCTGGAGTCGATCTGCCAAAGTGCGATTGTCCCCCACGTCGCCCCACCCAGCCGTGCTGCACAGGCTGCGTTGGGCTGGCTTGGTCTGCATCAGTGAAATCAAACTCACCTCCTTGGTCAGGCGTGCTTTTCCAGCAAGCTAGCAGAGGGGGTGAGATAATAACAGACAGACAGAATAGTCAGTTGCACCAGTAGGTGGCGCTAATGTGTGCTGCTGATCTATGGGGGTTAGGGTACTACGAGTGGGGTGACAGTGCTTGTAGAGACGTCTACCTTGAGAAGCATGAGGTCATTATCGCTCCCAACATCCTGGTAACCAGGGTGACGGATGTACTTCTGGACCTTCAGCTTCTGTTTGGATGACTCCCTTGCACTGAGAGAGTGAGCACCCAGGACCACCGTGTACTGCCTGCACACCCAGAACACCAGACCAGACATCAGAGAGAGGCATACAGACAGTCAGTGAGACAGACAGTCAGTGAGACAGACAGCCAGTGAGACAGACAAGTAGACAGACCGGCAGAGAGACAGAGATACACAGCAAGACTCACCCAGAACAGTGTGCAGCAGTCAGAACAAAGTCTTCTCTCACCAGGACACCTCCACAGTCGTGACTTCCCGTGATCTGCAGGGAGACCAGGTACGGTCTAGAGTGTGGAGCAGCCTCTCTGCCCCCTACGATGCCCCCCCCGGACCCACCTACCTCAGCACACACACACACACAGTAAAGTTACCTCTGGACACACACACACACACACACACACACACACAGTAAAGTTACCTCTGGACACACACACACACACAGTACAGTTACCTCTGGACACACACACATCTACAATGCCATTGTAGGCAGAGAGAGAGAGAGAGAGAGAGAGAGCAAGAGGCAGATAGAGAGAGAGAGAGCAAGAGGCAGATAGAGAGAGAGCAAGAGGCAGATAGAGAGAGAGGCAGATAGAGAGAGAGAGCAAGAGGCAGATAGAGAGAGAGAAAGGCAGATAGAGAGAGAGCAAGAGGCAGATAGAGAGAGAGAAAGGCAGATAGAGAGAGAGCAAGAGGCAGATAGAGAGAGAGAGAGAAAGGCAGATAGAGAGAGAGCAAGAGGCAGATAGAGAGAGAGAGAGAAAGGCAGATACAGAGAGAGAAAGGCAGATAGAGAGAGAGAGAGAAAGGCAGATAGAGAGAGAGAAAGGCAGATAGAGAGAGAGAGAGGCAGATAGAGAGAGAGCAAGAGGCAGATGGAGAGAGAGAGAGAAAGGCAGATAGAGAGAGAGAAAGGCAGATAGAGAGAGAGAGAGGCAGATAGAGAGAGAGAGAGAAAGGCAGAGCCAGAGAGGAAAATAAAGAGTAGTTCTAGTTTTTACACAATATAACTCTCGTGATCCTTGATCTGCCGCCTTTTATGAATACGTTTCGTCTCCTTGGTTAAAAGCATCTGCTAGATGACTTAAAAGTTATTATAAATGTTCATTTTAAATGACAGCAGCCAGGATAGGATCTTACCCTTCAGAGACAGAAGTAGCCCAACATTAAAAAGCAAGTAGTTGACCTTCATGGTGCCTCCCACACACCATATGGAGGAAAGACCGTCTTATAGCATCTAAACCACCAGATGACAAAACTCACACTTGGTATTTCAACAGAGCGTTTAATATCATCCCCTTCAGAGTAGGAAACCACAGTATGTGGTCATGAGGACATATAATGTATCATCTTAAAAGTCAGTAGCATGGACAGACCTAATGGCTACAGACACAAAGAGATATGGCATTCATGGGTGCGTGAGACAGAGAGAGAGGGGGGGAGAGAGAGATTGGAAGGGGGAGAAAGACAAAGAAAAAGGTGATAGAGCCCGAGAACTGGGGAGATGTCTTCAGGATGAGTCCTAGCAGGTGCGGCTGTGGAGGACCTTTTTGATCCAGGGTAGGAAACTGGACACCTGGGTGTGGATGTTAGGAATGTTGGGATAGTCACAGTTGTTTCTCATATTGAAGGAGACCACACCCACCACCTGCCCCGCACACATCAGGGGACCCCCCGAATCCCCCTACAGGAGGGAGAGAGAGATAGAGAGAGAGAGAGAGAGAGAGAGAGAGAGAGAGAGAGAGAGAGAGAGAGGAAGTTAAAGATGAGGGAAAGATGGAAGCAGAGAGAGAGATGAGAAGAGAGATACCATTGACATTTTATTATGGCATTGTGTTTAATTACTTCTGTAGCTATGTAGATAACAATGTTGTCAGTTAGTTATCCAGTTAATTGGTAAGTAAGCTGAGAATCTCACTTGTTAACAAGTTAGTAGTTTCATTTAAATAACTAGCTAGATTAATTCCTTTGTTAGTTGGTTAGCTAGCTGGCTAGTTAGTTACTTGTTTGGTTGGTTAGCTAGCTGGGTAGTTAGTTAAACCTGACCAACCTGGCAGGCTCCATTCTTGGTCTTGTACCCGCCGGCACAGACCACGTTGTCGGGGAGGGTGAAACGAACTTCCTGCCACTGCTTGCGACAGATGTCCATGTCCACGGTCGACACGTTGACCACCCTGAGGTCGTTCACCGCTCTGCCCCCCGTCTCTGTCGGGCCCCAGCCAGCCAGCTCACACCTCATGTTAGCTTCAACCGCTCGCGGCTTGGTTGGGATCCTGGCCACTTTGAATTTTGTCACTTTCTGGGAAAGCTGTGGGGAGAATCCTGGTTTGTGGTTGAGCATCAGACTGCAGATTAAGAAGTACTTTGTCTGCTAAATGAACACATTATTATTATAGAAGTACTTTGTCTGCTAAATGAACACATTATTATTATAGAAGTAACTTCGAGGTCTGCTATAATGAACCAAACTATTAACATGCAATATAATAGAGTACTTTGTCTGCTAATAGAACACGTTATTATATGATCAGCAGTATTTGCGCCTGCCCCTAAATGAAACACATTTATTTTATTACGGGTATATAGTCCATACTTTGTCGCTTAAATGAACACATTATTATAGGTATGACAGTACTTTGTCTGGCTAACATAAACATTATTGATTATAGATCTAGTAGAAGTACTTTGTTCTGCTAATACAGGAATACACATGTAGTTATTATAGACTGACTACTTATATTAAAAAGACGTCTGCTAAATGAACACGTTATTATTATAGCAGTACTTTGTCTACTAAATGAACACATTATTAATTATAGCAGTACTTGTCTGCTAAATGAACACATTATTATTATAGAAGTACTTTGTCTGCTAAATGAACACATTATTATTATAGAAGTACTTTGTCTGCTAAATGAACACATTATTATTATAGCAGTACTTTGTCTACTAAATGAACACATTAGTAATATGATATGCACAGGAGCACAAGCAATGATATCAGGCAAAACATGCTTGCTGTTTACTCATAATCTGTTCAGATGGTCAGAGTGGACAGTCGTGAGTGATTTTGTACCTTCAGGAGCATGATGTCATTTCCTGTCTTGACATTCTTGAAAGAAGGGTGAATGCATTTGCGTTCCACAGCAAACCTCACAGCTCCATTTGAGTTTTCACCAATGTTGTGAGAACCCAAAACCACAGTGAGGTTTCTAAAGAAGACAGAAAGCAGCATAACAGGTAGTAAAAATCTTGTCATACTGCCCTGAAATTCTCCCTATAACAACCATTGGCTTGGACACTGTCTACAAACATACAGCATCCATGACAAAAACTGTCTTTGAGAAACCCTAGAGACCCACTGGTCTTGAGAAACACTAACTTTGGGGAACCATGTTCTTGAGACATAGTACCTAACTAACTTTGAGGAACCATGTTCTTGAGAAACAGTGGCTTTGAGAAATTCTTACTCAGGATGTGGAAGGACTACAGTCAGACTGGTGACAGCATGAGAACAGTGAGCTTCAGTCAGACTGGTGACAGCATGAAACCAGTAAGCTTCAGTTAGACTGGTGACAGCATGAAACCTGTGAGCTTCAGTCAGACTGGTGACAGCATGAAACCTGTGAACTTCAGTTAGACTGGTGACAGCATGAAACCAGTGAGCTTCAGTTAGACTGGTGACAGCATGAAACCAGTAAGCTTCAGTCAGACTGGTGACAGCATGAAACCAGTGAGCTTCAATCAGACTGGTGACAGCATGAAACCAGTGAACTTCAGTCAGACTGGTGACAGCATGAAACCAGTAAGCTTCAGTTAGACTGGTGACAGCATGAAACCAGTGAGCTTCAGTTAGACTGGTGACAGCATGAGAACAGTGAACTTCAGTCAGACTGGTGACAGCATGAAACCAGTAAGCTTCAGTCAGACTGGTGACAGCATGAAACCAGTAATCTTCAGTTAGACTGGTGACAGCATGAAACCAGTAATCTTCAGTTAGACTGGTGACAGCATGAAACCAGTAATCTTCAGTTAGACTGGTGACAGCATGAAACCAGTAATCTTCAGTTAGACTGGTGACAGCATGAAACCAGTAATCTTCAGTTAGACTGGTGACAGCATGAAACCAGTAATCTTCAGTTAGACTGGTGACAGCATGAAACCTGTGAGCTTCAGTCAGACTGGTGACAGCATGAAACCAGTAATCTTCAGTTAGACTGGTGACAGCATGAAACCAGTGAGCTTCAGTCAGACTGGTGACAGCATGAAACCAGTGAACTTCAGTTAGACTGATGACAGCATGAAACCAGTGAGCTTCAATCAGACTGGTGACAGCATGAAACCAGTGAACTTCAGTTAGACTGATGACAGCATGAAACCTGTGAACTTCAGTCAGACTGGTGACAGCATGAAACCAGTGAACTTCAGTTAGACTGGTGACAGCATGAAACCAGTGAACTTCAGTCAGACTGGTGACAGCATGAAACCAGTCTGGGGAAGATCAGGTCTAAACAACATGATAATGTGCATCAGTAGCAGATGAGGTTTAAACAACATGATAATGTGCAGCAGTATCAGTCATCAACATGATAATGTGCAGCAGTATCAGTCATCAGCATGATAATGTGCATCAGTATCAGTCATCAACATGATAATGTGCATCAGTATCAGTCATCAACATGATAATGTGCATCAGTAGCAGATGAGGTTTAAACAACATGATAATGTGCATCAGTAGCAGATCAGGTTTAAACAACATGATAATGTGCATCAGTATCAGTCATCAGCATGATAATGTGCAGCAGTATCAGTCATCAACATGATAATGTGCAGCAGTATCAGTCATCAGCATGATAATGTGCAGCAGTATCAGTCATCAGCATGATAATGTGCA
>BROE01000026.1:145546-163046 GCA_036571765.1 Plecoglossus altivelis
CCCCCCCCCCCCCCTCACAGGGCACCCCCACACAGACGTTATGTAAGGGGCCCCCAGTGAGTCTGAGTCTGACTGTGTGACTGGTATAATAGCTGCTGGTTGTTTCAGACACTGAGTGTCTGTTTGTGGGGTGTGTGTCTGTTTGTGGGTGTGTGTCTGTTTGTGGGGTGTGTGTGTATGTGTGTGTGTGTGTGTTTGATGGGTGTGTGTGTGTGTGTGTAAGTGTGTGCAGAAGGTGGTTTAGACCTCACAGAACAGAGTGGATATAGATGATTCGGTAAGCTCGGAAGTGCGTGAGAGTGTGACAGTGTGTGTGGCAGTGTGTGTGGCAGTGTGTGTGGCAGTGTGTGTGGCAGTGTGTGTGTGAATGCATGAGCTGGTGGAATTGCGTAATCACAAAGTGGCAGGCTGTAAGGAGGGAGGGAGGGAGGGAGGGATGGATAGAGGGACTTGGAGACAGGCAGACAATGCAGTTGAGGCAAACACTTAAAAGCACACCTCCAAGCACACCCACACACAAACTGTTGCCATCACGGCGCTGACGTCTTGGTAATGTGAATATCTGTGTGTGTGTGTGTGTGTGTGTGAGAGAGAGAGAGAGAGAGAACGTAAGGCATGTCAATGGTGTTTTCATAGACTCACATCTCCTTTCGATTCGACGCTGTCGTCTCGGAAATCAGGATTCACCTGCAACAGACAACGTGGTCAATACACCACACATCCTGGCATTGATCTAAATATGGAACATGTCTGTTCCAGTAGACCGGCCACCATAACCATGGTAACACTGCCATCTACAGCTCAGCACCTGCTACCTCAGCCCAGTCCTGCTTCCCCAGCCAAGCTTCACTTCTCAGGGCTGGTAACAGCTCTAGGTACTACAGTAACAGCTCTAGGTACTACAGCAACAGCTCTAGGTACTACAGTAACAGCTCGAGGTAGTACAGTAACAGCTCTAGGTACTACAGTAACAGCTCTAGGTACTACAGCAACAGCTCTATGTAGTACAGTAACAGCTCTAGGTACAACAGTAACAGCTTGAGGTAGTACAGTAACAGCTCTAGGTACTACAGCTACAACTCTAGGTACTACAGTAACAGCTCTAGGTACTACAGTAACAGCTCTAGGTACTACAACAACAGCTCTGGGTACTCCAGTAACAGCTCTATGTAGTACAGTAACAGCTCTAGGTACTACAGCAACAGCTCTAGGTACTACAGTAACAGCTCTAGGTACTACAATAACAGCTCTAGGTTGTACAGTAACAGCTGCAGGTAGTATGGTAATAGCTCTAGATAGTATATTAACAGCTCTATGTCATACAGTAACAGCTCTATGTAGTATATTAACAGCTTTATGTTGTATGGCAATAGCTCTAGGTAGCATGGCAACATCTCTAGGTAGTTTAGCAACAGTTTTTGGAAGTATGTTCCTAGTTCCAGGTACCTTGGCAACCATCAACCAGCATGGTCTCATTTTAAAAAAGAGTTCTTCCTGACACACTATTAAGTTGTACCACGTGACTATGCCTTTGTACTAGTACATAGAGCAGAACTGTTTCACGAGCGGGTTTTCCCTGCGCTACAGCAAGAGTATTCAAATGAGACGTAATCAAACTTAACCACAGAGCCCTCGCTGCCACAGAACAGCAACAGATCATTAACTAATTATCTACACCTGGCATTAGATGATGCTTTACAAATACAGATACAATATTGATACATCCTTTTTATGGATTTTAAATCATTTGTGGGTCTTCCAAAGGTGTGGGACCTACTTGGGCAGCTAGGTAGTTTCCAGTAGCCAGGTGTTTGAAGCGGAATAGGCTGTTCCACTGTCCAGCTCCTCCTCTGCAAGGGTCGTAGTGCACAACCTGAGACGGAGACAGATACCAAACACAAGCGATAAAATGCAAATTAAACCAGAACATTCCCCTTTTCACAGTCACACAAAGCTGCCAGTGTGCTGTACACCCCAGCGAGGAGAATCCCATGTTCAGAGCAGCGTCCGTCAAACACACAATGGGCATCTGTGTGGAGGAATCTCTGCGAGATTCAGTTTCCCGCTTCCAAAGATTTGGATATGCATACATCCCTTCACCCAGAGTTTTATATACTTACAGTTTCCCCCCAAAAAGATCCTTATAATTCAGAGTTGTCTACCTCTATTTCCCAGAGTGCTTTGGAGCTGGTGGCGGATGTGGCTGACTGCCTGAGGGTGGTCCTCAGGAAAATGTGCTGTTGGCCCCTGTGCTCATCACATGTCAGGAATTTCTCCTGCTCTGCATGGAACAGCCGTACGACGTCACCCTGGACCACAACACATGTACATAAACACAATCACCAAACTCTCAGAACATCATCACATAGCTACCAGGTTACTAGGACAACCTAATAGAATTTTGGGGAATGGTTAGAAGGAACAAATCCATTAAAAAAAAATGAAATCGATTCAAACGGTCATTTGATGCTTTGTCTGAACCCCTTACTCCAATGCCAGTTGACCCCAGGGAGAGATGAAGAGGAAAGAGTTAAACGAGCAGAGCCTAAAACACAGGACACCTACCCCTTTCAGGACAGTCTCCTTGTAGTCACTGAACTTCATGAACAAGGTAACCTTCCAGCTCGTGTTGCAGTTGACGGCGTTCACCTGCAGGGGCAGCGGCGAGCAGGAAGACAGATGCAGCGTGTTAACCACAGCTGGTTCATGGTCAACGGTTGTGTATTGCGTGTGCTTCGAAGGTTTTGCCTTATCATCGTTGTGTCAAAGAAATAAATCAAAGTGAACGAGTCTGACCTCTTTGCAACCAGGGTTGTCTAGCAGCTCGATGTTGCTGGCATGGAGGGGCTGCCCAGCGTTCACAGGCATCAGGACCACCTTGTCCCCCACCACCACCTAGGACGCATCCACACAGCACACAGTCACAACCCACAAAGAGACCTATGGAAACCTGGCAACCCATCAACAAACCCAACGTGACATGACGGGGGGGGGGTGGTGTGGGGGGGATTCATGTAAAACCTGGCAACCCATCAGATAACTCCACATGGGAGAAGGGAGACGGTGACAACCTGCCTCTTTTCATACACAAGAAGACAAAACGCAAACATGGACCCATGCAACAGGTTGGCTGATCCTACTGCACATGAGCAGTCTGTGTGTGTGTGTGTGTGTGTGTGTGCGTGCGCACACGCGTGTGTTGCCGTGACAACAGTGAAGCAGGTGTAAGAGCAGGGTCCGCACGCCAGGTGCAGTCATGCTGGGCGTGAAGGAACAGAGGCACAGCTACAGGGACAATGTGTTAACATTCTTGCAGTCCGTCTCGAGGAAAACATTCTCTCCTGTCCGATCTGCGTCCTACACTGCCTCTTCGCTTCTGTCCTCTGACAAACTTCTAGTCCGCAGCTCAGGGGACATGATGAGAGTTAAGATGCCTTAATCAGAAGGCTAGTTTCAGAAGGTTCACACGTGCAATACACAGACATGTACTGACATGCTACGACTGTGTCTGTCTGTGACTAGCCCCACAACACACAACACCATGCAGACCAGACCAGTACCTTCAACCAAAGGATCCTGGAGCAGTGAGAGAGGAAAAACCAGTTGAGCCATTTCATTATTCCATGGAAAATACAGGATGAATCACGGAATATCACTGACTCACACACACTTATGGTAATTTCAACATGTTGCAAAGTAAACAGAGAAATACTGTTCCGAAAATAGGCGACTTGCTTAAGTGATAATGATATTAAACAAGTATAAAAGTGTACGATTATTTGTTNGTGTGTCTGTAGGAGAGAGTGTGTGTGTCTGTAGGAGAGAGTGTGTGTGTATCTGTAGGAGTGCATCATGTTACTGATGTGGTCGTCCCCCAGGCTAAGAAGCGCTTAAGTGAGATGCACAGCCTAAGAGTGTCGGCTCTGTACAAGCTGTCCATCGCCCTTCACCTGAAGGACCAGGTGTTCTGGTTCCCCCACAACATGGACTTCAGAGGCCGCACCTACCCCGTCCCCCCACACCTCAACCACCTGGGGAGCGATGTGACCCGGGCCATCCTGGTGTTTGCAGAGGGCCGTCCGCTGGGCCCGCGGGGACTGGACTGGATCAAGATTCACCTGGTCAACCTGACAGGACTGAAGAAACGCTGCTCTCTGCAGGAGAGGCTGGACTATGCTAACAGTCTGATGAACGACATCCTGGACTCAGCCGACTACCCTCTGACTGTGAGACCAGCGACACACACAGACACCAGTGACACACAAACACACACACACTTAGAGACCAGCGACACACACACACACTTAGAGACCAGCGACACACACACACACTCAGAGACCCTGGGCACACACACACACACACACACTCAGAGACCCTGGACACACACACACTCAGAGACCCTGGGCGCACACACACACACTCAGAGGCCAGCAACACACACAGACACTCAGAGACCCTGGGCACACACACTCAGAAACCAGCGACACAAACACACACTCAAAGACCAGCAACACACACAAACACACACACTCAGAGACCAGTGACACACACACACACACTCACTTAGAGACCCTGGACACACAGACTCAGAGACCAGTGACACAAACACACACACAGAGACCAGCGACACACACACACACACACACACTCAGAGACCAGCAACACACACACACACTCAGAGACCAGTGACACACACACACACGCACACTTAGAGACCCTGGACACACAGACTCATGTTTGTTTGTGTGTGTGTGTGTGTGTGTGTGTGTGTGTGTGTGCACGCGCGTGCGTGCGTGCATGTGTCAGGGGAGAGGCTGGTGGATGGAGGTAGAGGAGCCCTGGCAGGCTCTAGGCTGCTGTATGGAGATCGCCAAGGCAACCAGGTCACCTGACCCTTCCCAGTACATATCACACCTGCCAGTCCACCAGGTGAGCTAGCACCTCACACACACACCTCACATACCTTGACACACCTCATACCTCAACACACATCTCACATACCTTGACACACCTCATACCTCAACACACATCTCACATACCTCAACACACCTCACACACCTCACTTCACACCTCAACACACCTCACCTCACACCTTACCTCACCTCACCTCACCCCACAGGACGGCTCCTGTAATGGACTGCAGCACTACGCAGCTCTGGGTCGGGACGTCGTAGGAGCGACCTCTGTCAACCTAGCCCCATGCCCCCTACCCCAGGACGTCTACAGCAGCGTGGCCCAGCAGGTACCCTGCCCCCTGGCCCCATGCCCCCTGGCCCCATGCCCCCTAGCCCCCTGCCCCCTGGCCCTCTAGCCCCATGCCCCCTAGCTCCATGCCCCCTGGCCCCATGGCACCTGCCTCATGCCCCCTGTGTGTGTACAGGTGGAGGTGTTCCGCTGCAGGGATGCAGAGCGGGGCGTGCAGGTGGCCCAGGTGCTGGAGGGCGTGGTGGGCAGGAGGGTGGTGAAGCAGACAGTGATGACAGTGGTGTACGGGGTGACTCGCTACGGAGGACGACTGCAGATAGAGAAGAGACTGAGAGAGACAGAGGACTTCCCCCAGGTGACACACTCACACACCTCATACACACTCGCACACACTCAGACACACACCACACACACACACACACACACACCACACACACTCAGACACACACCACACACACACCTCACACACTCAACACACAGCCACACACCCTCACAGCTACACACACACGATGCACCCGACACACCACACCACTCACACACAATCCTCACACAACATCACACACACTCAGAGACACATGTGATAGTCACCACACACACACACCTCATACACATCACACACACCCACAAACCTCATACACACACACAGTTCACACACACATTATACACAACCTCAACACACACACACACTTCATACACACTCACACACACACCTCATACACATACACACACACCTCATACACACTCACACACACACCTCATACACACACACACACACCTCATACACACACACCTCCTCATACTACACAGCACGACTAACCTCCCTACACACACACACACACCATCAATACACACACACACACACCTCAATACACACACACACACCTCATACACACACACACACCTCATACACATACACACACACCTCATACACACACACACACACCTCATACACACACACACACACACCTCATACACACACCTCATACACACACACACACCTCATACACACTCACACACACACCTCATACACACTCACACACCTCATACACACACACACACCTCATACACACACACACACACACTTCATACACACTCACACACACACCTCATACACACTCACACACACACTTCATACACATCTCATACACCTCACCTCACAGTATAGTCACGTGCGCGCGCGTGTGTGTGTGTGTGCGTGTGTGCGTGTGTGCGTGCGTGCGTGTGTGCGTGCGTGCGTGCGTGCGTGCGTGTGTGTGTGCGTGTGTGTGTGTGTGTGCTGCGGTGGTGTGTGTGTGTGTCGTGTGCTGTGTTTTGTGTAGGATACCTGTGGGAGGGCTTTCGTACCTCGCTGCACCAGGTGTTCAACAGTCTGAAGGAGATGTTCACAGGTACCAGAGAAATCCAGGTAAGATGCCACACACACACACACACTAACACACACACAGTAACACACACACACTAACACACACACACTCCATGCTGACCCACTTCTGCTGTCTGCCCAGGTGACCCAGACAAAAAGTGGAAAAGAAAATTTCAGTTTTATTAATGAGTAGCTTACACACACACACACACACACACACCTAGAAAGCTTTATTGATGCCTAGGGGAGATAAGTAATAGTTTGGGTGTTCATCATTTGTTCCTATTAAGACCTGCTACTGCTGCTCTGTCCCCCGAGACCCTCCCCTCCCCTCCCCCCCTCCCCTCCCTCCCCCTCCCCTCCCTCCCCCGCGTCCCCCTCCCTCCTCTCCCCTGTCCCCCCTCTCCCCTGTCCCTTTCCTCTCCTCCGTCCCCTCCTCCCCTGCCCCTCCCTCCCTCCCCCCCTCCACTTTCGTTTATTTTCCTCCCCTCCCCTCCTCTTCCCCGTCCCGGTCCCCCTCCCCCTTCCCCTCTTTCCCCTCCTCTCCCCCCTCCCCTCCTCTCCTCTTCCCCTCCCTACTCTTCCCCCTCCCTCGCTCTCCCTGTCCCCTCCTCTCCCTCTCTTTCTCTTCTCTGTCTCTCTTTTTCATCTCTCTCTCCTCTCCATTCCTTCTTTTCTCCCCTCCCTCCTCTCCCTGTCCCTCTCCCTCGCTCTCTCTCTGTTCCCTCCTCCCCTCCTCTCCTCTCTCTCTCTCTCTCTTTCACGTGCACACACACACAGCCAATCAGGATCAGGCAGTGTCACACACACACAACCAATCACACACTAGACACACCACACTATGACACATTCACACTAGAGAGCACACACAGTCACACTAGACCACACCACTAGACACACACACACATCACACTACACACCTCACACACACACACCAACTAGACACACACACCCATCACACCAGACCCACACACACACGCACCAGACACAACAGACACACACACACCAGACGGACACGCATGACACAAACACACACACAACACTCACACACACAGACACACACACCAGACACCAGGCACACACACCAGACACACACACACAGACACACACCACACCAGACACTCACACACACCGAGACACACACACACACACACACACAACACGCAGGACACACACACAACCAGACACACACACACAGACACACACTACACGCAGACACACACCAAGCGACCCAGACACACAACACACACAGACACTCACACTCACCAGACACACTCACACACACCAGACACAACACACACAATTCCAGACACACACAACCAGACAACACACACACCAAGACACACACACACCGCCACTTCATTTACACACACACACACAAAAAAAAAAAAAAAAAAAAAAAAAAAAAAAAAAAAAAAAAAAAAACACACACACACACCAGAGCACACACACACACCAGACAGACACACACACAGACCCACAGATGAGCACTCACAGCAGAACAGCACAACACCAGACACGACATCACAACAAGACCTCACACACCAGAGACACAGAATAAACACACACCAGACACACCAGACACACCAGACACTCACACACACCAGACACACACACCAGACACTCACACACACCAGACACACACACACACACACACACCAGACACACCAACACCCATGCCACTCACACACACCAGACACACACACCAGACACTCACACACACCAGACACACACACACACACACACACACCAGACACTCACACACACCATGCCCTCTGTCTGTCTCACCCAGGATTGGCTTACGGACAGCGCTCGTCTGATCTCCAAGTCAGGCCGGCCAGTAGAGTGGGTCACACCCTTGGGGCTGCCCATCATCCAGCCCTATCACAGGCCCCGCCAGACCCAGGTACACACACTCACACACCAGGTACACACACTCACACACACTCCATCATCCAGCCCTATCACAGGCCCCGCCAGACCCAGGTACACACACTCACACCAGGTACACACACACACACACACGCCAGGTACACACACACACTCACACACACACCAGGTACACACACACACACACACTCAGACCAGGTACACACACACACACGCCAGGTACACACACACACACACCAGGTACACACACACACACACACACTCCATCATCCAGCCCTATCACCGGCCCCACCAGACTCGGGTACACACACTCACACACCAGGTACACACACACACACACCAGCTACGCACACACTCTATCATCCAGCCCTATCACCGGCCCCACCAGACTCGGGTACACACACTCACACACCAGGTACTCACACACCAGCTACGCACACACTATCATCCAACCCTATCACCAGCCTTAGAGGAGAGAGAACAGACCCACATCATCATGTGATGGGTTAGCGGAATTCCATTTTTCACAACATTGATGACAATGCCTTGTTTCCATAGTTACGTATGGCTGTGTCTGGGGTGGGGGATGTTAGTAAGTGGGTTATATTGATCAGCTGCTGTCCAGGTTGGTGGAGGGGAGGAGGGAGATGGGGAGAGGAGGAGGGGGAAGAGGGAGATGGGGAGATAGGAGGAAGGAAGGCGGTGGAGTGGGAAGATGAGGAGATGGCAGGGAAAGAAGGGGAGGGGGAAGAGGGAGATGGGGAGGGAAGGAGGGAGGGAGATGGGGAGGGAAGGAGGGAGGGAGGGGGTCTGAAGATCTGGGACAAAACCCAGTGGTGCTTCAGCTAGCTGACATCTCAGGGTTAACCAGATGAATACATGAATTACCGTGGAAACAGAAACCATGTCAGTTCTTAATGTAACTATTACTCCTCTCCTCTTCTCCCTCTCCTCCTCCTCTCCCTCTCCTCCTCCTCTCCACTCTTCTCCTCCTCCTCCCCTCTCAGCTCCTCCTCTCCTCTTCTCCTCCTCCTCCTCTCCCTCTCCTCCTCCTCTCCTCTCACCTCTCTCTCCTCTCTCGTTCCCTCTCCTCCTCCTCCTCCTCCTCCTCTCCCTCTCCCTCTCCCTCTCCCTCCTCACTCCTCTTCCTCCTCCTCCTCTCCCTCTCATCTTCTCCCTCTCTCTCTCTCTTGCCTCCTCTCCTCTCCTCCTCCTCCTCTCCTCTCTTCCTCCTATCCGCTCCTCTCTTCCCTCTCCTCCACATCCTCTCCCCTCTCCCCTCCACACAGTGGAATAGCACCATGCAGACGCTTTGTCTCTCCATCAACTATGATGCTAAACAGTAAGTTGCTCTTTTTGATCATTATCATGCATCACTGTTTGCTCTGTCACTGTACCTGTACCTGTGTGTGTGTGTGTGTGTGTGTGTGTGTGTGTGTGTGTGTGTGTGGTGTGTGTGTGTGTGCCAACGCCTGTCTGTCACTGGTACCTGTATCCTGTTTTGTGTGTTGTGATGTGTGTGTGTGTGTGTGTGGTGTGTGTGTGTGTATTTTGTGTGGTGTGTGTGTGTGTAATCCCTGGCTAGATCACTGTACCTGTGTGTGTGTGTGTGTGTTGTTGTGTGTGTGTGTGTAATTCTCCTGCTGTGCACTGGGTACCTGTGTGTGTGTGTGCTGTGTGTGTGTGTTGTGTGTGGTGTGTGTGTTGTGTGTGTGTGTGTGTGTGTGTGTGTGTGTGTGTGTAACCCTCGTCTTGTCATGTACCCTGTACTGTGAGTGTGTGTGTGTGTGTTGTGTGTGTGTGTGTGTGTGTAACCCTGCTCTCCATCTCTGCAGGAGACCAGACACTATGAAGCAGAAGAACGCCTTCCCTCCCAACTTCATCCACTCTCTAGACTCCACCCACATGATGCTGACAGCCCTGCACTGCTGCAGGTACACACATGATGCTGACAGCCCTGCACTGCTGCAGGTACACACACACATGATGCTGACAGCCTGCACTGCTGCAGGTACACACATGATGCTGACAGCCCTGCACTGCTGCAGGTACACACATGATGCTGACAGCCATGCACTGCTGCAGGTACACACATGATGCTGACAGCCATGCACTGCTGCAGGTACACACATGATGCTGACAGCCATGCACTGCTGCAGGTACACACATGATGCTGACAGCCATGCACTGCTGCAGGTACACACATGATGCTGACAGCCATGCACTGCTGCAGGTACACACATGATGCTGACAGCCATGCACTGCTGCAGGTACACACATGATGCTGACAGCCATGCACTGCTGCAGGTACACACATGATGCTGACAGCCATGCACTGCTGCAGGTACACACATGATGCTGACAGCCCTGCACTGCTGCAGGTACACACATGATGCTGACAGCCCTGCACTGCTGCAGGTACACACATGATGCTGACAGCCATGCACTGCTGCAGGTACACACATGATGCTGACAGCCATGCACTGCTGCAGGTACACACATGATGCTGACAGCCATGCACTGCTGCAGGTACACACATGATGCTAACAGCCCTGCACTGCTGCAGGTACACACATGATGCTGACAGCCCTGCACTGCTGCAGGTACACACATGATGCTGACAGCCATGCACTGCTGCAGGTACACACATGATGCTGACAGCCCTGCACTGCTGCAGGTACACACACACATGATGCTGACAGCCCTGCACTGCTGCAGGTACACACACACATGATGCTGACAGCCCTGCACTGCTGCAGGTACACACATGATGCTGACAGCCTGCACTGCTGCAGGTACACACACACATGATGCTAACAGCCCTGCACTGCTGCAGGAACACACATGATGCGTGACGAGCCATGCAACTGCTGCAGGTACACACCACACACAGATGCTGACAGCCCTGGCCATGCTGGCAGGTACACACACACACGATGCTGACAGCCCTGCACTGCTGCAGGTACACACATGATGCTGACAGCCTGCACTGCTGCAGGTACACACATGATGCTGACAGCCCTGCACTGCTGCAGGTACACACATGATGCTGACAGCCTGCACTGCTGCAGGTACACACACATGATGCTGACAGCCATGCACTGCTGCAGGTACACACATGATGCTGACAGCCATGCACTGCTGCAGGTACACACATGATGCTGACAGCCCTGCACTGCTGGCAGGTAACAGCACACACACATGATGCTCGACACCTGCACTGCTGCAGGACAACACATGATGCTGACAGGCCCTGCACTGTGCTGCAGGTACACACACACATGTGCTGACAGCCTGCATGCTGCAGGTTACACACACACACATGATGCTGACAGCCCTGCACTGCTGCAGGTACACACATGATGCTGACAGCCCTGCACTGCTGCAGGTACACACACATGATGCTGACAGCCCTGCACTGCTGCAGGCACACACATGATGCTGACAGTCCTGCACTGCTGCAGGTACACACACACATGATGCTGACAGCCATGCACTGCTGCAGGTACACACATGATGCTGACAGCCCTGCACTGCTGCAGGAACACACACACGATGCTGACATGCCTGCCTGCTGCCAGGTACACACATGATGCATGCAGCTGCACTGCTGAAGTACACACACACATGATGCTGACAGCCATGCACTGCTGCAGGTACACACACATGATGCTGACAGCCATGCACTGCTGCAGGTACACACATGATGCTGACAGCCATGCACTGCTGCAGGTACACACATGATGCTGACAGCCCTGCACTGCTGCAGGTACACACATGATGCTGACAGCCCTGCACTGCTGCAGGTACACACATGATGCTGACAGCCTGCACTGCTGCAGGTACACACATGATGCTGACAGCCCTGCACTGCTGCAGGTACACACACATGATGCTGACAGCCCTGCACTGCTGCAGGTACACACATGATGCTGACAGCCCTGCACTGCTGCAGGTACACACACACATGATGCTGACAGCCCTGCACTGCTGCAGGTACACACATGATGCTGACAGCCCTGCACTGCTGCAGGTACACACATGATGCTGACAGCCATGCACTGCTGCAGGTACACACATGATGCTAACAGCCCTGCACTGCTGCAGGTACACACATGATGCTAACAGCCCTGCACTGCTGCAGGTACACACACATGATGCTGACAGCCCTGCACTGCTGCAGGTACACACATGATGCTGACAGCCCTGCACTGCTGCAGGTACACACATGATGCTGACAGCCCTGCACTGCTGCAGGTACACACATGATGCTAACAGCCCTGCACTGCTGCAGGTACACACATGATGCTAACAGCCCTGCACTGCTGCAGGTACACACACATGATGCTGACAGCCCTGCACTGCTGCAGGTACACACATGATGCTGACAGCCTGCACTGCTGCAGGTACACACACACATGATGCTGACAGCCCTGCACTGCTGCAGGTACACACACATGATGCTGACAGCCCTGCACTGCTGCAGGTACACACACACATGATGCTGACAGCCCTGCACTGCTGCAGGTACACACATGATGCTGACAGCCCTGCACTGCTGCAGGTACACACACACAAACATACTTGTGTACACACACACACGCTGTGCTGCAGGTACACACACACATGATGCTGACAGCCCTGCACTGCTGCAGGTACACACACACATGATGCTGACAGCCTGCACTGCTGCAGGTACACACACACATGATGCTGACAGCCCTGCACTGCTGCAGGTACACACATGATGCTAACAGCCCTGCACTGCTGCAGGTACACACACACACACATGATGCTAACAGCCCTGCACTGCTGCAGGTACACACACACATGATGCTGACAGCCCTGCACTGCTGCAGGTACACACACACATGCAGGTACACACACACATGATGCTGACAGCCATGCACTGCTGCAGGTACACACATGATGCTGACAGCCATGCACTGCTGCAGGTACACACATGATGCTGACAGCCCTGCACTGCTGCAGGTACACACACAACATGAGCCTGACAGCCCTGCACTGCTGCAGGTACACACACATGATGCTGACAGTCCTGCACTGCTGCAGGTACACACATGATGCTGACAGCCCTGCACTGCTGCAGGTACACACATGATGCTGACAGCCCTGCACTGCTGCAGGTACACACATGATGCTGACAGCCATGCACTGCTGCAGGTACACACATGATGCTGACAGCCATGCACTGCTGCAGGTACACACATGATGCTGACAGTCCTGCACTGCTGCAGGTACACACATGATGCTGACAGCCCTGCACTGCTGCAGGTACACACACACATGATGCCGACAGCCCTGCACTGCTGCAGGTACACACACACATGATGCTGACAGCCCTGCACTGCTGCAGGTACACACACACATGATGGCTGACCAGCCCTGCCTGCTGCAGGTACACACACACATGATGCCGACAGCCCTGCACTGCCTGCAGGTAACACACACACATGATGCTGACAGCCCTGCCCTGTGCAGGTACACACACACATGATGCTGACAGCCCTGCACTGCTGCAGGTACACACATGATGCTGACAGCCCTGCACTGCTGCAGGTACACACACACACATGATGCTAACAGCCCTGCACTGCTGCAGGTACACACACACATGATGCTAACAGCCTCCACTGAGCTGCAGGTACACACACACATGATGCTGACAGCCCTGCACTGCTGCAGGTACACACACATGATGCTGACAGCCTGCACTGCTGCAGGTACACACACACATGATGCTGACAGCCCTGCACTGCTGCAGGTACACACATGATGCTGACAGCCCTGCACTGCTGCAGGTACACACACACATGATGCTGACAGCCCTGCACTGCTGCAGGTACACACATGATGCTGACAGCCTGCACTGCTGCAGGTACACACACATGATGCTGACAGCCCTGCACTGCTGCAGGAACACACACACACCCTCCATTACAGACGGCACACGACACCCACGCACAGCACACCCACACGACGCAGTCATCCCACCGCACCGCACACGTGTTCACACACACTGCACCGCACACACACGCTACGCACGCACACACACCCACTCCACCCCCACACGCCACGACACATACACGACACAGAACAACGCACACACCCACACCACCCCCCCCACAAATACGCCCCCCAGCACCCACCCCCCCCACGCACACACACACACATGCAGATCCACAATGCGCTTGCTCTCTACTCTTGTTGAGAATCGTCTTTCCCTCTTTTGTCTCTCAGGGCTGGTGTGACATTTGCTTCTGTCCATGACTGTTTCTGGACCCATGCCATTACTGTGGACACCATGAACAAGGTGCGTGCACACACACACGCACACACACGCGCACAATGCACACACACACACACACGCACACACACACGCATGCACACACACACACCTGAGGTGGAGCAGGCAGGTGTTCAGGCTGTGAACAGATGAGCCTCTAGAGACCCTCCACCTGCACTGACCCAACAACCTAGTTAGAGGAGCTCCTCCGCCTCCCCTCCTCCTCTCACTCCCTCCTCCCCTCCTCCACTCCATCCCTCATCCCAACACCTCCTTACTCCTCCTCTCTCCCACCCTCTAACCCCCCTTCCCTCCTCGTCCCGCCTCCCTCCCCTCCTCCTCTCCCCCCACACTAAGCTTCTCTCCGAGAGTCAGAAAGACTGTGTTGTTCTTCTCCCTCTGGGTTGCCAGGTTTGCCGAGAGCAGTTTGTTGCCCTACACAGCCAGCCAATCCTTCAAGAGCTTTCTAACTTCCTGCTTAAAAAGTACTGCTCCGGGCTACCGTAAGTAACACATACACACAGTCAGGGTGTGTGAGACAGACCACAGTGGACCTAACCCTCACAAGACCCTCACCAGTCTTGCTGTACGTTTTGTGCCAAACACACAAGCTGTAAAGCAGCAGTGGTTTAGTCCTGGTGAGGGAGTGGTCAGTTACAAACCACAGCTGTGTGTGTGTGTGTGTACATGTGTGGTGTGTGTGTGTACGTGTGTGTGGTGTGTACGTGTGTGTGCGTGTATGTATGTATGTATGTATGTGTGCGTGTGAGTATGTGTGTGTGTCTGTGTACGTGTGTGTGTGTGTATGTATGTGTGTGTGTACGTGTGTGTGTGTGGTGTGTACGTGTGTGTGTGTGTGTATGTACGTGTGTGTGTACGTGGTGTGTACGTGGTGTGTACGTGTGTACGTGTGTGTGTGTACGTGTGTGTGTGTGTGTGGTGTGTACGTGTGTACATGTGTACGTGTGTGTGTGTGTGTGTGTGTGTGTGTAGGTCTGACCTGAAGAAACCAGACTACAGGAGGATGATGCTGCTTCTGGCTAAGGTGCCTGAGACAGGTTAGTCAGTCACACACACACACTCACTCTCTCACACACACTCGCACTCTCACACACACACAATCGCACTCTCACACACTCACACTCGCACTCTCATACACACACTCGCACTCTCACACACACACTCGCACTCTCATACTCTCTCACACACACACACTCGCACTCTCTCTCACACACACGCACTCACTCGCACTCTCACATACACTCACAAACACAGTCTCACACACGACCAGTTCATCCTTTCCTCATCTCCTCCCCAGGTGACTTTGATCTTCAGAAAGTAAAGGAGTCGACCTTCTTCTTCAGCTGATTGGAGCATTGGAGGAGAGGAGGAGAAGAGAGGAGAAGAGAGGGGATGAGAGGAGAGGAGAAGAGAGGGGATGAGAGGAGAGGAGAGGAGAAGAGAGGGGATGAGAGGAGAGGAGAAGAGAGGGGATGAGAGGAGGAGAGGAGAGGAGAAGAGAGGGGATGAGAGGAGAGGAGAGGAGAAGAGAGGGGATGAGAGGAGAGGAGAAGAGAGGGGATGAGAGGAGAGGAGAGGATGAGAGGAGATGAGGAGATTGACAGGCCAGACTTGGAAGACATCGATCACGAGCCTGCTGTGCCTCCACTGGCAGGACAGTCAGGTGGAGGAAGAGGAGTCAGAGAGGAGGAGGAGAGGAGAAGCTAGGTGGGAGGAGGAGAGGAGGAGAAGTTAGGGGGGAAGGAGGAGAGGAGGTGACAGCTCAGTTCAATGATAAAGCAGGAGAGTCGAGGTTTAAATACTGAGACTGGAGTGTGTGTGTGGCCTCCCTCCACTGCGCTGAGCCAACTCCACAGGTTTTTAATCCACCACCTCAACCTACACACACGCAAACACACACACACACAGACGCGCACACACACACACCTCTGTCACCTGCAGAGCTTCTAAACTCCATCATTCTGACTCAGATCAGATCAGGCTTCCTGCTTCCAGAAGAGAGGAGGAATATGAAGAGGAATATGAGTGTTTGTATAAAGTATTATGATTCCTTGTGGAGTTACCAGACCAGTTGATTGTAAAAAATATAAATAAATGTGTCTTATTTCTTTAAGCTTTTGAGATCATTTCTAAAGTGTCATACCTGGTTACTATGGTTACGTAGAGGGGCGTGAGGGTGAATAAGGGTTGTCACAGTAGGTTGTCATGGCGAGAAGATTCTAAACAGGAGACTGGAGGGAGACAGAGGTGAGTTTAACCACGTATGATAGCAAGATGTTGTGAATGTCAGCATCTGTCTGTATAAGCATAAAATCATCTGTCCTGAAATGAGTTGTTTTGCAAAGCGACCACCATGTTTAGACTGAACCAGACAAGCAAGAACGAACATTTCTCCTCTTCAAATACCATTTATTAATCTGCTTCACTCGTTACATGTATTGCAGGTAAATATACGTACCAACAGTTTTGCATCAGGGAAGCTACACATTGTAAAATAAGTGAGCTACGCGTGTTTAGGCACCTGGGTCACGAGGGGCAGGTCGATGACCTCACAACAAGGAAGTGTGGAGCAGCTGGCGGGTCACTATGGCAACAACCCTGAACTAGCTTGTCGCTCTTCAACACTAAATACACGTGCAAACTATTGTAAAACCACGTTATCACGCAATTCAGAATAAAAAAAAACCTCTTCAATCCAGTTGAATCACGTTAGG
>BROE01000026.1:169815-181680 GCA_036571765.1 Plecoglossus altivelis
GCTAGGGTCCTGGAGAAACACACCATGAACAGTCCTGCTGTCAGCCTGCTCTCTCTCCGCCTTTCCCTTTGCCTCTCTCTCTTTGCCTCTCTCTCTGCCTCTCTCTCACCTTCTCTCTTTGTACCTCTCTCTCTCTGCCTCTCTCTCACCTTCTCTCTCTGTACCTCTCTCTCTGCCTCTCTCTCTGCCTCTCTCTCCCTCACCTGCTCTCTCTCTGCCTCTCTCTCTCCCTCACCATCTCTCTCTCTGCCTCTCTCTCTCTCACCTTCCCTCTCTCTGCCTCTCTCTCCCTCACCTTCTATCTCTCTGCCTCTCTCTGCCTCACCTCTCTCTCTGCCTCTCTCTTCCTCGCCTTCTCTCTCCCTCGCCTTCTCTCTCTCTGTCTCTCTCTCCTCTCTCCCCCCTTTTGCACTCACCCTGCCTCACTCCCTCTCTCTGCATCTCTTCTCTCTCTCCTCTCTCCCTCTCTTTCTCCTCTATGCCTCTCTCCCTTTCCTTCTCTTCCTCTGTCAGCCTCTCTCCATCCCTCTCCCTCTCCCTCTCCCTGCCTCTCTCCTTCCCTCTCTCTCTCCATCCCTCTCCCACTGATAATCTAATTCAAATCTATATTCAAATCGATGCTTCCTTTTAGATAATCCCTCTATTCAGTCTGGTGAAGCTTCTCTCTCCCTCTGTGGTCAGACGAACTTGGTACTATAGACGCCATCCAGAGGAGCTCTGGGGTCTCTCATCACTTGATGTGAAAGCAGTATTACAGGAAGCAGGAACTGGTCATGCTGTGTGGGGGAGAGAGGGGAGCTCTCGGCTTAGCTTGTAACAGGACGGTTTCAAGTTTGTTATTAAATTGTTTTTTTTTTGCCTGAAAGCTGCATCAGGAGGAGCTGACAGGCCTGACATCCCAATAAATACTTAAAATAAAAACACTCTCCTTCACTCTCTCTCTCTACCTCCTGCCTCTCCCTTCTCTCCCTCTTTCCTTCACTCTCTCTCTCCTTCACCCTCTCTCTACCTTCTCTCTCTACCTTCTCTCTCTCTCTCCTGTCTCTCTCCCTCTCTCTCTACCTTCTGCCTCTCCCTTCACTCTCTCGCTCCTTCACTCTCTCTCTCTCTCTCCTGTCTCTCCCCCCCTCTCTCTACCTTTTGCCTCTCCCCCTCTCTCTCTCTACCTTCTGCCTCCCTTCTCCCTCTCTCTCTCTACTCGCCTCCTTCTCCCTCTCTCCCTCATCTCTCATTCTCTCTCCCTCCCCCCCCCTCTCTCTCCCCCTCATCTTCCTCTCTCCAGAAGCTGACTGCATCCTAACTCAACAGTGTGTGTGTCTTTGAGCCAGGAGCCATGCTGGACAGTTAACCCTGCTCCCTCTATGCTCCCCATGCACAACACACACACTCTCACACACACACTCTCACACACACACTCTCACACACACAGACACACTCACACACACTCTCACACACTCACACACACACACACACACACTCCAGATATAGACAGGCTTCTGCCAGGGAGCAGAGCATGATGAATGAGCCACAAATTACAGGTCAGAATCCTGGAGTGTGTGTGTGTGTGTGTGTGTGTGTGTGAGAGAGAGAGAGAGAGTGTGTGTGTGTGTGTGCGCATGTGTGTTGCAAGGGATTTCTATTCATGTCAGACAGTTTAGACACTAAACAAAAGACCATTTTTAGAGACACTGAAGTGATACACACATGTGTGAATACTCACTCTGCCAGTTCTACTGATCTTACATGTCTTGCAGTCTACAGACAGACAGACAGACAGACAACAGGCGGCAGAGCAACAACAGGCAGCAGCAGGCAGGCAGGCAGCACAGCAGACAGACAGACAGCAGGCAGGCAGGCAGGCATCAGGCAGCGCAGGCAGCCAGGCAGCAGACAGCAAGGCAGAGGCAAGGGAAGCAGGCAGGCAGACAGACAGACAGACAGACAGACAGACAGACAACAGACAACAGCAGGCAGGCAGGGCAGACAGACAGCCGTGTGCTCTCCTGGGTATCAGACAGGCAGGCAGACAGCAGGCAGACAGACAGGCAGGCACAAAGACAGGCAGGCAGGCAGACAACAGACAGACAGACAGACAAGACAACAGCAGACAGACAGACAGACAGAACAGACAGACAGACAGACAGACAGGCAGGCAGACAGGCAGCCGTGTGCTCTCCTGGGTATCAGACAGAGCGTCAGCTGTGTGCGTACCAGGGAGATAGATCATTTAACGCTGTGTCTCTCATTTGTGACCTTGATGGCAGAAAGTCATCCTGTCTCTCAGCCTGTCCAACTGTCCAGCTGCCCATCTGGTCTGCCTGCTTGCTTTTTAAGGTTAAAGGGGAAGGTGTGTGTGTTACCTGTGTGTGTGTTACCTGTGCGCGCGTTTGTGTGTGTGAGTGTGTGTGAGTGTTACCTGTGCGTGTGTTACCTGTACGTGTGTTACCTGTGCGTGTGTTACCTGTGCGTGTGTTACATGTGTGTGTGTTACCTGTGCGTGTGTTACATGTGCGTGTGTTACCTGTGCGTGTGTTACATGTGTGTGTGTTACCTGTGCGTGTGTGTTACATGTGTGTGTGTTACCTGTGCGTGTGTTACATGTGCGTGTGTTACCTGTGCGTGTGTGTTACCTGTGCGTGTGTTACCTGTGCGTGTGTTACCTGTACGTGTGTTACCTGTGCGTGTGTTACCTGTGCGTGTGTGTTACATGTGTGTGTGTTACCTGTGCGTGTGTGTTACATGTGTGTGTGTTACCTGTGCGTGTGTTACCTGTGTGTGTGTTACCTGTGCGTGTGTTACATGTGCGTGTGTTACCTGTGCGTGTGTTACATGTGTGTGTGTTACCTGTGCGTGTGTGTTACCTGTGTGTGTGTTACCTGTGTGTGTGTTACCTGTGCGTGTGTTACATGTGTGTGTGTTACCTGTGCGTGTGTGTTACCTGTGTGTGTGTTACCTGTGCGTGTGTGTGCGTGTGTGTCGTACCACCATCTTGTTGAGCGACACCCAGCAGTCTGGAGGGAAGTCTTGCAGCATGGGAACCAGGAACTGCAGGCAGCCATCCCAGTGACACAGCAGCAGCATCATGCCAATCAAGTTGAAGATCCGCATCACAGCGCTGGCCAGGTCATAGGTCATGTGGAAGATCTGGGAGACGTTTAGAGTTAGTGTGTGTTTGAGTGTGTGTGTGTACACTGAGTGTGTGCAGTGAATGTATGAAGTGAGAGTGTGTTTGAGTTAGAGGAAGAGATGACAGGGTTAGCTGCTATAGGAAGATCTGGTCAGACTCCTGCAGTGATGGATGTGGTTTAATGGTGATGGATGTGGTCTAATGGTGATGGATGTGGTCTGGTCTGGCTTGCATACATCACTGTCAGCTATGGAGCAGGTCAGCTTTCATTCAGGACCAAGACACTCTGCAAACATCACTGACCACAACCATGTCTACAAACACTACTGACCACAACCATGTCTGTCTGCAAACACCACTGATCACAACCATGTCTGTCTACAAACACCACTGACCACAACCATGTCTGCAAACACCACTGACCACAACCACGTCTGTCTACAAACACCACTGACCACAACCATGTCTGCAAACACCACTGACCACAACCACGTCTGTCTGCAAACACCACTGACCACAACCATGTCTGTCTACAAACACTACTGACCACAACCATGTCTGCCTGCAAACACCACTGACCACAACCATGTCTGTCTGCAAACACCACTGACCACAACCATGTCTCCCTGCAAACACTACTGACCACAACCATGTCTCCCTGCAAACACCACTGACCACAACCATGTCTCCCTGCAAACACCACTGACCACAACCATGTCTGTCTGCAAACACTACTGACCACAACCACGTCTGTCTGCAAACACCACTGACCACAACCATGTCTCCTGCAAACACCACTGACCACAACCATGCCTGTCTGCAAACACCACTGACCACAACCATGTCTGTCTACAAACACTACTGACCACAACTATGTCTGTCTACAAACACCGCTGACCACAACCATGTCTGTCTGCAAACACCACTGACCACAACCATGTCTGTCTACAAACACCACTGACCACAACCATGTCTGTCTACAAACACCACTGACCACAACCATGCCTGTCTACAAACACTACTGACCACAACCATGTCTGTCTACAAACACTACTGACCACAACCATGTCTGTCTACAAACACCACTGACCACAACCATGTCTGTCTGCAAACACCACTGACCACAACCACGTCTGTCTGCAAACACTACTGACCACAACCACGTCTGTCTGCAAACACTACTGACCACAACCATGTCTGTCTGCAAACACCACTGACCACAACCATGTCTACAAACACTACTGACCACAACCATGTCTGTCAGCAAACACTACTGACCACAACCATGTCTGTCTGCAAACACCACTGACCACAACCATGTCTGTCTGCAAACACCACTGACCACAACCATGCCTGTCTGCAAACACTACTGACCACAACCATGCCTGTCTACAAACACCACTGACCACAACCATGTCTGTCTACAAACACCACTGACCACAACCTTGTCTGCCTGTTTGCCTACACAGAGTACTATATTAAGAGAGTGAAGGTGACAACAGTAGAAATATTTAGCTTCAACGTCTAGAGAGTAACAGAGAGAGACCAAGAGAGAAATAAAAAAGTGACGTGTTTATGCTCTCAAGGAAACGACAGGCTAATTCTCATGCCAGTTCCCACCTCTAGACTCTCACACATCCTCACATCGCTACTGTCCCACACACTCTAGTCTAGCATAGAAAACATGACACCTTAACATACTCATGTGTTTAATGGCTAGTTAGTATGGTTGCGGCATTAGCAGGCCTTCTCTCTATTGGTCGGTGTGAGTCACATGACCCGACCTACCTCCTCCCATTGGTGGATGTAGCGTATGAGCCTGGAGAGCCTTAGCAGTCGTAGCAAGCTGAGTATCTTAGTGAAGCGGACGATCCTGAGCGCTCGGGCCGTCTTGTACACCTCCGAGTCCAGCCCTTTCTCCACCATCAGGAAGATGTAATCCACTGGGATGGACGACACAAAGTCCACCAGGAACCAACTCCTCAGATAGCGTCTCTTGATCCTGCCGGGGTCCAGGATGATCTCCGTGTTGTCCTCAAACACGATGCCCGTGCGGAAGTTAAGGACCAGGTCCATGAGGAAGAAGGTGTCGGAGACCACGTTAAAGATGATCCAGGGAGTCGTGGTCTCGTCCTTGAAGAAGGTGATGCCCACTGGGATGATGATCAGGTTACCCACCATGAACATCAGCATGGTGAAGTCCCAGTAGAACCTGGGGACGCACAGGGAGACAGGTCTGAGAGACAGGTCAGACAGACAGGTCAGGGAGACAGGTCAGAGAGACAGGTCAGGGAGACAGGTTAGAGAGACAGGTCAGGGAGACAGGTCAGGCAGGGACACAGGTCAGAGAGACAGGTGAGAGAGACAGGCCAGGGACACAGGTCAGGGACACAGGTCAGGGACACAGGTAGGTCAGGGAGACAGGTCAAACAGAGAGACAGGTCAGACAGACAGGTCAGGCAGAGAGACAGGTCAGGGTGACAGGCAGACAGGTCAAGAGACAGGAAGACAGGTCAGACAGACAGGTAGGTCAGGGAGACAGGTCAGGCAGGGAAACAGGTCAGAAAGACAGGTCAGAGAGACAGGTCAGACAGACAGGTCAGGCAGACAGGTCAGGCAGGGAGACAGGTCAGACAGACAGGTCAGACAGAGAGACAGGTCAGGGAGACAGGTCAGGCAGGGAGACAGGTCAGGCAGGGAGACAGGTTAGAGAGACAGGTCAGAGACAGACAGGCAGGGAGACAGTTCAGAGAGACAGACAGGCAGGCCAACACAAACACAGGAGGGGGGAACGTGGACTCCTATCCTGTGGTATTAAGCAGGACACTGCTGTTGACATTAATAACACGTGACACCAAGACGCTCGGGCGTAACTAAGCTCGGTCTCTCGCAGCGCCATCTGGAAACGTCTCCCCTCGCGGGGGTCACACGCACGCAGATTACCATACAATATCACTCCAGCCATGAACTATATCCTCTCACTTATGGCAAGGTCAGAGAGGGACTCGAGGACATTGAGTAACGTGAGTGGCTGATGAATTGATTATAAATCCTGCACACGAGGACAAGGGACATCACAAAAACCAAAATAGCACGACCATGAGAATTCCTATGACCGCTGCGACAACGATGCTTTGAAATCGGCTTAGAGTGGAATTCAATGGGCAACATGTGCGCGCTACTTCATCAATTTATGAAATACTATTCAAGCTTGTGTTGCAGACGCATAAATATACTTGAACGGCAGGTCTGTGGTCAAAATACATTTTCAAACTCTAACTTCCCGGTGTTCCCGTATTAAATTCAGCAGACAGTGGAGGCTAATATCAGTGGATCAATAGATGGCTTGGTGACAACTGAAGGGAGGGCTGAGCACGGAACCGGCTGTACCGGGTTTCCATAGTCACATCTTAGAAACGCCACTTAGTGATCGGTACGGAGACGGAACACCAGACAGACTTCATCATCAAGGCTGACCACGGTGTCTGGTTACATTTTTTCCGCCAAGCGGGAGTTTCACGGTAACGGTTTCTTAGGAGGAAACTTGATGCTCTTAAAAAATATTTTTTTAGATCGTTAAGATCTGATATCCTGAACTGTCCGTGGTGCTGAAACATTTCTTAAGAGTCCGTCTCTCTCCAGGTGTCAACTAGGAATCAGCCAAACCCTCAAGAGCGTCACGCGCGGTTTCAACACATCAACTAGTTACGTGGCGTACAATATTAACACATTTAGCTATCAACTTCCCAACTCCAGCATAAACAAACAGTAAAAAGAAGAGTGAACTAAATAATACAGCGAACTTAAGTTGTAATTTTGAGAAGTTGTAAAGATTAAATAAATTAAATAGTCATCTTGATAATGACCAAATAAGGAGAAAGAGAATTTAGTGAATGTTAAGATTAATCATAACCTTATCTTCTCTCATGGAATATTGGTGGAAATTATTATGACATCATAATGGTTGTACCATTGTTTACTGACGCGTGCGCGTGCCAAAGTAAGCTACCCGGCTCGAGCTGTACCCTACCTGAAGTCGCTGTAGGGGTGAATAATCCAGTTTCCCGCCGATTTCACGCGCTCTTGTTCTTTTTCCACCGCTTTCTGGCTCCCGAACATGCGCAGGGAGAACTTGTTGACTCCCGGCTGCAGCATCGAGCTGAACTGCCGCTGCATGTAGGTCCGGTTGTCCCTCTGGCCCAAATCGTCCAGCACGAGGTGCCCGTCCTCACCTTTGGAAAGCGGGATAGAATTCCCGGGCTGAGTCGGTGGAGTCTGGGTCGGTCCCGTTCCGGGAGCAGGAGACTGCGGTTTACCGCTGGGAGAGTTGGAGAAACAAACTCTGGTGTCTGTTTTCTCCGTTTGTCCCGCGGTCTGCGACAGCAACCCCACGGAGGTAACGGAACAGTCCATACCCGCGACGGTACAGTCACATGCAGCTGTCTCAACTGTCCGCTTCTCCTGGCTCGAGCTGACTGGAGCCTGGCTCGAGCTGACTGGAGCCTGGCTCGTGGAAGGGCTCGGGTCTCTTCTGCAGTCTCCGTTTTTGTTGTAAATCATCCCGGTGTTTTCTTCACCTGTTACTCCGGTGGTCAAGTCGGTAACGGCTGCTTGTCTCTCTGAGCGCACTCCGCCTTTGTAGCTCGAGCTGCCAAGACCGGCAGCGTCTCCTTGGCATAGCAGCTCAGCGCGTGTGGAAGTGAGAGGTGTGGACTGCTCCGTGTGCAGGAGCCGTAAGTCGTTGTTGTTGGAGTTCTTGCGCGTGGCTGCGGTTGCTCCCCCTCCTGGTCTACAGGTCTTCATCTCGAGACATCTACCGTTACTGTCACAGCCGACCGAACCGACTCGGTGAAACGATCTGACAGGAATTTTGATGCGTTATCTTCAACGTTCACGACGCTCTTTTGACCGGAAACAGGGTTTGGATGTGCGGCAGCGGCGCAGACGAGTTCAAAGAGTCTCCAGAAGCACTTCAGGACCAGGCATCACCAGCGGCGTTGCCATGGCTGCAATCTGGTTGCTGCTTGTCGGTCGTCACGCGGACTCTGGGGGTCCATCTCAACCGATCCAACTGCAGTGGTAGCCCACGCGACATAGGGCACGTGGTGGTGGTGGGTGGGTGTGTGAGTGTGTGTTAGGGTGCTAGGGTTGGTTAATGGAATCAGCCTCAGAACACTTATCGATTTTAAATCACAAAGTTTATCAAAGGTCAATGATATTGTATGACACCGTTAATGTGACATTATAAGTGAGTCTTTGGTAACATGAACGCCAGTATGAGGTCTGCTGAGTACAGTGACGTAGGGAAGAGAAGGATAATTACATTTACACACTAGTTCATTTCCTTTTACGCGCGGCGAATTACGCACAACTGACGGCGGTCGAGTAAACGTTTCTCCTTAAAATAACGACATTCTCAAAACACCAGTAAACCGAGGAGAACAACTCCGACTGTTTTCACCTAACATCAGTTCGAGTAGTGACGACGCTCCATAGTGCACGAGGGACTGCGCGCGCGCGCAATATATTACGGCCACAATATATTAGATGTTACAGTCGAATGAGTTCCTTAGGATATTGTTTCGCAGAAGAGAGGTCCAAGAGATAGGTGTCCGAGGATGAACTGACAGCGGTGACGGAAACAGGCGCCAAGTGTTAAAAAGGGAAAACAATCCTCTTGTCCAAATATGGCAGCTTCAGTCTACAAACACCAGCTCTTCACCAGATGTTACATTTTATTACAGTTAAAAACTAATTTAAACTTTTGTTATATGTATGAAATTAAATCATACATAAAGGAGCTTGTAACGTAAATTTAGCAAAGGAACTCAAACCTGTCTACTCAGTTTTTATATCGCCTTCTAAGACGGCGCTTCAACATCGCCATCTAGTGGTGGACTGAGGATGGCGCATCAACATCGCCATCTAGTGGTGGACTGAGGATAGCGCATCAACATCGCCATCTAGTGGTGGACTGAGAGGAAGGGAAAGTTGACTAGTTAACTGGTTCTATTAACAGACAAACGTTAAGTCGTCTACTTGCAAAACATCACATTCTGGCAACGATACTGGCAATTAAAAAGGATAATCCACAAATATTCTTAACGAGCCTGCAAGTAGGTCATAAATGTAAGTAATCTCCCGTCATAAATGTAAGTAATCTCAGGTCAAATTTGTTATTAAAAATGGACAAAACAAAAAACCACCGCTTCCTAAAAAGACCACCACCTCGAAACCTTGGGGAGCGAAGGTGTTGCTCCAATAACACTCACTCACTCTGACGGTGCTCCGTGTCCTCCACGCTGTGACGGTGTTCGGGTGGTGGGAAAACAGACGCCATCATGCTGTACCTGGTCCTGAAAAACTACATTATACTAGTATTACTATTTACTGATGAAACCACTAACTCAGTATAACTACTCTGATTAGGAACACATCAATTCAGCTACCCCAAAGACAGACTCTCTCCTTTTTAAATCCAATCAACTTTTATTAAGGTGGTGCAAGTTGGTACAGTTTACAGTGTTAAATCTACTTGCTTGGTTACTTAAGAGGAAAAATAATTTACATTTTTCTAATAAAAAGATTTTCCAGATGTGCAGGCAGATGCACCCTGTCACAATAATCATGTTGATGAAGCGTCTTGTGGACCAGAACCATGACAGAACTGATTCAATCGCTTTTCCATACCAGAATCGCCCAACCCAATAATGTCCGGCTAGATTCAAACAGGAAGTCCTTCTGTAGACAAGTCATACAGGAAGTCCTACTGTAGACACGAGTCATACAGGAAGTCCTACTAAAGACAGGAGTCATACAGGAAGTCCTACTAAAGACAGGAGTCATACAGGAAGTCCTACTGTAGATGTTTGTATGGCAAAAAAAGCGAAGACAAATGAAAACTACAAACACCAGAAATATAAAACAGGTAATTAATTCTTAATTTAAACAGTGCATTCTCACACAGTAGAATCAGAGGGTGGAGCACATTAACATGTTTTAAAAACGGAATCTGCTCGAGGGTGGAGGATGACGAACAAGGGTAGGAGGTGGGTGGGGGTGGTGTTAAGGCCTTAATAAACAGCTCAGGGGGGTCTGGGGGGGGGTCACACAGCGGTCTGGATCTAGAGGTGAAGGGAGTAGACTGGCCTCACAGGCCAGGGGTCTGCAGAACCATCAAGACAGCTACGTTTTACTACAGACAAACACTTCTAGAACGTTAAGGATTAGTCATGCAGTGCTGGCTCCACACCCAGCCTGGAGGGTCAACACAATGACACTCAAGCAAAAAGACATTTAAAAACCGCAGGGTGCACTAGATTATGTGTCACACAGCACGTTGATGCTCCTGAATCTCTGTCCAGGAGTCACCAGGAACCTGTGGGAGGGGGGAGGAAGAGAGAGAAGAGGGAGGAAGAGAGAGGAGGGGGGAGGAAGAGAGAGGAGGGGGGAGGAAGAGAGAGGAGGGGGGAGGAAGAGAGAGGAGGGGGGAGGAAGAGAGAGGAGGGGAAGAAGAGAGGGGAGGAGAAGAGAGGGGAGAGGAGGAAGGAGGTGGAGGCAAGCAGAGAGGAGGGGGAGTAAGAGAGAGGAGGGGAGAACGAGAGAGAGGGAAGGGGAGAGAGAGAGGGAGAAGAGAAAGAGGCGGAGAAAAGAGAGAGGGGAGGGAAGGGGGAGGAAAGAGGAGGGAGGAAGGGTGAAGAGGAGGAAGAAGGAGAGGGAGAGAGGAAGGGAGAGGAGGAAGAGAGGAAGGGAGAAAGGGGAGAAGGGTTGAGAGGAAGGGAGGAAGAAGGAGAGGAGAGGGAGAAGGGAGAGCGGAAAGAGAAGAGAGGAGGAGGAAAAAAGAGATGTTAGCCCTTGCAGACAACCAGCAATATCAGGAAAGCAGAAGTCCTGCTCAACCCTCTCCCTCCTAGTTGAGTTCTCTGACAACGTTCTTCTCGTATGGTAGATGGTATGGAGTTGCTCTTCCTATGAGACCCAAGAAGACCTTACCACCCTCAGAACACAAGCCACTTCCTAACCTTGCGTCCCCTTGCAGAACACACCCCCCCCTCCCCCTCGCATCCCATCCAGCAGTGGACATCACAGACAGTACTTACAAGGAGCAGATCCTGAGCGTCAATCTTCACCAGCGTCCACATGGAGAGGAGACCAGAGGAGAAGAGACCAGAACACAGCATTAGACAACAGACGTGGTCAGGCCGTATAGAGCTGACACCAGCATGCTCTCCACAACCAGGAAGTTCCAGGTCCAGTGATACCCGCTCCCACACCCCGTAACACCTGTTAGTGACGCAATGCTGATGGAAGACAACCCTGGCTAAGCATGCCCATGCCCAGCAGCGTCGCCGCATCAACGGCAGCGTCGCCGCGTCAACGGCAGCGTCGCCATGTCAACGGCACTGCCGCAGTCATCCCATCATGTTAAACACGTATGGTTTCCCTTCAACACCACAAGGCCACACCCCCAACGCAGCTGTGTAGAGACACGCCCCCCCCGGTAACCACGGAAACCACCCGGACGCCGGGAGGGGGAGGTGCTGCAGCACAGGCGAGTCCGCAGGTTCTTCCCGAGCTGGTCGTCCGCGGTTACAGCAGAGGTGGCGCACGTCGTTGTCACGACGATGAGAATGTAGCTGGAACGTCTGTCAGGATCAGGTTCCATGCGTGGTCACATGCACAAGGCATGCAGCAACACCTGCCTCTCCCCCTCAAACCACAACCCCATTAGACTGAAC
>BROE01000026.1:181690-199830 GCA_036571765.1 Plecoglossus altivelis
GAGGAGGGGGGAGGAAGGGAGGAGGAAGGGAGAGAAGGGGGGAGGAAGGGTGAGAGGAGGGGGGAGGAAGAAGGGAGAGGAGAGGGAGGAAGGGAGAGAGGAGGGGAGGAAGAGATGGTTAGCTGTGCAGACAACCAGCAGATATTCAGGAGAAGCAGAAGTCCTGCTCACCTCTCTCCCTCCTAGTTAGAGTTCCTCTGGCGAACGTTCTTCTCTTTATGGTTGGTGGAGTTGCTCTTCCTAGGAGACCAGAGAAGACCTGTTACACCCTGCAGAACACAAGCCACTTCCCTAACCTTGGTCCCTGCAGAACACACCCCCCCCCTCCCCCTCCCATCCCATCAGCAGTGGACAGGACAGCAGTTACTTACAGAGGAGCAGATCCTGAGTCGTCATCTTCACCAGCGTCACATGGAGAGACAGACAGAGAGAGAGAGACAGAACACAGCATTAGACAGACAGACAGGTGGTCAGGCCGTATAGAGCTGACACCAGCATGCTCTCCACAACCAGGAAGTTCCAGGTCCAGTGATACCCGCTCCCACACCCCGTAACACCTGTTAGTGACGCAATGCTGATGGAAGACAACCCTGGCTAAGCATGCCCATGCCCAGCAGCGTCGCAGCGTCAACGGCAGCGTCGCCGCGTCAACGGCAGCGTCGCCATGTCAACGGCACTGCCGCAGTCATCCCATCATGTTAAACACGTATGGTTTCCCTTCAACACCACAAGGCCACACCCCCAACGCAGCTGTGTAGAGACACGCCCCCCCCGGTAACCACGGAAACCACCCGGACGCCGGGAGGGGGAGGTGCTGCAGCACAGGCGAGTCCGCAGGTTCTTCCCGAGCTGGTCGTCCGCGGTTACAGCAGAGGTGGCGCACGTCGTTGTCACGACGACGAAAATGTAGCTGGAACGTCTGTCAGGATCAGGTTCCATGCGTGGTCACATGCACAAGGCATGCAGCAACACCTGCCTCTCCCCCTCAAACCACAACCCCATTAGACTGAACAAGCAAGAAGAACCACCACCCCTCTCTCTGGCCACGCTCCAAGCTGATTGGAGGCCAGGTTGGGACCTGGGGGTTCTGATTGGTCAGATGAGTGGGGCGGGGCCAGTCAGAGGTCAGCGTGGGGTCGTCTGTCTGGTCTGAAGGTGAGCGTTAAAGCACATCAGTCTGTTGAACTGCATGCAGTCTGGGGCACTTACCAAAAACACAGCAGCAAGAGAAATCACAACAGGAAATCATCAAAAACAAGTTGGGACAAAAACCATCAACAGACGGACTATAACAGGCACAACTAAAAGAATAAAAGGACGTAAGCATTTTGATCCACAATATACGTTTGATTTTCAGCTGTTTGAGCAGCATCGCTAGCACTTGCAGGATGACTCCACTAGGGGGCAGGAGGGGGGCACTAACAGCCCTGCTAGCTACACTCCCGCTAACCGCTGTTGGTAAGAACTGAGGTTACTTATTGTAGGTGGTGCGGTGGTTAAGAGGTGGGGTAGTTAGGAGCAGGGGTGGTTAGGGGGAGGGATAGGGGTAATTAGTAGTGGGGGTAGTTAAAAGTTGGGGTAGGGGTAGTTAGGAGGAGGGGTAGTTAGGAGCGGGGCGCCGGGTAGGGTAAGTTAGGAGAGGGGTAGTTTAGGGCGGGGGGTAAAAAGTTAGGAGGGATGGGGTAGGGGTAGTTAGGTAGCAAGGGCCCGTAGTTTTAGGCAAGGCAGGTAGGGGTAGTTTAGGAGCAGGGGGTAGTTTTTTAGAAAAAAAAAAAGCAGGGGTAGGGGTAGTTAGGAGCAGGGGTAGGGGTAGTTAGGAGCAGGGGTAGGGGTAGTTAGGAGCAGGGGTAGTTAGGAGCGGGGGTAGGGGTAGTTAGGAGCAGGGGTAGTTAGGAGCGGGGGTAGTTAGGAGCGGGGGTAGTTAGGAGCGGGGGTAGTTAGGAGCGGGGGTAGTTAGGAGCGGGGGTAGTTAGGAGCGGGGGTAGTTAGGAGCGGGGGTAGTTAGGAGCGGGGGTAGTTAGGAGCGGGGGTAGTTAGGAGCGGGGGTAGTTAGGAGCGGGGGTAGTTAGGAGCGGGGGTAGTTAGGAGGAGGGGTAGTTAGGATACATACAATTTTTCTGATTTGAAACATGTTTGAATATGGATCTGTTGTTGAAACGAAGACAAGTATGATTTCTTTCGAGACCGTCACAGTGTTTGTGGGCTATAGGAATATGGCATCTAGACATGCGCTCTTTCGAAAGGTTTGTACTAAACTGCACTGACTGTCTTCATGCACTGGGATAACAATATATTGTTTGCAAAGGTGGAGGGACACCAGACAAATCAAAATGATAAGAATCGATACGCACTTTTAATTCATTCGAATCGGCTTCTGTTATGCCCCGCCCCCATCTTGCCACAATCGTGACCGTCACAGTGTTTGTGGGCTCTAGGAGCATGGTATCTGGACATGCATCTATTAAACATTACGCAAATTCCGGTAAAAAGCGAAATAAATGTGAGCAACCAAATGTACAATTGATTGTGAAAGTATTATACATCATATAATGTGGCAGCCATGATAAATTTTTCTCTTGTCCATAGAGTGATTTATAAATTGGGCGGGAAAATCTGAAACGCTTGAAAAAATGCCAGACAAATCAAAGTGATAAGAATCGATACGCTCTTTTAATTCATTCGAATCGGCTTCTGTCATGCCCCGCCCCCATCTGGCCACAATCGTGACCATCACAGTGTTTGAGAGCTCTAGGAGAATGGCATCCAGACCTCCCTATTTCAATACACGCATGATTACTGAATAATAAGCAATCCGCAGTAAACAATAGAAAGGCATATAAATAAACAATTATACAAAAGGTTGTGTAATTCCAAAACAGTGTGTGCATAGACAACTAAGGTGGCGTTTTTATACTGAATTTCTTAAAATAGTTAAAAAGGCGGGAAAACCGGCAATGCTTGAAAAGAAATAATTTATACTCACTATCCTTAAGCACTGGGATAGCATTATATGGGTTTCAGAGGTGGAGGGACACCAGGCAAATCAAAAATAATCATAATAATAATTGATAATCTCTTTTTATCATCGAAATTTGGCTTCTGTCATGCCACCGCCCGATGCCGGCTATGCGAGTTAAAGTCGGCGAGGGTTGATTCGGCATAAAAGCTGTTTGGGGTCCCTAGCAGGACCTCCCTCTCCCTCCCCCAGCAGAGCACTCCCCCTCCCCTAGCAGAGCCCTCCCCCTCTCCCTCCGGCTCCCCAGTCGGAGCCGCTCCCCCTCTCCTCGCCCAGCAGACCCTCCCCTCTCCCTCCCCTAGCAGAGCCCTCGTCCTCTCCCTCCCCTAGCAGAGCCCTCCCCCTCTGCTAGCAGAGCCCTCCCCCTCTCCCTCCCCCAGCAGGACGTACGTTAGCTCAGTGTAGGCCAGGCTGGAAGTCTTCCTGCTCCCCTCCAGTTCCTGGCCGTTTTTCATCCAGTAGCTGCCCTTGATGGGGGAGGTGGGAGCTGTGAGGTTACAGCTCAGGAGGGCAGACGTCTGGTTACTCACCTCCATAGGATCCGTCACTATCATGGGCTCTAAGGACGAACACACACACACACACACACGTTAGTATCCTGTCTAGCTGAATATTACACGGCTGTATTCATGTGCTCGTCTTGAAGGACAGTCGTGGGGTTCTGACAGGAAGGCATGTCTACAAAGCTCTACAACACAGAGGTCATCCACACTCCAGGCAGCGTGTTGGGTTCAAAGGTCATAGGTCATCACATGATCACACGATCCAACGTCTCTTTCCGAGAGACATAGCGAGACTCAGACGATGACCTTTGACCTCAGCGATGACATCACAGCTAACCGCAACAAACCTCTAGCAAAGGAATACAGGGGAACAGCTGTTCACAGCAGGGACACGGGAGAGACATCGTGAAGGAGGGACGCTATTGGCTGGTCTAGGGGGTGTGAGGGGAGATCGTGGGAGGAGCAAGGTGAAGGTCAAGGATCAGGAGGTTGACTGACAGGGGCTGGACCACTTCCTGTCCTCCTTACAGGGAGGGGGGAGGGGCATCTGGCTCCGCCCCCTTTCCTCCTCCACTCACGTTCGAACACCAGGACATTGGCCTGGGAACGGATCCACTTGATCTTGGGGGTCTTCTTGAGCTCGTTGCGGTCGGGATCGTTGGAGGCGCGGCACTCGTACGTGCCGGAGTCGGAGAGCGAGAGGTTGCCAAGGACGACGGAGCTGGTGGCGTGGGCTATATAGGTGGCGTTGACGGCCACCCGGCCCTCACGGGCCCCGTCAAACAGCTGCACCAGGGTCTCCTCAGGACCGTGGCCCTCCACAAACCACCACTGCACCTCTGGGAGAGGGTCCCCCACCACCTCACACTGCAGCTCTGCCCAGCTCCCCAGCAGCTTCATCTGGGACAGGGGCGACTTAATGAACCCAGCTGGGGGGGGGGGGCAGGCCCAGTAGAGAAGAGCCAGGGAGAGTCCAGGCATAGGGCCGAACAGTGGTTGCAGTAGATGGATTGATATTGATTTGGGGAGTGGGTTGTGGTGATGAAGTGGGAGATGGAAAAGACCAGCAGGCAAAATCAAAAGAAAGAAACAGAAACAGATTAATAGAAACCACAGATGAAAGGCTTGCGTTCTGCCATTAAGACAAACACTCAACACAAAAACGTTATGCAAATGATATGAAGAAACACGTCCCATCAAAACAAGGCTGTGAACATGCAACAACATGAATATCTATAAGTGCATTCCATATAAAAACAAAAGATAATCAATGGTGATAAAGGAGCAGAATGAGAATCCAGTAACCACATGATGGAGTCACCCTGGTTATACTTGGCAGAGCAGATGAAAAGCCTTAAGGAAGGGGGGCCCAGGGGCCCGGGGGCCCGGGGGCCCAGGTCTCCTACCAGGGACATTCTAGAGAGGATTTACAGTCTAGGTGAGGCTCACAGCAGTAACAACATACCGTGTTGCTGTTACTCTCACACAGCGGACCTGCCCTCACACACAGCCCTCACACACACCTGCCCTCTCACACACAGCCCTCACTAGACCTGCCCTCACACACACCAGACCTGCCCTCACACAGCACGGCGCTCAAAGGCACAACATCATCCTACTGCCAGGATATCAACAGTGGAGCAGGGAAGGGGAATGTAACAATAAGCATATTGCCTGTAACAGGGCCACTCCCTGTGTCAGAGGAAGAGGCCCCTGTTCTTTGAGTTTGTGTGAAAGCTTGTCGACAACACGTCTCCCACCAGCAGCCTGGAACAGTCAGGGTAGCTGGGAGAATGACAGGACTCGAAATACCATGTGACCTTTTAACAGATGGGATACACTTTCACCAACATGGAAAAAGGTCACCTTCACAGGTTCCAAAGTTCAAAATCTAAAGTAAATGTAGATGTCGTTTCTGACGAGGTTACTGATCAGACGTCTTCTCACCCTAATCTCTAACCTTTTGTTCCCGTTAAATTGCAATTGTTTGATAAACTCGGGAGTCCTGGTGATGATTGCTAAGATAGCTAGCTATTCTGACTTCTCCCCAGTCCTGAGTCCGCCCCCTATTCCCCGGGGTTCTAGAACAGGCCCACAGCGTCACCATGGCAGCAGGCTGTGAAGGTTCTGGGTGGTTAATGAGCTCCAGAACAACAGACCCTGGAGCTAAACACAGAGCCTTCATAACAACCAGTACTTTAGAATACCCATGCCAAAATGACCAGTGAACTGATCCAGCCACATTATGTTTACATTATAATCAATACATCCTATGATTCCAGATGAATATGAACATATCTTTAGCACCTGTTACGGGAGTTCCAGAAGTAGAACCTGTAGAACATTGGCTCGTGGGCAACGGTTGCTAGGGCCGTGAAGACAATGATGCATTCTGGGATGCGGCGCTTGATTAGAACATTCCAGCCCTGAACAATCTGTTCCCAGCGCCAAACCACAGCTAGCTCTACCCTTATCTGACAAGCTCAAACTGGCATCAGTGGTATCAGATATACTCTGTTACATAAAGTTCTTCACACAACACTGATCTGCTGTCAGTGTCCAACTCCTTAATTTGCTCTAGAAAATGTTCACCTGGGTTTGAACCCAAAGGCCTCCTGTCTACATTCTACAGACCCCATACCAGACCTCTGGACCAGAGACTGAGAGTAAAATATGGAAAAGAAGATGGAGCGTGGGAGAGACAGAGGAGACAGACAGGAGGAGACAGACAGGAGGAGACAGACAGGAGGAGACAGACAGGAGGAGACAGACAGGAGGAGACAGACAGGCCTAAAGACACCTGGATGCAGAGTTACATTAGTGATAATCAAGGTGGCAGAGGGGAGGGGCCAGCAGTTGTTCTAGCTGAGTAAAGGGCAGACACTTTGTCAGCAGAAATATCTGCATTAAGCTGACACATTAAAATGACCCATAATCATTAGCAATGTTACATCATTTCTCACCAGTTGTCTGATATTGTTTTCCACATGTAGAGAACACAGCAGCCTCCTATAGCCCAGCAGCAAAGATGGAGGCCCAGGAGATAAGGGTACTGTGTTGGTAGCTGGATTAACCACTCAGGACAACATTGCGTAACTTGTGTCATGGCTAGAGGCTGAGCAGTCCATAGTGAAGCTGCCATTCCTGAACAGGCTGACCTGGGGCCTTATAATTAGATTAGCCTCCCTCTCCTGCAGTCTAAAGACAAGCCTCCCTCTCCTGCAGTCTAAAGACAAGCCTCCCTCTCCTGCAGTCTAAAGACAACAGGAAGCCTGTGCCTGGACACACTGGACAGCTCAAGAGCAGCAAACTGCTCAGTGCATCAGAGTGTTGCTCAGCGCATCAGAGTGTTGCTCAGTGCATCAGAGTGTTGCTCAGCACAGCATCAGAGTGTTGCTCAGCACAGCAGCAGAGTGTTGCTTAGCACAGCATCAGAGTGTTGCTCAGCACAGCATCAGAGTGTTGCTCAGCGCAGCATCAGAGTGTTGCTCAGTGCATCAGAGTGTTGCTCAGCGCATCAGAGTGTTGCTCAGCACAGCATCAGAGTGTTGCTTAGCACAGCATCAGAGTGTTGCTCAGTGCATCAGTGTTTCTCAGCGCATCAGTGTTTCTCAGCGCATCAGAGTGTTGCTCAGTGCATCAGAGTGTTGCTCAGCACAGCAGAGTGTTGCTCAGTGCATCAGAGTGTTGCTCAGCGCAGCATCAGTGTGTTGCTCAGCGCAGCATCAGTGTGTTGCTCAGCACAGCATCAGAGTGCTGCTCAGCGCATCATCAGAGTGTTGCTCAGCGCAGCATCAGTGTGTTGCTCAGCGCAGCATCAGTGTGTTGCTCAGCACAACAGTGTTGCTCAGTGCATCAGAGTGTTGCTCAGCACAGCAGTGTTGCTCAGTGCATCAGTGTGTAGCTCAGCACATCATCAGTGTTGCTCAGACCAGCATCAGAGTGTTGCTCAGCACAGCATCAGAGTGTTGCTCAGCACAGCACAGCATCAGAGTGTTGCTCAGCACAGCATCAGAGTGTTGCTCAGCACAGCATCAGAGTGTTGCTCAGTGCAGCATCAGTGTGTTGCTCAGCACAGCATCAGTGTGTTGCTCAGCGCATCAGAGTGTTGCTCAGCACAGCTCAGTGCATCAGAGTGTTGCTCAGCACAGCATCAGAGTGTTGCTCAGCACAGCATTAGAGTGTTGCTCAGCACAGCATCAGAGTGTTGCTCAGCACAGCTCAGTGCATCAGTGTTGCTCAGTGCATCAGAGTGTTGCTCAGTGCATCAGAGTGTTGCTCAGTGCATCAGTGTTGCTCAGTGCATCAGTGTTGCTCAGTGCATCAGTGTTGCTCAGTGCATCAGAGTGTTGCTCAGCACAGCATCAGAGTGTTGCACAGCTCAGCACAGCATCAGAGTGTTGCTCAGCACAGCTCAGTGCATCAGAGTGTTGCTCAGCACAGCATCAGAGTGTTGCTCAGCACAGCATCAGAGTGTTGCTCAGCACGGCAGAGTGTTGCTCAGCACAGCAGAGTGTTGCTCAGCACAGCAGTGTTGCTCAGCACAGCAGCGTTGCTCAGCACAGCAGCGTTGCTCAGCGCATCAGAGTGTTGCTCAGCACAGCATCAGTGTGTTGCTCGGCACAGCATCAGTGTGTTGTTCAGTGCATCAGGGTGTTGCTCAGCACAGCAGTGTGTTGCTCAGTGCATCAGAGTGTTGCTCAGCACAGCAGTGTGTTGTTCAGTGCATCAGGGTGTTGCTCAGCACAGCAGAGTGTTGCTCAGCACAGCAGTGTTGCTCAGCACAGCTCAGCACAGCGTTGCTCAGTGCATCAGAGACATGCTAATACCAGAAGTACAGTCTTAGGAAGAGAACACATGATGCTGTACTATTGTTATATTCACCATGTCTAGGAGCTGTGGCGTAGTCAGACCAAGGCCAGACCAAAATACTGTCAAAGTAGAGTACTTCTGACTCATTTTTTTGGTCAACAAGCATAAATAAGTGTGATTATTTAGTTAATCCTTGATCTCACGTTGTCCTTTCTTAAACACAATGTTAGTTTAGCTTTGAACAAAAGCGTCTAAATTCCTTTGATGTAAATGTTTTCTTTTGTTTGAAGACTGGAGCACAAAGTAGCTGTTCGGACAGAGAGCAACACTTCTGAACAGTCCTGTTCTCCCAACTGGCAGGAGAACTAGTTTACACCGGTTTGAGAACAGAAGCTTACTAGGAAACCACTGGCTAACTGCCTTTTTTACATTTGCAACACAATAGTGCGAGACTGAATTGAGTGAGACTGAATTGAGTTTCCCCGATTACAGTCCAAATACACTGGAGGTCGAGGTTCATGTGGTGTCGATAGAGTCAAAAGAAACAGCAATACATGTTGTTTTCCTCCCTGTGTTTCAGAGCTACTTATATACCATCACAAAAATATCTTGAGCAACTCCGACCTTACGTACCGCGTTGCTCAATTACCTACTGAAATAATGGAGTATTTAAAAAGTCCACAGCACATTTCGCGGCTGCAATTAGCATTAAGTACCTAATTACATACAGCTGTCTCAGTACAGCCAGCAAATCGTCGTTGCTACAGTAATGACCTAAAAAAATCACTATTACCTGTTAACCTATAAATAGGACACGTCGCAGTTTCATTTCATCGATGTTAAACGTTTAAATATTGAAATTAACTCAATGTACGACTACTTCAGTTGATTGTCGATGATGTCGTGCCTGTACTGTAGTTTAATGCCCACAGCCGGCATTCCCAGCTAAACACTTTTCGTCATAAAATAACGTTATAGAAACTGGTGTTGTTGCTGACATTAAACGGTCATTTCAAGCGTTCAGTAGAACAAACTAACAATTTACTGAAACACAACTTGGTATAAGTATGTCCGTAGCCAAACCATTTTGAAATCGACAAGCGTGTTATCGTCAATAACTGAAATGGTGCTATGTTGCTAACCTTAGTTAGCTAGCTAGCTCGTTAGCGTGCTAAAGTGTTTAGCCACCGTAAGAGGACCCGTGATAAACCTTACCTGTTGAAGCACCGGCCCGGTACACACACAGCACGGTGCCTAACACCAACAGAAGCTTCATGTTCACGATTTTCTCTTGGATTTTAAACAAACACTTCGGTGATGAAGTATAATTCGTGAGGTTTGTTCGACTGAATGTTTCGGAGGCGCTCCCAGCTTGTGTCGACCGGAGTTGGTCGTCCTCTATTTGCACCTCACGCGCTTACGTCATGACCAGGCCCGGTAGCACGTACAGCCACTGAAGTTGTGGGGCGTGACACGGGTCACGGACTCGGTAGCCCGAGATCAATTATTAGATTATTTTGTGTACATATTTTGTGAGATTTTACACCAAAGAAAGAAGTCATGTTAAAACGTCAATCTAGGTCTGGCGCGTGAGCACACGCGCACCCTTCAAATACAAATACACAGGTTCACAATGCAAACAAATTATCCCATTATGTGTATGATAGTCAGTTCTTAAAATAACTGAACACGCAATACATCAAAGTGTAAACAAAAGCACAGAAAGTCGGCAATAGGGCTATAACTGCTTACAATACCTCTGAAATAAATACAAATTAAATAACGTATTTATTGCCCTGTTCTACATGAACATGTCTCTTCTGATTGTCTTCTGTGGCTGGACCTCAGGAGAACCAGGGAGCAGCGCTGCTGTAGAGAGGAGACGCTCCTCTGGGAGTAGAAAGTTAGCGTGCACAGGAAACATCTCTTCATGTTCGTCAGCCACCTAAAGGATGTGATCTAATGTAATCAGTCACATCCTCTCCAAGACAAACACAAGCCCCATACAAAGCTGATTACTATAAAAGTGGACCTGATGTTATTTTCCTGTCTGATTATTCTGGCTGCATTAATTACAATGGCTGTAAAGGACAAATAAAACAGCAACACTTCCTCTCCACCCTCAACCTAGACAACAACCTCTCGTTACCCTACACACCTCTCCTGTGTGGTGTGTACGTGATCTCTCGTCCCTACACACCTTGTGGTGTGTGTATACGTGATCTCTCGTCCCTACACACCTTGTGGTGTGTGTATACGTGATCTCTCGTCCCTACACACCTTGTGGTGTGTGTATACGTGATCTCTAGTCCCTACACACCTTGTGGTGTGTGTATACATGATCCTCGCCTCCTACAGACCTTGTGTGTGTGTATAACTGTGTCTGCTCGTCCCTAACTGTGTGTGTGTGTTCTACAGATCCTCTCATCTTTAACTGTGTGGTTGTGTATACATGATACCTCACCTTACCACTGGTTGTGTGTGATACATGATCTTCTCCCTACACTGTTGGTGGTATACATATCTCCTCATCCTACACTGGTGTGGTATACAGATCTCTCGCCTAATGTGTGTGGTTATACATGACTCTCGCCTACACTGTTGTGTAACATGATCTCTCGCCTACACTGTGTGAAATGACTCCAATCCTACACTGTGGTGGTGTGTAACATTCTCTCGCCCTACAACACTGTGTGTATACATGATCTCTCATCCCTACACTGTGTGGTGTGTGTATACATGATCTCTCGTCCCTACACACCTTGTGGTGTGTGTATACATGATCTCTCGTCCCTACACACCTTGTGGTGTGTGTATACGTGATCTCTCGTCCCTACACTGTGTGGTGTGTGTATACATGATCTCTCGTCCCTACACTGTGTGGTGTGTATACATGATCTCTCATCCCTACACTGTGTATACATGATCTCTCATTCCTACACTGTGTGGTGTGTATACATGATCTCTCGTCCCTACACTGTGTGGTGTGTGTATACATGATCTCTCGTCCCTACACTGTGTGGTGTGTGTATACATGATCTCTCGTCCCTACACTGTGTGGTGTGTATACATGATCTCTCGTCCCTACTCTGTGTGGTGTGTATACATTATCTCTCGTCCCTACACTGTGTGGTGTGTATACATGATCTCTCGTCCCTACACTGTGTGGTGTGTATACATGATCTCTCATCCTTACACTGTGTGGTGTGTATACATGATCTCTCATCCCTACACTGTGTGGTGTGTGTATACATGATCTCTCATTCCTACACTGTGTGTGTATACATTATCTCTCGTCTCTACTGTGTGGTGTGTATACATGATCTCTCGTCCCTACACACCTTGTGGTGTGTGTATACATGATCTCTCGTCCCTACACACCTTGTGGTGTGTATACGTGATCTCTCGTCCCTACTCTGTGTGGTGTGTATACATTATCTCTCGTCCCTACTGTGTGTGTATACATTATCTCTCGTCCCTACTGTGTGTGTGATCTCCTGGTCCTGTATGACTGATTCACCATCAGCTGAAAACAGCAGCTTGTTGATGTGTGGAGAGCAGGAGCACTGAGGAGGGGCTGTAACCTGCAGCACCCCTGTGGGCAAGAGACAGCAGCACAAGATCCCACCTAGGTTAGAGATGGTATAACCCAGACCCCACCTAGGACAGAGATGGTTTAACCCAGACCCCACCTAGGTTAGAGATGGTATAACCCAGACCCCACCTATGATAGAGATGGTATAACCCAGACCCCTCCTAGGTTAGAGATGGTATAACCCAGACCCCACCTAGGTTAGAGATGGTCTGACCTAGACACCCCCCCCCCCACTAGGTTAAAGATGTTCTTACCCAGATTCCCCCAGGTTAGAGATGGTATAACCCAGATCCCCCCCAGATTAGAGATGGGATAACCCAGACCCTACCAAGGTTAGAGATCGCAGAACTGGGACTTAATCTCAATGCAGAGTTCAGATTCTATGTGCCAGTGTTGGTTCATGACCTACATCAGGGGTGTCAAACATCTGATTCTAATGAATGAGTTGTTATCAAGCTCTGTGGAAGCCTGATAACGACCCATCATTAGAATCAGGCGTGCTGGAGCAGGGAAACACCGAAAACCTTCAGGGCAGCGACCCTCGAGGACCTGAGTTTGATACCCCTGACCTACAGCAACTCATCCCTGAACTGGCTAAATAAACACAGCTGGCTCATTAAAGCAAACATCATTACAAATGAACGTAACACCGAGTTATCACACAATTCATAATAAAAATGTCTTTAATCTAGGGAAATTATACATGATGACAACAACTATGCAGAGGGGATTCCAGTCGGACACCAGATTAAACTCTTCGTCCCCTTCACTGTAATGCCTCCAGCTAGCTGTTGTTTATGTATGAGTGTGCATGTGTGCGTTTCGGGAGAGGGTACAAATAAGTTTTCCATTTTCAAATACTTAACATCCACAGTAGAGTAGTCACCATCTCGGTCCACTTTGAACTGAGTGACCTGGGCACGTGTGACTGCTACTTAAAAACTTGACAGGTTAATAATCACAACTTAGATTTAGCCTTTTTTCCCGCCCTCCTTTTCCGAGCAACCACGCAGTCGTTTAAAATCATCTAAATGAACAATAGCTAGAGTCTTGCTGTGAAGACAACCATGCTAAAGGTGTTCAACAGCTGCACTGCTGTTTCATATCCCATCACCATGACAACACTTCTAAACCCCCTCCTGTGGGAGGCCGGGTCCAGCCCACCACCCCAAGGCAGGACACGGACCAGGAGGCCAGGGAGTCCTGGGGGGAAAGACACAGACAGGTCTGCCTGTCTGTAGGCCTGCCTGTCTGTCTGTCTGTCTGTAGGCCTGCCTGTCTGTCTGTCTGTCTGTAGGCCTGCCTCTCTGTCTGTCTGTAGGCCTGCCTGTGTCTGTCTGTAGGCCTGCCTGTGTCTGTCTGCCTGTAGGACTGGCTGTGTCTGTGTCTGTAGGCCTGTCTGTCTGTAGGCCTGTCTGTCTGTAGGCCTGTCTGTCTGTAGGCCTGCCTGTGTCTGTCTGTCTGTTTCTGTCTGTGTCTGTCTGACAGTTTGTTTGTTATTAAGGCCTGACCTGTTTTGTGTACGCCTACCCTCAGGCCTCCCAGCCTGCCCCTCAGGCCTCCTCGCTCGCCCTCCAGGCTCCAGCCCTGGCCCCTCGCAGGCTCCAAGCCCTGCCTGCGGCTCGCCAGTCTCGCCCTTACCCTCCAGGCTATCTCGCTCCAGTCGTCGCCCCTCTCGCCTCGCCTCACCTGGCCTTCACATCGCCCTCCCTCCGCTCCCCTTCCCCCCTCCACACGCTTGACCGCCCCTCCTACCTCTCTCTCTCAGCCTCCCTGCCCCCCCCCTCCCCCCGCCCTCACTTCCTCCTTCTTGGCCTGCTGGCCTGCCCTGCCCCCTGGCCTTCCCTCCGCCCTTGGCCTTCCTGGTCCGGCCTTTGGCCTGGCCTGGCCTGGCCCTCCCTCTGCCTCCCCAGCCTGGGTTTCACTCTCCTTGCCCCAGCATGACTTTACCCCTTCCCCTCAGTTGGGGGCCAGACAGGTTGTCGTCGGTAGGGCGGGCATACAACAAAGACAATAGACATAAGCGGAGAATGCCCTCTCTAGGAGTCAGTAGAGTTGTCCTGGCTGGTGGAGCTGGAGGATGGGGGAGTAGAGGAAGAGGAGGAGGAGGAGGAAGAGGAGGTGAAGTTCATTCCTGATAGCCCAGGTGGGTTCAAGGCTGTGTTCTGTCCACTCAGACTCATCCTACACACAGGACAGGTGTCATGCTGGAGGGAGTGAAGGAGGTAGAGAGAGGAACAGAGAGAGAGAACGAGTTGTATCAGTCGTCACTACAGTTCAGTTGGAATAAGCAGTAATGTGTTGTAGGAGGGAGGGAGGAGGTAGGGGGGAGGAGGAGGGGGGAGAGATACCTGCTCCAGCCAGGGGATGATGCAGTCGTTGTGGAAAAGGTGATTACAAGGAAGCTGTCTGACCGTCTCTCCTGTGCTGTAGTCTTCCTTACACACAGGACACTCTAGACCTGAGCCTGCACGCACGCACACACACACACGCACACACACACGCGCACGCCCACGCGCACACACACACACACACACAAACACACACACACACACACACCATGGTTCTTTGTGCGAGGGAACCCCAAGACAGGACAGTCCAGTTGTGTGTGTGTGTATACATGTGTGTGTGTGTACACGTGTGTGTGTGTGTGTCTGTCTGTCTGTCTGTACACGTGTGTGTGTGTGTGTGCGTACACATGTGTGTGTACACACGTGTTCGTGTGTGTGTACACATGTGTGTGTGTTTGTGTGTGTGTTTACACGTGTGTGTTCTCACCAACATGCTCCTGTGTGTGTGTACAGGTGTGTGTGTGTGTGTACACATGTGTGTGTGTTCTCACCAACATGCTCCTGTGTGTGTGTTTGTGTGTGTGTGTGTGTGCGTGCGTACACGTGTGTGTGTGTTCTCACCAACATGCTCCTGTGTGATGTGGACACAGGGCAGGGTCTTGATCTTCTCCCTGTCTGCTGGAGGAGGCCCTGTGTTCTCAAACTGGTTCAGAAGCTGCATAGAGAAGAGCAGACAAACAGAGTTTATTCAAACACAATTCAAAGGTTGATGAAATGGAGACTGGGACCAGAGGAAGGTTTACCTGTGTAATGATGGCATCCAGACCACCTGCCCCCCAAGCATAGTCCATGGGGTTGGAGTGTAACACCCCCCTGAGGTACAAACACACCTGTTACTATGGAGACACTATGGACACCCGTCACCATGGAGACTCACCTACTCACCCCCCCATACGAGCACTCAATACAGGGGTAGTGCATCATTCAAATACCATTATTATAAATGATCTGATTCTAAATACAAACCCTTGCTTCTGATGTCAATAACAACCCATTGTGTTAGTGGGCAGAACTCACCAAGGCCCCACGCCCACATTAGGCATGGCTGTGGGCGCAATGATTCTGTTCACCAGCTGCTGAATGATTCTAGAACAAAATAAACACACCAGTCATGTTCCGCTGTTGCCACGGTCACACCTTGGATAATGAGAAAGTCTGTGAAAGAGATGTTACATTATCCAGTCACAGTAAGGTAGAGAGATAAGTTGTTACATTATCCAGTCACAGTAAGGTAGAGAGATAAGTTGTTACATTATCCAGTCACAGTAAGGTAGTGAGATAAGTTGTTACATTATCCAGTCACAGTAAGGTAGAGAGATAAGTTGTGACATTATCCAGTCACGGTAAGGTAGAGATAAGTTGTTACATTATCCAGTCACAGTAAGGTAGTGAGATAAGTTGTTACATTATCCAGTCACAGTGAGGTAGAGATAAGTTGTTACATTATCCCAAATTCCGCCCCCCCTCACCCCTCCAGTGTAGGCACGCCCTCCTGCCTCCCAATCTGCCTCCTGGCGCCATGACGACCCCGTGGTTGCCTGGCGCTGTACCGTTGCCGTGACGCCATCTCCCTCTCCCGGCGGTTCTCTGCCTCTCGGTTGTCCTCTGGCACCGGCTCGTCAAACAGCCCGAGAGCAAACTGGCCAAACCCAGGAGGGAGAGGGAACAGCTGCTGGGGATCCACGTTCTACAGGAAGGAACCAGAACACATGGAGAACATGACCAGGAGAACGAGGGTTGAAGCTTGGCAGAAAAGCCCTGACACAATTCTTTATTTAAATACCACCCTGCTACAGGTATTAAAATGTTCCAGAGCACCGATTTAGAAGCCACAGACAGTCTCACAGACAGTCTCGCACACACAGACAGTCTCGCACACACAGACAGTCTCGCACACACAGACAGTCTCGCACACACAGACAGTCTCGCACACACAGACAGTCTCGCACACACAGACAGTCTCGCACACACAGACAGTCTCGCACACACAGACAGTCTCGCACACACAGACAGTCTCGCACACACACACAGTCTTGAACACAGACAATCCTCGCACCACCGAACAATCTCGCACACACAGACAATCTCGCACACACAGACAATCTCGCACACACAGACAATCTCGCACACACAGACAATCTCGCACACACAGACAATCTCGCACACACAGACAGTCTCGCACACACACACACAGTTCAAAAACACACACACTTTGACACACACACACAAACACAAAAAAACACACACACGCACACACAGACAGTCTCGCACACACAGACAGTCTCGCACGCATGCACACAGTCTCAAATGCACACAGTGTCACTCGCACGCACACGGCCTCGCACGCACACATTCTCACACGCCACATTCCATGACACCGCACGACAGTGTACACACACGCAGACCGTGTCACACATCATACACGCAGACAGGTTACTGGCTCACACATGGTCTCGATGATACGACACACACCAGTCACACACACAACAGTCACACACACACACTGGAAGGCATCTGGTTTGGTCCCCACTGCTGATACTGGGAGAGGATCCATTTTCGGCGCTGTAGAGGGAGACAAGCAAACACAGAGTTACAGCAGCACTCAGCTCCTAACTGATCTGTAACGGTCTGGACTTGAACACACCTTCTCTCCTCCAGGAGCTCCTCTATGAAGCCTGACTCACATCTGGGACACGTGTAGTCCTGCAACACACACATGGGTCAACTATCGCTCCTCACACACAATCAGGGAGGAGGGGAGAGAGAGGGAGGGAAGAGAGAGGGAGAGAGAGAGAGGAGAGAGGGAGGGAGGGGAAGAAGAGAGGGAGGGAGAGAGAGAGGGAGAGAAGAGAGAGGGGGAGAGAAAGAGGAGGGAGAAGGAGAGAAGAATGAGAGAGAGGAGAGAAGAATGAGAGAGAGGGAGAGACAGAGAGAGGGGATGGGAGGGAAAGAGAGAGAGGGGGGGGGGAGTGAGAGAGGGGGGGAGAGAGAGGCGGGAGGGGGGAGAGAGAGAAAGAGAAAATACAAAACAAAGATCCATTCCTCCCTGCACACTCACAATAGTATAGCACCCTCGACTGTCATTCCCAGTAGGACCAGTACACTGGGTCAGGTGTCATGTGGGTATCAACCCAGTAAATAGTCCTTGCACCATCACATCAGAAAGGCTACACTGAAAGTAGCCAGCATGGAGCCAGGTACAATACAGAGATGGTTGGTGACAGGCTAGCATGCTAGCTGTCAGGTATCAACCCACACGCTAACTGTCGGAGACAGTTATCTAACGAAAGAACAACACCTTCTAGCTACGCGTTAGAGAATATCTTAAACAGTATTTCTGGGTGACTGCTTGTAAAAAGGCAGTTTCTAAACCATAGACTTTAGCTCGTTAGCTAATTAGCTGTGTACCTGCGTACGACTGTATGCTTCGCTACCAGCCTTAGCTAGCAGCTAGCTAGCAGGTGGACGCACTACGTATTAGGCAGAAATTAGACAGTCCAGACAAACAACAAAGTACACGTTCATCCCGTGAATATAACTGAATCTCGTGCTTTATGTGGTTAATACTTACGGGAAGGCAGGGGTTTATTTCGGCTGAGCACCGATGACAGAAGAACCGGCTGGGCCACGGTGGTGCCTCCGCCATTTTTAACTCACTTATGAAGATAGTGACTGTACGGTGCTCTGAGAGGGACAAAACGTGTCGGTGCAGACTGCGGCTTGTGTTCAAGGAAGTTGCCCAAATCCATGACTATGATGCGTATTGTAGTTTTCAACACGGCCGCTAGATGTCGCGCTGGTGCGCTGCTGGCAAAATCTCGTCAACACTGGTACTGCAGGTCCACACGCCATTTTATGAAGAA
>BROE01000026.1:201467-225537 GCA_036571765.1 Plecoglossus altivelis
TCCACTTAAGGTAAGAATAAGTTTTACAATTATCCATACCCAGGAAGTAGTAAGAAGTGTACAGATCCACACAGTGAGTAAAATAAGTTTGTACATTATCCCAAATTCGCCCCCCCCTCCACCCCTCCCAGTGTGGGCCACGCCTCCTGCCTCCCAATCGGCCTCCTGGCGCCCATGATCGGACCCCTGTTGCGCGCCGGACCCGTTCCGTGACGCCATCTCCCTCTCCCGGCGGTTCTCTGCCTCTCGGTTGTCCTCTGGCACCGGCTCGTCAAACAGCCCGAGAGCAAACTGGCCAAACCCAGGAGGGAGAGGGAACAGCTGCTGGGGATCCACGTTCTACAGGAAGGAACCAGAACACATGGAGAACATGACCAGGAGAACGAGGGTTGAAGCTTGGCAGATCTACGTTCTACAGGAAGGAACCAGAACACATGGAGAACATGACCAGGAGAACGAGGGTTGAAGCTTGGCAGAAAAGCCCTGACACAATTCTTTATTTAAATACCACCCTGCTACAGGTATTAAAATGTTCCAGAGCACCGATTTAGAAGCCACAGACAGTCTCGCACTCACAGACAGTCTCGCACACACAGACAGTCTCGCACACACACACACTCCTGCACACACACGCACGCGTGTAGACACACACACAGACACCGCTGGGAGACACGCACACACAGACAGTCTCGCACACACAGACAGTCTCGCACAACACAGACAGGCCCACACACAAACATCCGTTCGCACACCACAGACAGTCCGCACACACAGACAGTCTCCGCCACACAGACAAGGCTCGCACACCACAGACAGTCTCGCACACACAGACAGTCTCGCACACACAGACAATCTCGCACACACAGACAATCTCGCACACACACCATCATCGCCACAGACAATCTCGCACGAACAGACAATCCCACACACAGAACAATCTCGCACACAACAGACAGTCTCGCACAACACAGACAGTCTCGCCACACACAGACAGTCTCAGCACACACAGACAGTCTCGCCACCACAGACAGTCTCGCACACACAGACAGTCTCGCACGCATGCACACAGTCTCAAATGCACACAGTGTCACTCGCACGCACACGGCCTCGCACGCACACATTCTCACACACAACACGGCGCACACCACACGCAACCAGGGTCACACACAACGCAGAACAGGGCACACCCCACACCCGCAGACCAGGGCCCACACACCACACACCCCAGTCACACACACACACCAGTCAACAACCAGCACCGGAAGCCAGCGGGGGGTGTGGGCCCACGGCTTTATACTTGGAGAAAGATCCCCCAGGGGCCCGGCCCCTGTAGAGGGAGACAAGCAAACACAGAGTTACAGCAGCACTCAGCTCCTAACTGATCTGTAACGGTCTGGACTTGAACACACCTTCTCTCCTCCAGGAGCTCCTTCTATGAAGCCCTGACCCCACAGCTGGACACGTGTAGTTCCTGCAACACAACATGGGGCAAAACTATCCGCGCCGCACACCCACAAATCGGAGGACAGGCGAGGAAGAGGGAGAGAGAGGGAAAGAGAGACCGAGAGGAGGGAGGGAGGGGGAGGAGAAAGAGAAGCGAGGAAAAAAAAGAAAGAGAACGAGAAAAAAAAAAACAACAAAAAAAACAAAAAACGAAAACAAAACAAAAACAAACAAAAAGCAAAAGAACAAAACAAAAAAAACAAAAAGCAGAACGTACCGGGAACGCTCTCACACAATCCACAACAGCTGGCTGGCTGCTGAGTTGCTGGCTGTCTGGAGTTGCTGGCTGGGCTGCTGCGGTTGCTGGCCTGGCTGGGTTGCTGGCTGGCTGGCTGTCTGTCTGTCTGGTTTGCTGGCTGGCTGGGTTGCTGGCTGGCTAGTTTGCTGGCTGGCTGGGTTGCTGGCTGGCTGGGGTGGCTGGCTGGGTGGCTTTGGCTGGCTGACTGGCTGGCTGGTTTGCTGGCTGGCTGGGTTGCTGGCTGGCTGGCTGGGTGGCTTGCTGGCTGGCTGGGTGGCTTGCTGGCTGTCTGGCTGTCTGGCTGGGTGATTGTCTGTCTGGCTGTCTGTCTGTCTGGCTGGGTGGCTGCCTTGCTGGGTGGCTGGCTGGCTGGTTTACTGGCTGGCTGTCTGGCTGTCTGGCTGGGTGGCTGTCTGGCTGGTTGCCTTGCTGGGTGGCTGGCTTTCTGGGTTGCTACCTTTCTGGCTGGTGTTCAGATAGCACCGTTCCCCAGAGAGTCGTAACCGTTTGATTTAGGTGAGACGGCCCCATCAGAAGAGGCTCCAGAGATCTGCTGGTTCACCTTCAGTCACTCTGAACATCCACTGGCAGAGGGCAGAGAAGTAGGAGTATCCTCCTGAATGAGCAACAGCCAATCAATGCTCTTCAGCCGGCTGGTTCGATGTAATGTGTTGTTTGTTACCAGGAGTGTGTGTGTGTGTGTGTGTGTGTGTGAGTGTGTGTGTGTGTGTGTGTTGTGTGTGTGTACGTGTGTGTGTGTGTGTGTGTGTGTGAGTGTGTGTATGTGTGTGTGTGTGTGTGAGTGTGTGTATGGTGTGTGGTGAGTGTGTGTATCTGTTGTGTGTGAGTGGTGTGTGTGTGAGTGGGTGTGTGTGAGTGTGGTGTGCTGTGGTATGTGTGTGTGTGTGTGTGTGTTAGTGTGTGTGTGTGTGTGGTGTGTGTGTGTGTGTTGTGTGGTGTGAGTGTTGTGTGTGTGTGGTGTGTGTGTGTGTGTGAGTGTGTGTGTGTTGTGTGTGTACGTGTGTGTGTGTGTGTGTGTGTTGTGTTACGTGTGTGGTGTGTGGTGTGTGTGTGTGTTGGTGTGTGTGTGAGTGTGTGTGGTGTGTGGTGTGTGTGTGTGTGTGAGGTGTGTGTGTGTGTGTGTGTGTGTTGTGTGAGAGAGTAAAGAAGCATGTCTGGAGGTGAAAGTGAGGCATTCTGTGCCTCCAGTGTATCACTGAAGCTTCAGCAGGGTGTCATCCATGTCATTCCCACATCACAGGGAGATGTGGGAAGGAGACTGGGGGTCACAGACAGGTCACGTAAGCTGGGATAAACAACTTTGTATCAATAAATTAGTCATTCTGATTTCTGGGTCTGGTCTGGTCTGCTATGTGTCTGAGTGTGGGTCTGGGTCTGGTCTGGGTCTGGTCTGGGTCTGGGTCTGGGTCTGGTCTGGGTGTGGGTCTGGTCTGGGTCTGGTCTGGGTCTGGTCTGGGTCTGGGTCTGGGTCTGGGACTGGGTGTGGTCTGGGTGTGGGTCTGGTCTGGGTCTGGGTCTGGTCCGGGTCTGATCTGGGTCTGGGTCTGGTCTGGGTCTGCATAGTTGTATTGTCCTGGTCTGGTCTGGGTCTGGGTCTGGGTCTGGGTCTGGGTCTGGTCTGGGTCCGGGTCTGGTCTGGGTGTGGGTCTGGTCTAGGTCTGGGTCTGGTCTGGGTGTGGGTCTGGGTCTGGTCTGGGTCCGGGTCTGGTCTGGGTGTGGGTCTGGTCTGGGTGTGGGTCTGGTCTGGGTCTGGGTCTGGGTCTGGGTCTGGTCTGATCTGGGTCTGGGTGTGGGTCTGGTCCGGGTGTGGGTCTGGGTCTGGGTCTGTTCTCTAGGTGGCTGACTGGGATAGGGAACATGCAGTTTTCCATAAACAGACATTCAGACGTTCACAGAGCCAGCTCATAAACACCAAGTACTCGTCAGCCAGGCTGTCTGAAAGTAGGGCAGTATGGGGGGGGGGGGGGTATGTGGTAATTTCAGTTGACTTGAATAATAAGGAATTCTGTGTGTCCAGTGTGTGTGCTCTGGGGTAATTAATTCTACCCTACACAGGGGTAACAGAGTGTTTATCCAGGGTAGCTTAAGCATCATACTCTCAGTGCTACGTGTCAGAGGAGATTAATGTCCCGGACGTCCGGAGGCCAGGTGGCTAGGGGGCCAGGGGGCTGGAGGGCTGGGGTCTGGGGCCCAGGGGGCTGGAGGCTGGGTTCTGGGGGGCCAGGGGGCTGGAGCTGGGGTTCTGGGGGGGCCAGGGGGCTGGGGGACAGGGGGACTCAGGGGGGGTGGGGGGCTGGGGGGCCAGGGGGCTGGGGGGCCCAGGGGCTGGGGGGGGGGAACCACTGGGGGGCTGGGGGTCTGGGGGGGCTGGGGGGCTGGGGAGAGGGGACCAGGGGCAGAGGGGTGGGGGGCCAGGGGCTGGGGGCCCAGGGGGGGCTGGGGGCCAGGGGCTGGGGGCCAGGCTGTCACAACTGGGATTAGGGGGGGCAGCATTGTGATGGATAGGGTGTTCACACTACTGTCTCTCCATTAGTTTCAGCTGTGGGACGTGTGTGTGTGTGTGATAGTGGGGTGTATGTGTGTGTCCGTGTGTGATGGTGGGGTGTGTGTGTGAGTCCGTGTGTGATGGTGGGGTGTGTGTGTGGCTGTGTGTGATGGTGGGGTGTGTGTTTGTATGTGTGATGGTGGGGTGTGTGTGTGAGTCCGTGTGTGATGGTGGGGTGTGTGTGTGTTTGTATGTGTGATGGCGGTGGTTGTGTGTGTGGTGATGGTGGGGGAGGGGGGGAGAGACAAAAAGAGAGAGACAGAGAGGTGTGTGTGTGTGATGGTGGTGTGTGTGTGTGTCCGTGTGTGATGGTGGGGTGTGTGTGTGTGTGATGGGGGTGTGTGTGTCCGTGTGTGATGGTGGGATGGTGTGTGTTTGTATATGTGATGGTGGGGTGTGTGTGTGTTTGTATGTGTGATGGCGGTGGTGTGTGTGTGTGATGGTGGGGTGTGTGTGTTCATGTGTGATGGTGGTGGTGTGTGTGTGTCCGTGTGTGATAGTGGTGTGTGTGTGTGTGTTCATGTGTGATGGCGGTGGTGTGTGTGTGTGATGGTGGTGTGTGTGTGTGTCCGTGTGTGATGGTGGGGTGTGTGTGTGTGTGATGGTGGTGGTGTGTGTGTGTCCGTGTGTGATAGTGGTGTGTGTGTGTGTCCGTGTGTGATGGTGGTGTGTGTGTGTGTGTGTGTGATGGTGGTGGGCGATGTGTTCGGATCTGTGGGTGGTCTCAAACCCCATCTTTCCATCTCTCTCTTACTCTCTCCCCATACATCTCTCCATCTCTCCATCTCTCTCTTACTCTCTCCCCATACATCTCTCCATCTCTACATCTCTCTCTTACTCTCTCCCCATACATCTCTCCATCTCTCTCTTACTCTCTCCCCATACATCTCTCCATCTCTCTCTTACTCTCTCCCCATACATCTCTCCATCTTCTCTCTTTCACGCTCTCCCTCCCATTACATCTCTTCCATCTCTCTCTTACTCTCTCCCCATACATCTCTCCATCTCTCTCTCACTCTCTCCCCATACATCTCTACCTCTCTCTCTTACTCTCTCCCCATACATCTCTCCATCTCTCCATCTCTCTCTTACTCTCTCCCCATACATCTCTCCATCTCTCCATCTCTTTACCTCTCTCTATTACATCTCTCCATCTCTCATCCTCTCTTACTCTCTCCCCATACATCTCTCCATCTCTCTCTTACTCTCTCCCCATACATCTCTCTATCTCTCCATCTCTCTCCCCATACATCTCTCCATCTCTCTCTTACTCTCTCCCCATACATCTCTCCATCTCTCCATCTCTCTCTTACTCTCTCCCCATACATCTCTCCATCTCTCCATCTCTTACCCTCTCCTCATACATCTCTCCATCTCTCCATCTCTCTCTTACTCTCTCCCCATACATCTCTCATCTCTCTCTTACTCACCCCCCCCCCCCCCCCCCCCTCTCCCCAATACATTCTCTCCATTCTTCCATCTCTTTTTACCTCTCCCCATATACATCTCTCCTTTCTCTTTATCCCTCTATCTCTCCATCATCTCTCCATCTCTCTCTTACTCTCTCCCCATACATCTCTCCATCTCTCCATCTCTTACTCTCTCCTCATACATCTCTCCATCTCTCCATCTCTCTCTTACTCTCTCCCCATACATCTCTCCATCTCTCCATCTCTTACTCTCTCCTCATACATCTCTCCATCTCTCTCTTACTCTCTCCCTATACATCTCTCCATCTCTCTCTTACTCTCTCCCCATACATCTCTCTATCTCTACATCTCTCTCACACTCTCTCCCCATACATCTCTCCATCTCTCTCTTACTCTCTCCTCATACATCTCTCTATCTCTACATCTCTCTCTCACTCTCTCCTCATACATCTCTCCATCTCTCTCTTACTCTCTCCCCATACATCTCTCCATCTCTCTCTTACTCTCTCCTCATACATCTCTCTATCTCTCTCTTACTCTCTCCCCATACATCTCTCCATCTCTCTCTTACTCTCTCCCCATACATCTCTCTATCTCTCCATCTCTCTTTTTCGCGTTCTCTGGTTTCTAGTTTCTGGAAGCTATCAGACAGCTAGCAACAGGAAGTGATGCAAGACAGAGTTGTAATTCAGAGGAAGTGATGCAGGACAGAATCATAACATAGTGATGATCCGCAGGGTGCTTTGTTAGGGAAGTTGTGTAATGAGTGTGTGTCTATGAGTGTGTGTGTTAGGGAAGTTGTGTAATGAGTGTGTGTGTATGAGTGTGTGTGTTAGAGAATGTGTGTATGAGTGTGTGTGTATGAGTGTGTGTGTTAGAGAATGTATGTATGAGTGTGTGTGTATGAGTGAGTGTGTGTTAGAGTGTGTGTGTGTGTGTGTGTGTGTGTGTATGGTGTGTGTGTGTGTGTCTATGAGTGTATGTGCTGTGTATGTTTGGAGTGTGTGTGTGTATTGAGTGGTGTGGTGTATGAGTGTGTGTGTGTGTGGTGTTAGATGTGTGTGTGTGGTGTTAGAGTGTGTGTGTGTGTGTCTATGAGTGTGTGTGTATGGTATGTTAGAGTGTGTGTGTGTGTATGAGTGGTGTGTGTTGAGTGTGTGTGTGTGTGTGTTAGAGTGCTAGTGGTTGGTGTGGGTGGCCTAAGTATGTGTGTTTGTGTAACCTCTCCTTGGGTGATTTAATGATAATGGCAGAGTGTTCTGGGAACTCCTTGATGGAGCAACGTAATTTCCGGTGTGAGTGAGGGGGTGGAGGACAACAACACTGCACTGAGACTTGGGGGGGGGGGCGGGGGGGTCACTGGGGGCCACAAATATACCAAAATATTCAGACGGAGACAGACCAGGAAGAAGACTAGATGTGCGGGTAAGGGTTGGATGTGTGGGGAGAAAAATACAGTTTCAAATGGCATTGTTATTCCCCCGTCTGAACAGCTACACCTCAAGCCCTGATGTACTAAAGGGTCTGGAACACAGCATAAACAACTGCAAAGTCAAAACAGATGGTAACACTGGGCATGACGGAAACGGAGAGGGAGGGAGGGGGGAGGGAGGGAGGAGGAGGGAGGAGGAGGGAGGGAGGAGGGAGGAGGAGGGAGAAGGAGGAGGGAGGGGAGAAGGAGGGAGAGGGAGAGGGAGAGGGAGAGGGAGGAGGGAGGAGGGAGCAGGGAGGAGGAGGAGGAGGAGGGAGGAGGGAGGGAGAAGGAGGGAGAGGGAGAAGTTGATAAAGGGAGGGAGAGTGTGACAGATAAGGAGGAGAGGTGCAGAGGAGATTCCAAGACTGGAGATAGACAAGACTTAAGTGAGCACACACACACGCTGCTCACACACACACACACACACGCTGCTCACACACACACACACACGCTGCCTCACACACACACACACACACGCTGCTCACACACACACACATGCTGCTCACACACACCACACACACACGCTGCTCACACACACACACATCGCTGCTCACACACAACACACACACGCCTCACACACACACCACGCTGCTCACACACACACCACACACACATACTGCTACACACCACACACACACGCTGCCAACACACGCACGCTGCTCACACACACACACAATGCCTGCTTCACACCACACAGTCTCTCACACAGACACACACGCTGCTCACACACACAACACACACGACTGCTCACAACACACACACCTGGCGCTGCTCACACACAACACACAGCTGCTCCCACACACACACACACACGCGCTCACACACACACACCGCTGCTCACACACACACAGCACACACGCTGTACACAACACACGCACACGTGCTACACACACACACGCTGCTCACACACACACACACGCTGCTCACACACACACACACGCTGCTCACACACACACACTCTTTCTCTCTGTCACACACACTCATACACGCTTATACACGCTGTCACACACACACCACCACACATGCACACACACAGTCACACGCGCACACACCAACTGGCTGCACAGTCACACGCGCACACACCAACTGGCTGCACAGTCACACGCGCACACACCAACTGGCTGCACAGTCACACGCGCACACACCAACTGGCTGCACGGTCACACGCACACACACCAACTGGCTGCACAGTCACACGCGCACACACCAACTGGCTGCACGGTCACACGCGCACACACATACTCACTGCACACACATACTCACAGGCAGTGAAGAGACTTTGTGACAAATATTTAGTTTGTTTATTTAGAGATTAAATGACAGTAGAAAAATAAGTAAATGCATGTATCATTAATTTTTCACAGTAGGCACACAGGTACACAATAGTCATTTACATCAATAACTGTTCTTACTCTGTATGTTCAGTCAAAGGAAAAAGATTTTAACACAAATTGAAATTAAAACAAATTCTCAGTCATTTGGTTTGTTGGTTTACATGACTGTCGTCTATCTGTCTATGATTCCATCTGGTCTGTATGTGGTCTGCTTGTGGTCTGTATCTGGTCTGCTTGTGTTCTGCTTGTGGTCTGTATCTGGTCTGTATCTGGTCTGCTTGTGGTCTGTATCTGGTCTGTTTGTGTTCTGCTTGTGGTCTGTATCTGGTCTGTATCTGGTCTGCTTATGGTCTGTATCTGGTCTGCTTGTGTTTTGCTTGTGGTCTGTAACTGGTCTGTATCTGGTCTGCATGTGGTCTGCTTGTGGTCTGTATCTGGACTGCTTGTGGTCTGTATCTGGTCTGCTTGTGTTCTGCTTGTGGTCTGTATCTGGTCTGCATTTGGTCTGCATGTGGTCTGCTTGTAGTCTGTATGTGGTATGCTTTTGGTCTGCTTGTGGTCTGTATCTGGTCTGCATGTGGTCTGCTTGTGGTCTGTATCTGGTCTGCATGTTGTCTGTATCTGGTCTGTATCTGGTCTGCATCTGGTCTGTATCTGGTCTGCATCTGGTCTGCTTGTGGTCTGTATCTGGTCTGCATGTTGTCTGTATCAGGTCTGCATGTTGTCTGTGTCTGGTCTGCATAAACTGTGTTCAGTCTGTTGTGTGCCATCTTTGGACCATTTTTAGTTTAAACTGTGTTCAGTGTTGTGTGACTGGTCTGTGGTTAGGGGTGGTTATCAGGTGTGTAAGGTATGTGTGTTTGCCCTGTGTCCTATCCTAGAGATCTGGTGTGTATATCCCAGCCAAAAGGTCTGGTAAGTTCACACTAAATTCAGCTCCAGATTCCCAGACAGATTAGATTCACTGGTCCAATCAGATAAGGTTGCCCACGTGTCTACCCAATCAGATGAGTGTGCCCACGTGTCTACCCAATCAGATGAGTGTGCCCACGTGTCTCCGTTTGTCCCAGACTGGGAGTGTGTCAAGTCAGATGAGACTGTGTGAGCGTCTGCAACACTGGGCTCCCTCTGTAGCAGGAGGCAAACAGGTCTGCTCTGGAACACAGGACATGTTGTTGAAGGCAGAACTTTTCTAGAAGTAGAACAGAAGTCAGTTATCAACGGCTGTCCTGACCAGGGTCCAGCATAAACATGCTGTGTGTGAGTAGGAGAGAGGAGTGTGTGTGTGTGTGTGAGTAGGAGAGAGGAGTGTGTGTGTGTGTGTGTGTGTGAGTTGGAGAGGGGTGTGTATTTGTGTACGTAGGAGAGGGGTGTGTGTGTGTGAGTAGGAGAGGAGTGTGTGTGTGTGTGAGTAGGAGAGGAGTGTGTGTGTGTGAGTAGGAGAGGGGTGTGTATTTGTGTAAGTAGGAGAGGGGTGTGTGTGTGTGAGAGAAAAAGACAGAGAGAAAAAAGAGAAATGGAGAGACAGAGAAAGACAGAGAGAGTGTGTGTGTGAGTGGAGAGAGTGTGTTATTTGATTGTTAAGTAGGAGAGGGGTGTGAATTGTGTGTGAGAGAATGTGTGTGTGTGTGATAGTAGGACAGGGGTGTGTGTGTGTGTGAGTTAGGAGAGGGGTGTGTGTGTGTTGTGTACCAGGGTGTGTAGAGTGTGTTGTGTACAGTGTGTGAGTGTGTGAGAGGGGGTGTGTGTGTGTGTAGTAGGAGGGGGGGTGTTGTGTGTGAGTAGCAGGGCCGGGTGTGTGTGTGTGTGAGAGAACTTGTCGTGCAGAGGTGTGTGTGTAGGAGAGGAGTGAACGCCAATGTGTGTGTGTGTGTTTGCGAGCAGAAGTGACGCGCTTGCAGGGTTGTGTGTTTGTGTGTGTGCGAGTGTGTTTTTGTTTGTGTGTGTGTGTAGATGTTGGGGTCTCGTGTGTGTGTGTAGTGTGTAGTTGTGTGTGTGTGTGTGCAGAGAGACGATGGCTGCAGTGGGATGTTGTGTGATGGATGTTTTGGTTGGAGGCTCAGTGGCAGACGTCGTTCCTAACTCCTAGTGCAAAACCACACTAAAACCACTTTGCTCCGGGGAGGAAAATAAATCCATTTGGGGGAAATAAAAACCCAAATTCCTCGTAACAAAGCTAGCCAGTCACTGTAATTATTGTTATTCGTAAACAAACAGTAGACAGTGAAACAGAACAGCACTGTGGGTTAACAAGTAATTATGGATATGTAGGTCTGTATACAAGAAAACAACATAAGTACAAACCGCTCCAATAAATAGTAGTGGTAATTATTTACAATATACACAGATTGCCCCCCACCCCTCCACAACACCCCCAAGCATGAACCCCCCTGTTTGGACACACACCCAAGACACCGCCAAGGATTAGGGAAAGATGAGGATTGGAGGGGAGGAGAGAGGAGAAGGAGAGCAGAGGCAGAGGACAGAGAGGAGAGGACAGAGGAGAGGACAGAAGAAAAGCGAGGAGAGAGGAAAGAGGGGACAAAGGAGCAGGGAGAGGGAGAGGAGACGAGGAGAGAGGAGAGGAGTAGAGGAGAGGGGACAGAGGAGAGGACAGAGGAGAGGAGAGAGAGGACAGAGGAGAGGACAGAAGAAAGGAGAGAGAGGAGAGGACAAAGGAGAGGAGAGAGAGGAGAGGACAAAGGAGAGGAGAGAGGAGAGGAGAGAGAGGAGAGGAGAGGAGAGAGGAGAGGACAGAGGAAAGGCGAGATGAGGTGAGGGACAGAGAAAGAGCAGTGATGGTGAGGACAGAGCGAAAGGAGAAGCAGAGGGTGGAGACAGAGGAAAAAGCGAGGAGAGAGGGGGAGGGACCGAGGAGAAGGAGAGAGAGGTGAGTACAGAGGATAGGGAGAGAGTGTAGGTTGAGGAGAGAGGAAAGGAGAGAGAGGAGAGGACAGAGGAAAGGAGAGTGAGGTGAGGACAGAGGAAAGGAGAAGCTGAGGTTGAGGACAGCAGGAAAGGAGAGTGAGGTGTCATGGACAGAGGAAAGGAGAGAGGTTGCAGAGACAGAGGAAAGGAGAGAGAGGTGAGGACAGAGGAAAGGAGAGAGAGGTGAGGACAGAGGAAAGGAGAGTGAGGTGAGGACAGAGGAAAGGAGAGAGAGGTGAGGACAGAGGAGAGGAGAGAGAGGTGAGGAGAGAGGAGGCGGTCTGCTTGGGACACAGCTGGTCTTTAAAGGGCGTTCTCCTCACTGCCCTCCAGGCCCTGAGTCTTCTTAGGAGGGTCTGACGAAAGAGGGAGGGAGGATGGTGTCATGACAAAAATGACAATACCCCGAAATGTAGGTGTGTGAACATGTGACAGTGTAAACATGTAGGTGTGTGTGTGTGACAGTGTAAATGTGTAGGTGTGTGTGTGTGACAGTGTAAATGTGTAGGTGTGTGTGTGTGACAGTGTAAATGTGTAGGTGTGTGTGAACATGTGACAGTGTAAATGTGTAGGTGTGTGTGTGAACATGTGACAGTGTAAATGTGTAGGTGTGTGTGTGTGACAGTGTAAACATGTAGGTGTGTGTGTGTGACAGTGTAAACGTGTAGGTGTGTGTGAACATGTGACAGTGTAAATGTATAGGTGTGTGTGAACATGTGACAGTGTGTACTCACTCTTGCACCCTCCCTGGTACATGACTTCCAGGTCAGGCTGTCCCTGGCAGCGAGCTAGCAACAGACCACACTCATCTGGGTAGGTGTTTCCATCGCTGCCACACACTGGACGGCCTCGTCGCTCCAGCACAGAGCAGTCAGGTGAACACACACACTGGGGCCGGCCTGCCTTCAGTCTGCACACCTTCCCCGGGCCACAGGTAACCCCCTCACACGTCTCTGCACACGCAGACATGCACAAACACACAGTGTGAGTATTAGTCTGTACTGACACTCTCTGATGTGATAAGGATGCCTTCATGTACCTGCTCTGCTAGCGTAGCTTACTCTGTTAGCGTAGCTAGCTCTGCTAGCACAGCCTGTGATGCCCTCATAGACCTGCTCTGCTAGCGTAGCTTGTGATGCCTTCGTGTACCTGGTTTGCTAATGTAGCTAGCTCTGCTAGCATAGCCTGTGATGCCCTCATAGACCTGCTCTGCTAGCGTAGCTTGTGATGCCTTCATGGACCTGCTCTGCTAGCGTAGCTAGCTCTGCTAGCATAGCCTGTGATGCCCTCGTGGACCTGCTCTCATGTGCCTGATGTCAGTGAAGGGTTAGGGTCAGACACAGATGTTACGCAACCTTCTGGAATGCTTTGAAGTGTTGCAGAGCAGGACGAGCTGTGGGGTCCAGCCAGTCAAACGCCCTGCTACACATTCCACACATTCTTTCTCTACACACTCTCTCTCTTTCTCTCTCTCTCTCTCTCTCTCTCTCTCTCTCTATGACACATAGTCTCACACACACAGTCATGCACGCAGTGTCACACACACAAAGTCTCTCTCTCTCTCTCTCCCACACACACACACACACACACACACACACACACACACACACACAGTCTCTCTCTCTCTCACACACACAGTCTCTCTCTCACACACACACACATACACACACACAGTCTCTCTCTCTCTCTCTCTCACACACACACACACACACACACACAGTAGATGCCAACAGTGGAAGGAAGCTGGGAAGATGATCTGGCTCAGCTCCCTGGCAGGAACTCAGAGGACAGGAGAGAGAAGAGGGGAAAGGATAGAGAGAGGAGAGGAGAGAGGAGAGGAGAGAAGAGGAGAGAGGAGAAGAGAGGAGAGAAGAGGAGAGAGTAGAGGAGAGAGGAGAGGAGAGAAGAGAAGAGGGGAGAGGAGAGGAGAGAAAGGAGAGAAGAGGAGAGGAGAGGAGAGAAGAGAAGAGGGGAGAGGAGAGGAGAGGAGAGAGGAGGAGAGGAGAGAAAGGAGAGTAGACAGAAGAGAGGAGAGAGAGGAGAGAGGAGAAGAGGGGAAAGGGGAGAGAGAGGAGAGAAAGGAGAGTAGAGAGGAGATAAAGTAGAGGAAGGTGTAGGGATGTGTAGGGAGGTGTAGGGAGGTGTAGGGATGTGTAGGGATGTGTAGGGAGGTGTAGGGAGGTGTAGGGAGGTGTAGGGATGTGTAGGGAGGTGTAGGGATGTTTAGGGATGTGTAGGGATGTTTAGGGATGTGTAGGGATGTGTAGGGATGTGTAGGGAGGTGTAGGGATGTTTAGGGAGGTGTAGGGAGGTGTAGGGAGGTGTAGGGATGTTTAGGGATGTGTAGGGATGTGTAGGGAGGTACAGTAAAGTCTGACCTCTGCAGGGCTTGCAGGACACAATCCCCAGTATCCCAAGCAGGCTAACTTCGTTCATGGGCAGGCTGGTGTTGGACCAGGCGGTGTCCAGGCGGCCCCCAAAGCAGCACTCCTCTCGGCTGACACCACGCATCAGCACCATGTCACAACGCTGCTCCGGACTCTGCTGGAGCCAGCACATGCCGGCTGCCCACACACACAAAACAAACGCTCTGATTTAGACTGATGTATCAAGACAAAACAGACGCGTATGCTACAAGCATGCAAACACACACAGTATAAAACCTACACGTTGCTGAGGAATAACTGTTTGATTATTAAGATGGTTAGTCTGGACACTTTCATCCAAACATCCCTGTTCAACTAAACACCTACACACCAACTCTCACACTCTCGAACACACCTGCACAAACTCCTTAAATGACTTCCATTCACTTGAACACTCATTCATATTGATTGATATGACAGGACAGTGAAGGTACAGTTCACTTTGTCTGTTACGTCACTTACACCTGCACTAAAGATCCCCCAAAACATCATCTCACGTTTGTTTTCAACTTTGTCAACACATACAATTACTATAAGTCCTCGTGTTTGTGTTTAGCTTTAGGTTCTGAGCAGGGGGGCATTTATTAGCAGATAAAAAAGGTTAATCTGATCATTATGGTACATATATCCAACATGGCAGCTTGACTTACCTTTGGCAGGATTTCTTTCCAAAAATTGACACAGAGTAACAAGAAGAACACTGTGAAACGCGACCAGAAAGCCCATTGTGATTCGTAAAAAAAAAACGTGTATCCGCTAACTCAAAACTCAACTGTCTTTTGTCAAATTAAAGTAAAAGAGAAGCTGATGAAGTAGTCTGAGTTCTCTCGTAGCTGTCTGGGGTAACGCATGTGCTGTACTCAGGGTGATGTGGTTCAGTCTGGATAAATATTTAGCCCAAAGTTATTATGCTTCTGGGATGGGCGAATGAGTCCAGCCAGTTAGAGAGCAGCACGGAACGCGTATTGCGTCTGACTCACTTTCCATAGACGGGAAGTTCATCTGCCCACACTGAATATCAGAGCGCGTAGCAGTCCTCCACACGCGCTGCAGCGCGCTCTCTAAACAACTTCAGATACTGTAGTAAACTTCTGCCAACTTTCGGAGACGGAAGAAAGAGAACTTCAGTGGCCTGGGTTTTGTCTATATCTAAGGAACATTTTATTCTGAAGACTTAACCGACTCTATTCTTTTATTTATTCTTGCGTATTGCTTTTGAAGGTTGAAGGCTGTTTCAGGTTATCATACTGGCACGGTCGTTTCAATATCGTTCCCTCTCCTCCCTCTCCCTCTCCTCCCTCTCCCTCGGTGTTTGGCGGCGGTGGGCCTCCCGGACAGCCAAATGTATGAAGTTCAACTCACATCTGTCTGGTCTCATCTCCCTTTGATCGCGGGAAATGGAGGTAACATGTGTCTTAAGGAGCCTGTTTGAATGATGTTGCCTGCTGGACAGAGGGTTCCCGAGGGCTTGGAGGAATGTCTGGCCCCGGAGAGCGCTGTGGAGGCTGGGTGGGCCTGGCCGGTCTCCCCCCGGGCCACCCGCCCCCCTCCGGGCCCGGGTCACCGAGTCTGCCGGCTACAGTAGCTCCACGCTGGGTAGACTAGTGGTCTATGACTGCCAACGCTCTTCACCCAGCCACCCCCCTTTACACACACATACACACACCCGCTCACACACACTGATTGACTAACATTACGTTTTTCTAAAAGCACCCATTCAGTAGATAAACACTTTGTACGGTAAAAAATGTTTATAACCGTGCCACAAAAATGTTTATAAACGTGCCACCGAATACCAGCAAGCTACTGGACACATCTGACTACCTCACGAAAAGTGTTCTACCTGGGTTATTGATAACCGTTTTAATTCTCGCAGTATTACAGCATTCATGAATGGCGTAGACGCACTTGTATTTTTTAGTTATATTGATGCGGTGTTGGCCTAAAACGTTTTATACATAAATTGGAACTGATTTAGTCAGTGCACTGCAGTGGCCTCCCAGTGCTGCCCCCCACTGGTTGAAAAATAATTTACACCGTGAATATAAGCTTAATAAATCCGATACACCGACCGACCGTTCACTAATCACGCGCAGGTTAAACACCAGGACAGAGGTGGAACGTCGTTGGCATGACAACGGACGTTGAACTGCACGGTGAGTTTTCGTCTCTTAAATGTAGTTTTAACCTAGTTCCGACGAGACAAACAACCTCAAATTTCACATTCGTACTGCACTCCATCTGTCTTAAGGATAACACTCCACCCACTCGGCTTGTCTAGCATTTCAAAACTGCGGTTTCCTAGCGGTCAAATCACATTTCCACGTGGTCGTGAGTATATGTAAACAAAATGGAGGTGGTTTTGACAGTCCGGTGCACTAGCGGTAACAATAACGGGTCACCGTGTAACCGTGGTAACGTATAGTTATCTAGATAAACAAATACTTTAGAAAACATTCAGTATGCCTACAACTAAGACTGTTCCCATGAATGCTTCAAATGTAACGGTTTGGGAATACAGTACGATAATAGGAGCTAATTCATCAGTACTTAGCTAGCACTGCAAACTAGACTAGCCAGATGCCGACGAGGATTTTTCATAAAACTGCTAAACTCAGTAGTAAATTACATTAAAATAGCTCATTGCTGTCATAGATACGATTATCATTAGTTCATAAGACCGGCAAAGACGTGTGTAAAACATCATTATATAATTTAGCATCTACTAGCTAAGTCATAGCCCATTAATAACCTTGAAAGAGAGTGTTTCACTATTTAAACATATCTGCTTGATTAAATAGCTGCCGAGTCACAGTTATATAATAACAAGAACTATGTTTCATGTTTCCTCCCAGCCCGTCTCTAATGCGGGTGGCCGGCAGCGTGATCGAGCTCCATGCTGTCTACATCATTCTGGCTCAGCATCTTCCAAGCCGACCCCGCTTCGGACAAGGAACTACAACAGATCTTAACCTCTGGAACAAGAACTTTAGATTAAAACCTATGCAAACCTATTCTACTTTTATGCAAAGGTGCTTTAAATGGTTTTATTGTAGCATTTGAAGCACCACAAGCTCAAATATCCACAAGCTGTTGTTGATGTTGTCTTAACGGTTTTATCGCTAATATATTTGATGGCCAGACAGAGATGCGTGAGGGTTGGACACTGTGGGGTTTTGCTCACAGTGAAGCTGCATGGCCAGGTTAGTACTGCTGTCTAGAGCAGTGCTACAGCTGAAGACCTCCGATCATCGAGAAAACATCCTTCCATTTGAGAGAACTGACATCACTTAGATTACCTGATAGAACACGGATCATTTGAAATGACCTGAGATCACATTGTATCACCTCAGATGATCAACCAGAAATCCTTCAACCTAATCACCTTATTCATCAAAGGGGTTCTTTAAGATCACCTGGGATCACCTGAGATCACCTGGGATCCCTTAAACTCACCTGAGATCACCTGGGATCACCTGGGATCACCTGGGATCCCTTAAACTCACCTGAGATCACCTGAGATCACCTGGGATTACCTGCTGATCACTGCTGTCTGAGCCATCACCCACAGCAATCTCCTGGTGTGCTGCTGTAGCGCTCTGGTGCGTGACATCATTCCTTCCTCATCGGAGCATTCCAGGCTGTCCCAGCAGGAGGGCTGAGGAGGGCGGGGCTAATATGAGTGAGGAGGTAAGACAGGGGCCAGGGGGCCCCCAGGACTCCTCCATTGGGGACATTGACTACCAGAATCAGGATCATTCATGGGGCGCCCACTTCCAAGGTTTGGACGATGGCTCCTGTTACCAAGGGGGCCCCCAGTATCAGGGTGATGGGGATGGTTGGAGCTCCCAGTATCAGGTCCAGGAGGACACGTGGGAGCCCCACCCTGAACTGGATGCATGGCATAGCTCCAAGGGCCACCAGGTTGGTTTGGAGACCTTCATCCATCGCCTGGACTCCAGCGAGGTCCTGTACGCCCCCAGGCACGGCCGCGCTAAGCTGCTGGGTCGCTACCTACTGGGAGACCTGCTGGGGGAGGGATCCTACGGGAAGGTGAAGGAGATGCTGGACTCAGAGACGCTCTGCAGACGAGCCGTCAAGATCCTGAAGAAGAAGAAGCTGAGGAGGATCCCCAACGGAGAAGCCAACGTTCACAGGTAGGCCTCAGTCTCACCTGCACAGGTAGGCCTCAATCTCATCTGCACAGGTAGGCCTCAGTCTCACCTGCACAGGTAGGCCTCAATCTCATCTGCACAGGTAGACCTCAGTCTCACCTGCAAAGTTAGGCCTCAGTCTCACCTGCACAGGTAGGCCTCATTTTCACCTGCACAGGTAGGCCTCATTTTCACCTGTACAGGTAGGCCTCAGTCTCACCTGCAAAGGTAGGCCTCAGTCTCACCTGCACAGGTGGGCCTCATTGTCACCTGCACAGATAGGCCTCATTCTCAACTGCAAAGGTAAACCTCAGTCTCACCTGTACAGATAAGCCTCATTTTCACCTGCACAGGTAGGCCTCCTCAGTCTCACCTGCACAGGTAGGCCTCCTCAGTCTCACCTGCGCAGGTAGGCCTCATTGTCACCTGCACAGATAGGCCTCATCGTCACCTGCACAGATAGGCCTCATTGTCACCTGCACAGGTAGGCCTCATCGTCACCTGCACAGATAGGCCTCAGTCTCACCTGCATTAGTAGACCTCAGTCTCACCTGCACAGGTAGGCCTCATTGTCACCTGCACAGATAGGCCTCATCGTCACCTGCACAGATAGGCCTCAGTCTCACCTGCACAGGTAGGCCTCAGTCTCACCTGCACAGGTAGGCCTAATTGTCCCATTCCAGTTGTTGTCGTCCTCACCCACAGAGAGATCCAGCTGCTGAGGAGACTGCGACACAAGAACGTCATCCAGCTGGTGGATGTTCTGCACAACGAGGAGAAGCAGAAAATATATCCTTCAGACGGCTCAATGTAGAGGAGCAACATCGCAGCCTCGCGAAGGGAGAGGTGAGGTGGTGAGGGAGAGGTGAGGGTGAGGGTGAAGGGAGAGCTGAGGGGTGAGGGAGAGGTGAGGGTGAAGGGAGAGGTGAGGGTGGGGGAGGGAGGAGGTTGTGTGGAGAGAGGTGGAGGAGGCAGAGGAGAGCTGAGGGGTGAGGGTGAAGGGAGAGGTGTGGTGGTGAGGGAGAGGTGAGGGTGAAGGGAGAGGTGAGGGTGAAGGGAGAGGTGTGGGTGAGGGAGAGGTGAGGGTGAAGGGAGAGGTGAGGGTGAAGGGAGAGGTGAGGGTGAGGAGAGGAGAGCTGAGGGTGAGGAAGGTCGCAGGGTGAAGCGGAGGGGTGAGGCGGGAAGGGAGAGGTGTGGTGAAGGTGAGGTGTGGTGAGGTGTGGTGAGGGTGCAGGTGAGGTGTGGTGAGGGTGCGGGTGAAGGTGAGGTATGGTTAGGGTGAGGTAAGTGTGTGATTTAGTGAAGGTGAGGGTGAGGTATGTTGGGGTGAAGGTGAAAGTGAGCTGGGGTGAGGCATGGTTTGGGCTAAGTTGATGTAGTGAGAGAGTATCGTTGGCTGATCATGTTCTCCACAGATTGTTGTTGCAATGTTATGGTCTGGCCACACAGGAGCGCTCTTGAGCTGCCTGGGAAAAGAGATGTTCCTCTCCTTGGACACATGACCGTGTGTGTGTGTGTGTAGTTGTGGGTGTGTGTGTGTGTAGTTGTTAGTGTAGTTGTGGGTGTGTGTAGTTGTGTGTGTGTAGTTGTTTGTGTGTGTGTAGTTGTGGTTTTGTGTAGTTGTGGGTGTAGTTGTGTGTATGTGTGTAGTTGTGTGTGTGTGTAGTTGTGTGTGTGTGGGTGTGGGTGTAGTTGTGTGTGCGTGATTTGTGTGTGTGTGTGTAGTTGTTGGTGTAGTTGTGTGTGTGTGTAGTTGTGTGTGTGTATGTGTGTAGTTGTGGGTGATGGGTCATATATAGTCTCCCTTGTAGGTAATTAATGGGTAGTATAAGTGTTGATGTTGCGCCTCCCCTGGTGTGTGTGTTTCCTTGACTGTGTTACGTATATGGTGATGGAGTACTGTGTGTTTCCTTGACTGTGTTACGTATATGGTGATGGAGTACTGTGTGTTTCCTTGACTGTGTTACGTATATGGTGATGGAGTACTGTGTGTTTCCTTGACTGTGTTACGTATATTGTGATGGAGTACTGTGTGTTTCCTTGACTGTGTTACGTATATGGTGATGGAGTACTGTGTGTTTCCTTGACTGTGTTACGTATATTGTGATGGAGTACTGTGTGTTTCCTTGACTGTGCTACGTATATGGTGATGGAGTACTGTGTGTTTCCTTGACTGTGTTACGTATATGGTGATGGAGTACTGTGTGTTTCCTTGACTGTGCTACGTATATGGTGATGGAGTACTGTGTGTTTCCTTCACTGTGCTACGTATATGGTGATGGAGTACTGTGTGTTTCCTTCACTGTGCTACGTATATGGTGATGGAGTACTGTGTGTTTCCTTGACTGTGTTACGTATATGGTGATGGAGTACTGTGTGTTTCCTTGACTGTGTTACGTATATGGTGATGGAGTACTGTGTGTGTGGGCTGCAGGAGGTTCTGGAAAGCGCTCCGGGGAAGAAGCTTCCGGTTTTCCAGGCTCATGGGTCCGACTGAGTACCGTAACCAATAGTAACCAATACTAGCATAGTATCACATAGTATCATAATAACTCAGTAGTAATGAATACTAGCATAGTACCATATATATATGCTATCATAGTTACTCAGGAGTAATGAATACTAGCATAGTACCATATATATATATGCTATCATAGTTACTCAGTAGTAATGAATACTAGCATAGTACCATATATATATATACGCTACCATAGTTACTCAGTAGTAATGAATACTAGCATAGTACCATATATATATATGCTATCATAGTTACTCAGGAGTAATGAATACTAGCATAGTATCACATAGTATCATAATAACTCAGTAGTAATGAATACTAGCATAGTACTATATATATATGCTACCATAGTTACTCAGTAGTAATGAATACTAGCATAGTATCATATATATATATGCTATCATAGTTACTCAGGAGTAATGAATACTAGCATAGTATCACATAGTATCATAATAACTCAGTAGTAATGAATACTAGTATAGTACCATATATATATGCTATCATAGTTACTCAGGAGTAATGAATACTAGCATAGTATCATATATATATATATATGCTATCATAGTTACTCAGGAGTAATGAATACTAGCATAGTACCATATATATATATGCTATTATAGTTACTCAGTAGTAATGAATACTAGCATAGTATCATATTAACTCAGTAGTAATGAATACTAGCATAGTACCATATATATGCTATCATAGTTACTCAGTAGTAATGAATACTAGCATAATTTTGTATATATATGCTATCATAGTAACTCAGTAGTAATAAATACTACCATAGTACCATATATATACGCTACCATAGTTACTCAGTAGTAATGAATACTAGCATATTATTGTATATATATGCTATCATAGTAACTCAGTAGTAATGAATACTAGCATAGTATCATATATATATGCTATCATAGTAACTCAGTAGTAATGAATACTAGCATGATCCTACCATCCAGTCTCCTGTTCCTTCTCTCCACAAGCTACTTTGTGCAACTGTTGGACGGCCTTGAGTATCTGCACGGGCAAGGGGTTGTCCACAAGGACATCAAACCTGGCAACCTGCTGCTGACCACCAGCGGAGAGCTGAAGATCTCAGACCTGGGTGTGGCCGAGGCCCTGGCACCGTTCTCCCTCCATGACGAGTGTCGCTGCTCCCAGGGATCCCCTGCCTTCCAGCCCCCTGAGATCGCCAGCGGACGAGACTCCTTCTCTGGGTTCAAGGTGGACGTCTGGTCTGCTGGCGTTACACTGTCAGTAAAGTACTACTGTTTCTGTTACTGTTACACTTACTGTTATGCTACTGTTACTGTTTTGTTACTGCCACATGCTACTGTTACTGTTACTGTTACTGCAACATGCTACTGCCACATGCTACTGCTACTGTTACTGCCACTGTTACTGCCACATGTTACTGTTACTGCCACATGCTACTGTTACTGCCACTGCTACTGCCACATGCTACTGCCACATGCTACTGTTACTGCCACTGCTACTGTTACTGCCACATGCTACTGTTACTGCCACATGTTACTGCCACATGCCACTGTTACTGCCACATGCTACTGTTACTGCCACATGCTACTGTTACTGCCACATGCTACTGTTACTGCACTCATTCTACTGACTGTCGTAGTAACCCTACTCTTTCTCTCACTGTCTCCCCCCTCCTCCTCCTTGCAGGTATCACATCACCAGCAGCCGCTATCCCTTCGAGGGAGACAACATCTACCAGCTGTATGAGAACATCTGTCGAGGCTCCTACACTCTCCCAGAGCCCTGTGACCCCCTGCTGGCAGAGCTGCTCACAGGTACCCTGCTCCTCCTCCCCCTTTCCTGAAGACTCCCTCTTCCTCCCCCTTTCCTGAAGACTCCCTCCTCCTCCCCCCTTCTGGAAGACTCGCCCCTCCTTCCCTCCTCCCTGAAGACTCCCTCCTCCTTCCTCTCTCCTGCCTCCTCCTGGAAAACTCCCTCCTCCTCCCCCCTTCCTGAAGACTCCCTCCTCCTCCCCCCTCCCTGAAGACTCCCCTCTCCTCCACCCTGAAAACTCCCTCCTCCTCCCACCCTCCCTGAAAGACTCCCCCTCCTTCCCTCCTCCTCCCCTTCTGCCTGGAAGACTCCCCCCTACTTCCCCTCCTCCCTGAAGACTCCATCCGCCTTCCGCTCCTCCTCCTCCCTCCTCAACCCTCTCTCACCTTTCTTCTCTTTTCTCCTCTCTCTCCCTCCTCCCTCCCCCCTCCCTCTCTCTTTCTCATTCTTTCTTCCTCTCTTTTCTTCTCCTCCCTCCCCCCCCTCCCTGAAGACTCCCCCTCCTTCCCTCCTCCTCCCCTTCCTTGCCTGAAGACTCCCCCCTCCTTCCCTCCTCCTCCCCCCTCCCTTGAAGACTCCCCTCCTCCTCCTCCCTCCCTGAAGGACCCTCCTCCCTCTTCCCCCCTTCCTGGAAAGATCCCCCCTCCTTCCCTCCGTCTCCCCCCTCCCTGAAGACTCCCCCCTTCCTCCTCCTCCTACATCTCCCCCATCTCTCCCTCCTCCTCTTTCCCCCCTTCCTGAAAGACTCCTCCTCCTCCCCCCTCCCTGAACCCCCCCCCCCCCCCCCCCCCGCTTGCCTCCCCTGTGGTGGTGTGTGTGCGGAGGCAAGCTGGAGTGTTAATGCTGGGGTGTGTGCAGGCATGCTGGAGTGTGACCCTGTGAAGAGGTTTTCCATACAACACATCAGACAACACAGGTGAGAGTCTCCCTCTTCTTCCTGTCCTCTCTCACTCCCCCTCTGTCCCTTCCTCTCTCTCTCTCACTCCCCCTCTGTCCTCCTCTCTCTCCTCAACTACCCCTCTGGTCCCGTCCTCTCTCTCTCTCTCTCTCTCTCTTCTTCTTTCTGTCTCTCACTCCCCCTCTATCCCTTCCCCTCTCTCTCTTTCTCTCTCTCCCTCCCCCTCTGTCCCTTCCTCTCTTCTTCTCTCTCTCTCTCTCACTCCCCCTCTGTCCCTTCCTCTCTCTCTCTCACTCCCCCTCTGTCCCTTCCCTCTCTCTCTCTCTCTCTCTCTCCTCCCTCTCTCGCTCTTCTCTCTCTTTTCTGTCCTCTCTCTCTCTCTCTACTGTCCCTGTCCTCTCTCTCTCTCTCTCTCTCTGTCCTCTCTCTCTCTCTCTCTCTGTCCCTTCCTCTCTCTCTCTCTCTCTCTCTGTCCTCTCTCTCTCTCTCTCGTCCCTTCTCTCTCTCTCTTCTCTCTCTCTCTCTCTCTCTTCTCTCCCTCCCCATCTGTCCCTTCCTCTCTCTCTCACTCCCCCTCTGACCCTTCCTCTCTCTCTCTCTTTTATCCCCCTCTGTCCCTCTTCTCCTATCGCTCTCTCTCTCTCTCTCTCTTTCTCTCTGTCACTCCCCCTCTCCTTTTCGCCTCTCTCTCACTCGCTCTCTCTTCCTCCTCCCTTCTCTCCCTCTCATCTTTTCTCGACTACATTAGAGCTAATGCGCCAACCAATGTTGGCTGCAGTGACTATGGCA
>BROE01000026.1:232418-249690 GCA_036571765.1 Plecoglossus altivelis
TCTCTCTCTCTCTCTCTCTCTCCCTCCCCATCTGTCCCTTCCTCTCTCTCTCACTCCCCCTCTGACCCTTCCTCTCTCTCTCTCTTTTACTCCCCCTCTGTCCCTTCTTCTCTCTATCTCTCTCTCTCTCTCTCTCTCTTTCTCTCTGTCACTCCCCCTCTCCTTTTCGCCTCTCTCTCACTCGCTCTCTCTTCCTCCTCCCTTCTCTCCCTCTCATCTTTTCTCGACTACATTAGAGCTAATGCGCCAACCAATGTTGGCTGCAGTGACTATGGCAACAAATGACTGAAGCGTTTGTGTTCTGTGGTTATGAGAAAGCTCACAGAGAGGGGGGGGGCAGAGAGGAGAAGAGAGAGGATCTAAAGGAGACTGTAAAAGAGAGTATAACAAACTGTGGTCTAGTCTCTGTGGGTGGAACTGCTTTGAGACTGACAGGGTAGCCTGCACACAGGAAGAGAGCAAAGTGAGATGGAATACGACCACACACAGACACACAGACAAGTAGCCAGGGAGAGAGACAGGTAGCCAGGGAGAGAGACAGGTACACAAGGATGTAAAGAGATACTGTATAAATATTTAATCAGGTAAAAGGGCAGATTGGCCTTTACAATTAATTGCCTGAAAATCTGTATCACCATGGAGAGTTACCATGACTACGCCCAGAGAGAAAGACCCAGAGAGAGACAGACCAGAGAAAGAGCAGAGAGACACTAGAGAGACACCAGAGAGGGACCAGAGAGACAGATCAGAGAGAGACCAGAGAGACAGATCAGATACAGACCAGAGAGAGAGACCAGAGAGAGACCAGAGTGACACTAGAGAGAGAGACCAGAGACACTAGAGAGACAGGCCAGAGAGACCAGAGAGAGACTAGAGAGAGAGACCAGAGACACTAGAGAGAGAGACCAGAGACAGACCAGAGAGACAGGCCAGAGAGACCAGAGAGACACTTGAGAGAGAGAGACCAGAGACAGACCAGAGCGAGATCTAGGGAAAGAGACCAGAGACGGCACGAGAGACTGTGAGAGAGGGACCATGAGAGAGAGAAAGAACGAGAACGAATGAGAAATCTCTATTACTTGACCACTGAGAAAGAGGAGCAGAGAGAGAGAGAGGATAGAGGAGAGGTCTAAGTCCCTCTGTCCTACTCCCTCCCTCACCCTCCAGGTGTCTCCCTCGCTCACCCTCGAGTCGTCCTTCCTCTCTCGACCCATGTCTCTCTCCCCTCCCCTCACCCTCAGTGTCTCCCTCCCTCACCCTCAGTCTCTCCCTCCTCACCCTCAGTCTCTCCCTCCCTCACCCTCAGTCTCTCCCTCTCTCACGCTCGTCTCTCTTCCCTTACCCACCTTAAACCAGGCCAAGAGGTTGCCCAAGAGAGGAAAAACCTTGGCCTAGTTTAAACCTAATACCTAACCTTGCCCTCTAACAGAACCTACCCTAACCCTTGACCTAGTTTTAACCCTAACCTTGGTCTAGCATAACCTAACCCTAACCTTGGTCTAGCATAACCTAACCCTAACCTTGGTCTAGCATAACCTAACCCTAACCTTGGTCTAGCATAACCTAACCCTAACCTTGGTCTAGCATAACCTAACCCTAACCTTGGTCTAGCATAACCTAACCCTAACCTTGGTCTAGCATAACCTAACCCTAACCTTGGTCTAGCATAACCTAACCCTAACCTTGGTCTAGCATAACCTAACCCTAACCTTGGTCTAGCATAACCTAACCCTAACCTTGGTCTAGCATAACCTAACCCTAACCTTGACCTAGTTTAACCTAACCTTGGCCTAGCCAGGCAGGGGATGAGGGGGTGTTGTGTGGTGTTCAGCCTAACCTCCCCCTCTCCCCCCTGGCCCCACTGGGTGGTGTTCAGTCTAACCCTCTCCCCCTGGCCCCCAGCTGGGTGGTGTTCAGCCTAACCCTCTCCCCCTGGCCCCTAGCTGGGTGGTGTTCAGTCTAACCCTCTCCCCCTGGCCCCCAGCTGGGTGGTGTTCAGTCTAACCATCTCCCCCTGGCCCCCAGCTGGGTGGTGTTCAGTCTAACCCTCTCCCCCTGGCCCCCAGCTGGGTGGTGTTCAGTCTAACCCTCTCCCCCTGGCCCCCAGCTGGGTCAGGCAGGGCCATCCTGCCAGCGGCCCCCCGGTGCCTCTGCCCCCGGGGGCCGAACACAGTGACCCCTGGAGGAGCATGACGGTGGTGCCATACCTGGAGCAGCTGCACACCTGGCCAGACTGATGAGAGGGGAAGCAGCAGGAGAGACAGGAGGAGGAGCAGGAGGGAGGAGGCAGGGAGGAGGTATTCTACATGAGGACCTTGTCTCTGTGGTACCCAGGTAGAGAATCAAGGACAATATGTTCATACTACCTGTGTTTGGTGTCTCAGGACACCAAACCCATGACATGGCACACATGACACAGATCTGAGGAAGAGTAGAGTTGTTCCTTCCAGTGTGTCCTGGTACACCACACCCACACCACACACACACACAAAAACACACACACAACACACATTCACACACACACGTTCACGTTCACCAACACTCACTCACACACACACCACACACACACCATCACCCACACACACCACATCCAACCACTCACATTCACATTACACACACAACACACACACCCACACTCTCTACTCACACCACACACATTCACACACACTTCACACTACACACTCCTTCCAAACACACTCACATTCACACACACACACATACAATCACACTTTCACAGCACTAAACTTCCACATTCACACACACTCACACACTCACACACACATTCACGCACTCACTCACTCACACATGCTACCACACACACACACTCACATACTCACACTACCACACACACACACTACACACCACTACACACACACCCCTCACATTCACACACCCACATCTACTTCACACACATTACACACACTCACATTCACACACACACACCACACAACGCACACACAACAAACACACTCACACCACCTCACTCATACTCACACTTCATACACACACACCACACTCACATTCACAACACAACCACACACACTTCACATTCACCCTCCACCTCACCACACCACACACACACACACACATTCACACACTCACACACATTCACATACACTCACACACATTCACACACACACACACACACACTCACATTCACTCACTCACACACACTACCACACACTACCACACACACATACTCTATTACACACACACACTCTCACACATGCCTGCCACAGGACATGAATGCTGTCCACAGCTTCCCCTCATGCATTTGCTAGTCATGAAGCCATACTGGCCTGGTGTGTGTGTGTGTGTGTGTGTGTGTGTGTGTGTGTGTGTGAGAGAGAGAGAGACAGAGAGAGAGAGAGACAGAGAGTGAGAGAGAGTCTTCCCTGGCCTTCACTATGAACCATTAGAGAGTAGATAGTGTTTAGGTTACCATGGCAACTGCATGAGTCATCCTACTGCAGTCAGTTTAGTCACTCTTACACAGTATCTCTCTCTCCTTCCCTCTCTCCATCTTCTCTCCCTCCCTCCTTCCCTCCCTCCCTCTCTCCATCTTTCTCTTCTCACGTCCCTCCCCCCCTTTCTTCCCCCCTCTCGCCCTTTCCCTCCCTCTCTCTCTCTTTCCCTCCCTCCCTCCCCCTTTCTCTCCCTCCCTCCCCCTTTCCCTCCCTCCCCCTTTCACTCCCTCCCTCCATCCCTCGTCAGTAAGTGAGTTTTAATGCTGCCTGTCGTCACCCACAGGGGAGAGATGACCACCACCTATACACCATGCCCCTGACCTTTACTTCCACAGGACTGGGGTCAGATCTGGGGCGTCTGTGTGTGAAGGGGACGGGGTCAGAGGTGAGAGGGGTGGAGTCAGAGCTGAATGGGACGGAACCAGCGCTACAGCAGCCAACCAGATCACGTTCTGAACGTCTCTCTAGCTCCTCCTCCAGCTACTCTCTCTTCGGAGGCTCCGCCTACTGCCGTCTGCGCAGACTGTCCTGCAAGCAGCAGTGAACACACACCTGGTGAGATGCACACACACACCTGGTGAGGTGCACACACACACACCTGGGTGGAGATGCACCACACCACACACTGGTGAGATGCACACACACACACACACCTGGTGAGATGCACACACACACACCTGGTGAGATGCACACACACACACCTGGTGAGATGCACACACACACACCTGGTGAGATGCACACACACACATGCTGTCCTATATACATGTGAACATACACACACACCTGGTGAGATGCACACACACACACAACCATGGTGAGCGTGCACAGACACACAACACCACACACACACCACACACACCTGAACACACAAAAAAATGCACACACACAAACACAAAAAAAACACAAAAAACACACACACACACCTGGTGAGATGCACACACACACCCACCTGAGTGAGAATGCCACACACACACACCTGGTTAGATGCACACACACACCACCTGGCCTCAGGGTTTAGATATGTAGCAGTGTGTGTGTGTGCACGCACACACACACCTGGTGAGGTGCACACACACCACACCACAACACACACCTGGTTGAGATGGCACACACACACACCTGGTGAGGTGCACACACACCACAACACCACACCTTGGTGAGAATGCAACACACACACACACCTGGTGAGGTGCACACACACACACACACACCTGGTGAGATGCACACACCACACACCACACACACCTTTTTTGGTGAGCTATGCCACACCACACACTACCCCAAACCTGGTGAGATGCACACACAGTCACACACACACACACACACACATACACACACACACCCTGGTGAGATGCACACACACACACACACACACCTGGTGAGATGCTCACACACACACAGCCTGGTGAGATGCACACACACACACACAGCCACACAGGTCTCCCCCCCTCGCTCTCTCTCTCTCTCACGGGGGAACACCTCCTCACCCTCACACCTGGTAGCCACTGCTAGAAGGCTGTGACATGCTCCAGGACTGAATCAAGGGTTGACTGATCCATCGCACATTGATGATGGGGGGGGCTGCCGTGATTGGTTATGATGTAGGAGGGGGGCTGTCCTGATTGGTTGTGATGTAGGAGGGGGACTGTCCTGATTGGTTGTGATGTAAGAGGGGGGCTGTCCTGATTGGTTGTGATGTAAGAGGGGGAATTCCCGCTTCATGAGACATTGATTCCAGCCTGCAGAGTTTCCCTCGCTGCCTAGCAACCAGCCCGCGTCACGAAAGAATTCTGGCATTTTGTCCTGATTGGTTGTTGTCATCACAGATGATGACAAGTAGAGCAAGGAGGGGGGTTACATATTCAACATTCAAATACTGAGGAGAAGCAGACAGGGTTGGGTCTGATTCTCAAGGTCTTTTTTCTTTCTTTCTCTGTCTGTCTCTCTGTCTCTCTCTGTCTGTCTTTCTGTCTCTTTTTCCATGTGTGTCTCTCTCTCTCTTTCTGTCTATATCTCTTTCTGTCTCTCTCTATCTCTCTCTGTCTCCCTCTCTCTGTCTTTCTGTCTCACTTTCCGTGTGTCTCTCTGTGTCTTTCTTTGTCTCTCTGTGTCTCTGTGTCTCTCTGTGTCTTTATCACGCAGCCGTGCATGAATCACCAGGACCTGTTTCTTCTCCATCTCTTCCCTGAAGAAGATGAGGATGCTGCTGAAGAAGACCCTCCTGCTCCCCTCCTTCCCCCCTCCCACCTTCCCCACAAAATCCCCCCCTCCTCACCCCCCCCTCCCCTTTTCCCCTCCCTCCCCCCCCCCCCACACTCTCCCCCTCCCAGTCTCTCACCCACCCCCTCCCTTTTCTTTCCCCCCCTCCTCACCTCCTCCCATCCCTCCTCCCTCCCTTCCCTCCGCCTCTCTCCCTCCCCCCTGCCCCTCCTATCCTCACCTTCCCTCCCCCCTACCTCCCCTTCCTCTACTTCCCCCCTAGTCTCCCTTACCTCTCCCCTTCCCCCTATTTCCTCCTCACTTTCCCCCTCCTCCCTTTACCTCTCCCTTCCTGCCCCCCCTTGCCCTCCACTTCCCCCTCCCTTTCCTCTCCCCTCTCCCCTTCCCCCTCACCCCGCCCCCACTTCCCCTTCCTCCCTCCTTACCTCTTTCCCCCTTCCCCCCTACCCTCCCTCAACTTCCCCTCCTCCCTTTACCTCTCCCCTCCTGCCCTCCCCCCCTTCCCCTTACCTCTTCTCTCCTCCTTCATGTTGACTACGACGCTTATCCCTGTCTGTATGAAATACACTGTGATGTGAATGGAACTAAAAGATACTATCTCAGTGACTACAGTATAAAACATATCTGCAGATGTATAATATAGATCATTATATACATATATCTATTTTAGGATAAATGACAGCATGATTAAAACACCCATTCTCACACGTTATGGAAATAAATGCCTCTCTCCTGTTGGCTCTGGAACCTTTTCTCTCCTGCCAGTATCACGACATCCCTGACAGACGCCCTTCAGTGAAAGTCGTGACGTATTGTCAAGTATGGTGACCCATACTCGAAATTGGTGCTCTGCATTTAACCATCCCAGTGCAACACAGCAGTGATATTGGCAGAACCCGCATGACACACCAGTGAACATACACCAGGCATGGAGCTTTGCTGTCCCAGCGGCGCGAGAGCCAGATTGGGGTTCGTGCCTTGCTCAAAGGCACCTCAGTCATGGTAGCGAAGGCAGAGAGAGTGCTGTTTGTTCACAATCCCCACCTTCAATTCCTGCCGGTGCGAGAATCGAACCAGCAACCTTCAGACTGACCAAAGCTTCTCTTCCAGCGAAAACGCTCGCTCCCCTTGGGTCTGAACAGGAACAAAGGAGGAAAGTTCTAGAGTATTAAAAAGGCAGCACGTTTGAAATTAAACAAGCAAGACAAGGTAACGATTCATTCATTTATTCTCAGATCAGGCTAAAAAATAACATACATCTGATTGGTCCTGTGGCAGCCATAGAGTTGGCCTGTTCAGAGACAGCCTGTTCTGAAACACCCGCATACTTGAGATAGGCAGACGTTAGCATACTAACTAGCAAGGAATAGTGAAATATACTATCTTTTATTCATGGAAATCTAATAAAATATCATCGTAGCATCACGATTTCTACACAAAGATCTCCTAAAATACAAAACCACTAGCATCTCCACCCTCCACTGGTTACGTTCCTCTGAAACCATGGTTTATTCATTTGGTTTCGTTACCCTTGAGAAAACATGAATATATGTCCTAGAACGGGTAATGTCATGCAAATCTAGATGCACAGCAAGTCTATGAGTGCAAACAAGCAGCTGGCCGCCAGCGCTCCACTCTAGTCTAGTAGACGCTCTAGTGGACTAGATGCTCTAGTCGACTAGATGCTCTGGTCAACTAGATGCTCTGGTCGACTAAACGCTCTGGTCTAGTAGACGCTCTAGTGGACTAGACACTCTAGTCGACTAGATGCTCTACTAGACACTCTAGTAGATGCTCTGGTCGACTAGACGCTCTACTAGACACTCTAGTCTACTAGACGCTCTGGTTTACTAGACACTCTAGTCGACTAGACGCTCTGGTCGACTAGACGCTCTTGTCTAGTAGACGCTCTAGTAAACTAGACGCTCTGGTCGACTAGACGCTCTAGACTAGACACTCTGGTCTGCTAGACGCTCTGGTCTGCTAGACGCTCTGGTTGACTAGACGTGCAAGTCTAGTCGTCAGCGTTGTGCTTGTAGCACCACTAAGAACACCTCTGTACAAAGTACCGCAAAGTTTCCATCTCTATAACCTCCAATACAGTTACATTACTATAGTTGGCTTATTTTGTCATTTCCAGCGTCCAACTAGCCTACTAAACAGTTACTGTAGCCTACTCTTGCTTGCAACCATGCCTACTCTCCAGTTAGCCTACTCTCACTGTCCTCTCTGGCCCCCAACACGTTTTACCTAAACCCCAGCTATTTTACCCTGCAACTAGCCTCCTGTAGTTAGCCTCCTGTGCCAATACTAGCTGCCTACACAGTTAGCCTTCTACACAGTTAGCCTCCTATACAGTTAGCCTCCTATACAGTTAGCCTCCTACATGCTTAGCCCCCTACACAGTCAGCCTCCTACATGCTTAGCCTCCTACACAGTTAGCCTCCTATACAGTTAGCCTCCTGTACAGTTAGCCTCCTACACAGTTAGCCTTCTATACAGTTAGCCTCCGGTACAGTTAGCCTCCTACATAGTTAGCCTTCTGTACAGTTAGCCTCCTGTACAGTTAGCCTCCTACACAGTTAGCCTCCTACACAGTTAGCCTCCTATACAGTTAGATTCCTACACAGTTAGCCCTCTACACAGTTAGCCTCCTACACAGTTAGCCTCTTATACAGTTAGCCTCTTATACAGTTAGCCTTCAACACAGTTAGCCTTCTACAAAATTAGCCTCCTACACAGTTAACCTCCTATACAGTTAGCCTCCTATACAGTTAGCCTCCTACACAGTTAGCCTCTTATATAGTTAGCCTCCTACATGCTTAGCCTCCTACACAGTTAGCCTCCTGTAACTAGCATGGTATTGGGTGGTCGAGTCCTCTAGCATTTGGTCAGGCGTAACTGCCTCCTGGGTGACCGGGGCAACCACCTCCCCTCTTCACCGTATGGACGTCTGGCCTCCCTACGCGCTGAGTCATCACTCGACACAACGGGGCATACGTTCTTGGCCGTCGCCATGGTTACAAGGCAGGCGGTTCAAGGCAGCCGTTGGCTCTCTTAACAGCCCTCCTGGTATCTGAAGCACCCAGACCGACTGTTACAACAACCTTTTCACTGCCGGTCTAACCAGCATCCTCGTGATGTGGGCCGGAATCACCTCCCTTTTTCAGTCTGTCTCTCTCTCTTTGCTGTTCTCTCTCTGGACTCCTACTTATCTTTCTCTCTCCATCTTTCCATCTCTGTCATTTTCCATCTTCACAGCTGCAGACAGTAATGGGGGAGCCAGGAGGATGAAAGAGAGATGGAGAGGGCGAGAGACATGCCCTCCTACTGCGGGGTGAGAGAGAGAGAGAGAGAGGGAAAGGGCGAGAGAGATGCCCTCCTACTGCAGGGTGAGAGAGAGAGGGTGAGAGAGATGCCCTCCTACTGCAGGATGAGAGAGAGAGGGAAAGGGCGAGAGAGCTTCCCTCCTACTGCAGGATGAGAGAGAGGGAGAGACAGCTTCCCTCCTACTGCAGGATGAGAGAGAGGGAGAGGGCGAGAGAGCTTCCCTCCTACTGTGAGATGAAAGAGAGAGGGAGAGGGCGAGAGAGCTTCCGTCCTACTGCAGGATAAGAGAGAGAGGGAGAGGGCGAGAGAGCTTCCCTCCTACTGTGAGATGAAAGAGAGAGGGACATGGTTACCTTACTGGAGGATGAATATTCATCAGGTGTTCTGCAGAGGCTCTTCTGCTCAGGGCCATAATGGACAATCCCCACTGAGGCCACGATTCACTGCAGAAGTGGGTCACTGAGAGCCTGCTCGCCTGCCTACCTGCCTGCCTGTCTACCTGCCCGCCTACCTGTCTACCTGCCTGCCTGTCTACCTACCTACCTGCCCGCCTACCTGTCTACCTGCCTACCTGCATACCTGTCTACCTGTCTACCAGTCTTGGTACCTGTCTACCTGTCTACCAGTCTTGGTACCTGTCTACCTGTCTACCAGTCTTGGTACCTGTCTACCTGTCTACCTGCCTGTCTACCTGCCTGACTGCCTGTCTACCTGCCTGTCTACCTGCCCGCCTGCCCGTCTACCTGCCTGCCTGTCTACCTGCCTGTCTACCTGCCCGCCCGCCCGCCTGCCTGTCTACCTGCCCGCCTGCCTGTCTACCTGCCGGCCCGCCCGCCTGCCTATCTGTCTATCTACCTACCCGCCTGTCTACCTGCCTGCCTGTCTACCTGCCCGCCTACCTGCCTGCCTGCTACCGCGCCGCGCTTGCCTGTCTACCTGCCTACCTGTTAGATGATGTAACTTCTGACTGTTCAGGTCCCTCTGTCCCACACCATGAGCTGGGAGGAGGAGGAGAGCCAAGAAGGAGGGAGGAGAGGAGGAGGGACGGAGAGGAGGGAAGCACGCTTTCAGTGTTAAGAAATGTAACACCCAGGCTAGACTAAGACAGGCCCAGGCTAGACTAAGACAGGCCCAGGCTAGACTAAGACAGACCCAGGCTAGACTAAGACTCAGACCCAGGCTAGACTAAACCTCAGACCCAGGCTAGACCAAGACAGACCCAGGCTAGACTAAGACAGGCCCAGGCTAGACTAAGACAGACCCAGGCTAGACTAAGACAGACCCAGGCTAGACTAAGACAGACCCAGGCTAGAATAAGATAGACCCAGGCTAGAATAAGACAGACCCAGGCTAGACTAAGACAGGCCCAGGCTAGACTAAGACTCAGACCCAGGCTGGACCAAGACAGACCCAGGCTAGACTAAACCTCAGACCCAGGCTGGACCAAGACAGACCCAGGCTAGACTAAGACAGACCCAGGCTAGACCCAGACAGGCCCAGGCTAGACTAAGACAGACCCAGGCTAGACCCAGACAGACCCAGGCTAGACCAAGACAGACCCAGGCTAGACCCAGACAGACCCAGACTAGACCCAGACAGGCCCAGGCTAGACCCAGACAGACCCAGGCTAGACCCAGACAGACCCAGGCTAGACTAAGACAGACCCAGGCTAGACCCAGACAGACCCAGGCTAGACCAAGACAGACCCAGGTTAGACTAAGACAGACCCAGGCTAGACCAAGACAGACCCAGGCTAGACCCAGACTAGACCAACACTTAGACCATGGGCTCAGACGGACAGTGGGCAGAGGGCATATATGGAGATAGGAGTCACCACACAGACCATCCCCACACTGGCTGCTCTGCACTTCTGATTGGTCACACTTATCTGAAGCATTAAATAATACAACACAATGAACCAACAAACAGTAAATGATCCCTACAGCATGTCCTCACAGACAACACCGTCCTGTAGCACAGCTACCTTGAGACTAACAAGACAGGGAATTCTCTCATGATTGTGTACTCAGTAAGTTTGTGTATGTATAATAGTGTGTGTGTGTGTGTGACATGCAAGGTGGCATGTATCATGGCAGGAAGTGATGTGTCCATGGACTAACTGTTTCCTGTTTACTGATAATTCCAATGGCTTGAGTGTGTTCACAACATTCGAGAATCATCTGGAAATCATTTTTAACTGAATACTGAGGTCATTTATAGTACAACTTAATTTAACCAGGAATTAATAATCGACAGAAATCAGCTACCCAGTAAGATAAAGTGAACTTTGATCATTTCCACGTCATTTCTCTATAATACAGTCCTATGAAATCATGAATACAGCCTCTGATGTTGACCCGGTTGGAGGTGTGGTGGACAGAGCGATGAAGAAGAGTGCTACGCTGAGCTGTGGTCGGGGGAAGTGTGTGCGACTGCATGTGTGATCGCCACGTCCTCTCCAGTCCCTCTGGCCCTCTGGAGGTCAGAGTACAGCTGCTCCTCCAGTCTGAACCCCAGCTTGTCACTGAGCGATGCCATCACGGTCTGGGGGCTGCGGCCCTGGGGAGGAGCCTGCTCCGAGGGCGGGGCCTGAACCCAGGGCGGGGCCTGTTCCGAGGGCGGGGCCTGCTCCGAGGGCGGGGCCTGCTCCCAGGGCGGGGCCTGTTCCGAGGGCGGGGCCTGCTCCCAGGGCGGGGCCTGCTCCCAGGGCGGGGCCTGCTCCCAGGGCGGGGCCTGTTCCGAGGGCGGGGCCTGTTCCGAGGGCGGGGCCTTCTCCGAGGGCGGGGCCTTCTCCGAGGGCGGGGCCTGCTCCGTGGGCGGGGCCTGCTCCGAGGGCGGGGTGATCGGCCGGATGTCCTGGAGAGTGGAGAAGGACATCCACTCCTCCTGGCCTCTGCTGGGACTGTCTCTCCTACCCACCTCCTCCTCCACACCCTTCTCTCCAGCCCCCACCTCCTTGGGGGTCTGGGGCCTGCTGGAGGCCCCCTCGCTCCTGCTCTCCTCGCTGCCCCCCTCTTCATCTGGGGTGCTGACGATGCGAGACAGGGTCCTGTGGTAGCTGGTCTCCAGGGGGTAGTTTACACTGTCTCCGCGGCGTAGCGGTGTGCGGTGGCGGTCGAAGGAAGTATGGTAGCGTACGCCAGGGTCGCTGTACTGCTTGCGGTGCTGCCACTGCTTCCGCAGGTGCAGCCGTGAGCGATGTCTCCTCAACGGCGACTCCTGCTGGTCGAACTGGGGATCGTGTCGCAGGAACTCGTGAAACAGGGCGTCCGTCTTTTCGTCGATGCTGTAGTCACGGTGATGAAGGGCCGGGGGAGGGGTGAACATCTGGCCGAAGGGCGACCAGCAGAGGGGGCCCACGCCCGTATCCACGGTGACGCCGTCGCTAGCCTCTGCTAGCCCCTCCTCCGGGTCCTCCTGGAAGAGACTGGACTCGGCGCTCTCGCCTACGGTGCCGGCCCGTCCGGCGCTGGTGAAGTGGTACCGCCTCTCGAGGGCGGTCCGCTCCGTCGCCTCGGCGAACAACCGTAGCTCCTCAGGAGCGCGGAGCGGAGCTTCGATGGAGGCGTAACCACTGTCCATCTGCAGCAGCTTCCTGTTTCCCGACTCCCCGTCGCTACCTCCGTGCTCCGAGTCCACACTCTCCTGCGTCTCCTCCCTCCCCCCCTCCTCCCCCAGGTCCTGGGAGGGGTAGTTAGGTAGCTCTTTGCGGCCCCCCAGGGAACACACACTATCAGCATCGCTTCGGACTGAGTCCTTGTCGTTGCTGGGGTCTGACACGATCTCCTCCAGAGAGGCTCGTAGAGTCCAGATGTCCCGGTACTCTGTCTGGAGGTCTGGGGCGTCCGGGGGGGAGGTCTCCTGGTGGCAGCCCAGGCTCACAGCTTCATCCTTGGGATCCGGGGTCATGCCGATCACCCCTGGACCTTCTCTGCTGCAGCTAGGCTCCACCACCACCTCCACCTCTAGCCTGTAATGCACACATGCACACACACATTCAATATGAAAGCATACACATAGATGCAAACACATATAACATGAGCCAGTGAAGGAGGATAGAGACTTGCTCTGTTACACAGGCCGCTTGAAGGCACACGTTGACACGTTTTCATTGGCTCTCCCTCCTCCATCCATGTCACCTCCTCCTTATGTCCTGGCATCATCAGCTAACATTAGTGATGGAATGGTCTAGCGTGTAAATGACTGCAGAGCGGAAAAGTGGAGTTGGGGTAGCTAGCTAGCAGAGAGCACAGTATGTAGGGTTAGCTAGCTAACTAGCATGAAGAGCAGAGTATGTAAGATCATCTTGCTAGCTAGCATGGAGAGCAGAGTATGTAGGATCATCTAGCTAGCTAGCATGGAGAGCAGAGTATGTAGGATCATCTAGCTAGCTAGCATGGAGAGCAGAGTATGTAGAGTTATCTAGCTAGCTAGCATGGAGAGCAGAGTATGTAGGATCATTTAGCTAGCTAGCATGGAGAGCAGAGTATGTAGGATCATCTAGCTAGCATGGAGAGCAGAGTATGTAGGGTTATCTAGCTAGCTAGCATGGAGAGCAGAGTATGTAAGATCATCTTGCTAGCTAGCATGGAGAGCAGAGTATGTAGGGTCATCTAGCTAGCTAGCATGAAGAGCACAGTATGTAGGGTCAGCTAGCTAACATAAGAGGAATGTAGGGTAATCTAGCTAGCATGGAGAGCAGAGATGTAGATCATCTAGCTAGCTAGCTAGCAATGGAGAGCGAGTATGTAGGGTCAGCTAGCTAACATGGAGAGCAGAGTATGTAGGGTAATCTAGCTAGCATGGAGAGCAGAGTATGTAAGATCATCTAGCTAGCTAGCATGGAGAGCAGAGTATGTAGGATCATTTAGCTAGCTAGCATGGAGAGCAGAGTATGTAGGGTCAGCTAGCTAACATGGAGAGCAGAGTATGTAGGGTAATCTAGCTAGCATGGAGAGCAGAGTATGTAAGATCATCTCTAGCTAGCATGGAGAGCAGGTATGTAGGATTTTAGCTAGCTAGCATGAGAGCAGAGTATGTAGGGTCAGCTACTACATGGAGAGCAGAGTATGTAGGGTAATCTAGCTAGCATGGAGAGCAGAGTATGTAAGATCATCTAGCTAGCTAGCATGGAGAGCAGAGTATGTAGGATCATTTAGCTAGCTAGCATGGAGAGCAGAGTATGTAGGGTCATCTAGCTAGCTAGCATGGAGAGCAGAGTATGTAGGATCATCTAGCTAGCTAGCATGGAGAGCAGAGTATGTAGGGTCATCTAGCTAGCTAGCATGGAGAGCAGAGTATGTAGGATCATTTAGCTAGCTAGCATGGAGAGCGGAGTATGTAGAATCAGCTAGCTAGCTAGCATGGAGAGCAGAGTATGTAGGATCATCTAGCTAGCATGGGAGACAGGTATGTAGGCAATCAGCTAGCTAGCATGAGAGCCAGAGTATGTAGGATCATTTAGCTAGCTAGCATGGAGAGCAGCAGTATGTAGGAGCTCAGCTTAAGGCTAGGCATGGAGAGCAGAGTATGTAGGATCATTTCTAGCTAGCATGGAGAGCAGAGCTAGTAGGATTCTAGCTAGCTAGCATGGAGAGCAGAGTATGTAGGATCATCTAGCTAGCTAGCATGGAGAGCAGAGTATGTAGGATCATCTAGCTAGCTAGCATGGAGAGCAGAGTATGTAGGGTCATCTAGCTAGCTAGCATGGAGAGCAGAGTATGTAGAGTTATCTAGCTAGCTAGCATGGAGAGCAGAGTATGTAGGATCATCTAGCTAGCTAGTGATGGAAAACAGGGAAGTGCATTGGACTAGCTAGCTAGCGATGGCGCTGAGCAGTGGCGTTGGCAGATGAATGGCGAGGCAATTAAAGCTACCTGCCGAGGGATGGGGGAGGGGTGGAGGGGGGGTGGAGGAGGCGTGGGGAGCACCCAGAGCAGAAGGTGGTGTCCTGGGTTCGGGCGATGTACTGGATGAGGTCAATGTGGTGGGTGTCCTGGTAATCCTGGTCCATACTTTCACTGGCCGCACGCTGGCGCTGAAACTGGCGTCTCTTAGGAGATCCTAAAACACACACAGGGTACACACTGAAACACACACACAGGTACACCTAAACACACCACACACAGGTACACACACTAAGCCACACACACACAGGGTACACACTGGTACACAACCAAACACACACACAACAGCGTGAACACACACACACAGTACACACTGAAACACACACACACACACAGGGTACACACTGAAACACACACACACAGTACACACTGAAACACACACACACATACAGGGTACACACTGACCACAACACACAACACACTGAAACAACACACACAGTCACACTACAACCACTGAAACACACACACACACACACACACAGGGACACACACTGAAACACACACACACAGTACACACTGAAACACACACACACACACAGGGTACACACTGAAACACACACACACAGTACACACACACAGTACACACTGAAACACACACACACAGTACACACTGAAACACACACACACTGTACCCTACAAGTACACTGAAACACACACACCATAACACACTGACACACTGAAACACACACACACACTGAACACACACACACACACACACACTGAAACTCACACACCAGGGTTGAAACACACACACACACACACACACAGTACACTGAAACACACACACACAGTACACCACACAAACAACACACACAGTACACACTAACACACTACAACACACAGTACACTACACAACAGAACACTGAAACACACACACAGTACACACTGAAACACACACACAGGGTACACACTGAAACACACACACACACATACACTGGTAGACACTGAAACACAACACAAAGTACACACTAAAACACACGACACACAGTTACCAACTGGAAACACACACACACAGTACACACTGAAACACACACACACAGTACACTGAAACACACACACACACACAGGGTACACACTGAAACACACACACACAGTACACACTGAAACACACACACACAGTACACACTGAAACACACACACACACAGGACACACTACACACACACTGAAACACACACACACATACACACAGTAACACAACACACAACAGGGACACACTGAAACACACGACACATTACAGGGACACACTGAACACACATACAGGGTACACACTGAACACACACACACCAAACACACACACAGGTACACACGTGAAACAGCCACCACACTGGACACACTGACAACACACACACACACTGAAACACACACGCAGGGTACACACTGAAACACACACACAGGCCTCACACGGAAACACACACACACAGTGTACACACTGAAACACACACACACACAGAGTACACACTGAAACACACACACAGGGTACACACTGAAACACACGCACACACACATACAGGGTACACACTGAAACACACACACAGTGTACACACTGAAACACACACACAGGGTACACACACAGTGTACACACTGAAACACACACACAGGGTACACACTGAAACACACACACAGGCCTCACACGGAAACACACACACACAGGGTACACACGGAAACACACACACAGGGTACACACTGAAAACACACACACACACACATACGGGTACACACTGAAACACACACACACACAATAAACACACACAACAACACACACAGGTAACACACTGAAACACACCACACACACCATACACGGGTACCACTGAAACACACACACAGTGTACACACTGAAACACACACACAGGGTACACACTGAAACACACACACAGGGTACACACTGAAACACACACAAAGTACACCACAACACACACACAGGGTACACACTGAAACACACACACACAGGGTACACACTGAAACACACACACAGGGTACACACTGAACACACACACACAGTGTACACACTGAAACACACACACAGCTGAAAGTCTGAACACTGGTGAGTAGACAAAGACCTGACTAATGTTCATCTCTAACTAATTGATTGATTTGCTACCGTGAAATGTATGTCCTGACCATGCAGTAGTTCAAAGGTGGAGGGGTGAGACAGGTCTGGAGGGGTGAGACATGTCTGAAAGGGTGAAACAGGTTCTGGAAGGGTGAGACAGGTCTGGAGGGGTGAGACAGGTCTGGAGGCGTGAGACAGGTCTGGAAGGTGAGACAGGTCTACAAGTGTGAGACAGGTCTGGAAGGGTGAGGCAGGTCAGGAGGGGTGAGACAGGTCTACAGGGAGAGCAGAGTATGTA